>LUCM01000296.1:26795-70085 GCA_008360955.1 Fasciolopsis buskii
TGATATTGCTTGCTAACTGCACGCAACATGACGAATGCCGGGCAGTCAATATTTGGAAACCTGCAAATAACTATTACTTGCAAAAATAACAGACTTACCGACGACCACTTTGATTTCTGCGGCGTTTGTGTACACAGCAGTACTTGATCCTATAGTAAGGAAAAGAAGGGGAAAGAGACCGCGGATGCCCTCGGAGCCAATTTCCGGAGCTGACACTGTGATATTTATAAAATGACGTTGGCGTCTTATGCTGAAAAACCCTAAAATCAGATTCAATATCGGAAAAACTAGCATAAAAACGGCGAACGTGACGTCTAAACACTTCAGAATCACCAATATGGGCAGCAACAGCATCCGCACGAACAGCCGTGGCAGCCATGAGCGCGGAAGCGATGCCATTTCCGGATTCACGTGTATTTATACGCAAAATCGTCCGTTTAAACAATGATCAGGTTCTCCAGGTTACCATTTGCTTAATTTCCGAAAAATGCTCAATAACATATTCATTCCCTTTTCATAACAATTCTTTTTAGCTTCACATGAGCGACTTTTCAACGTGGAATTTTCGTCACTAGCGTGTTGGGTGTTGTCAAGTGGCCGGGTTCATCAAAAATCGGGAGGGTAATATGGTGTAGGTTAAGATCCATGTGGATGTAATAACGCGATGGAGAAGAGTCCAAATCACACAAGATATTATATGGGGTGGATGGAGAATGGTAATTATCGACATTCAATAGTCGCAAGGATGCTTAATATGAAGCAGCAGGATACCTTCAATGTTGCATCAGAAAATTTACGGGACGAAAATATATGAAAAATTGTGGACAGAGAGACAATGGAACTTACAAAATGATCACCGGACCTATGCGGCCGGGAGCGGATTGTGATGTGTGGCGGGAAGTACACGGGTTCCTGTAAGATTTACAATCAATCCTTAAATACACTTGTTTAATGTCGGAGATTATGGCGTTCTGTGGCGGTACGGGTTTGGAGGTTGGGGGTTGCGCGGCATTTCAGTAGTGGTGGTAACTGTTTGGACAATCGTGATGGTCCATCTGAGATGAGGCACCCGGGGCGGTCATAAGCGTGGTTTGGCTTGTCTTAGGGTCGCGTGGTCAGGTACTGCAGCGTCAGATCAGGATAGCAGCTTCCTAACGGGAATAGCCAACCAGCGCATAGGATGGAGTGTGGCTTTCGGCGATATTTTGCGTTTCATCTGTGGTCATTGGCTAGCCTGGAGAAGAGCCGAAGAGAGAGGGGCAGTCTGGAATTTGTTCCAGCTAGTGTTAAAGTGAATAAACAAAAAATGGGAACATTGATAACAGTCAGTTTCTTACGAAGATTACAGGGACCAGACAGCTGTCATGAAACACGCAGGGGGTAGTTTCCATCGACGGGACGTGTGCGACAAACATCGGCTGTTTTCACCCTATAGAGCATATGGCTCAGTCAGTCCTGTGCTTTATAGTCCTTATTTGAAACGAGTTCCCATTCACCTTCCGACATCTTCGCAGATGCAGATTACAGTGGTCTGATAGGACGGCGAGCGCAATGGCCAGGGAATAAAGCCACTAATTGTTCTGTCTTTGGAATTCTTCTGGTCTACGAGCCCGGTGTACATCCTACAGGGAGTCAATTATAACTGATCATATGATCTACCGCCGATGTTTACTACTTCCAATCGCCAAGAAAGGGAATAACTGAACGGGCCGAGAATGGCAGTGTGGGTTGAATGCTAAGATAGGATGTGTCACGAGAAGTCATAGAAAGAAGAGAAGGGAGAAGCATAAGAATATTGGGATCAGTAATTTGTGTTTGAATAGAACGACAGAAAATTCTACCACATAGTAGTTTCAGTGAGCGTGCATAGGTAATTGAGAAAGAAGAACGACGGCAGTTGTTATAGACGTCAGCATACTTACCGGGTGTGCGTTTGGGGGAACAGGGGCATGTCGAAAAATAGAGGGTGGGTGGTGAAGCATAAGTGGACAGTCCGATGAGCTACATACTGTTGAAAGCCCCCTGCATATTCATTAGGACCACAGTAAGCTCTCCTGAAGGGAAAGTGAATAATAAGGTTCGGCACAAAGCAGAACATCCGTATTAAAGCATTCTGGATACCCCTTCTTCTGCGACAGAATGGGTGGTACAAGACGTAAGTAACTTGAGAAATGTCCATCAGCTTCTTTGGCCTCACCTTACTAAGCGGATGTTGAGTTGAGGATGGCTAGTGCGGGCTATAAATAAAAATAAAAGAGCAACCAGTATTCAGGAGACCCACATGGGCCTATTTCCGAAGGAAGATACGCTGAGTATGCAATGGAATGCAGATGACGATAAATCAGTTTTCCATTAAAAATACGAGAAGCGCCCTTACCCAAGATTGGGGAGTTCGTCGTAGGCAGCTAGTTTATAAGACATTTTGGGCTTGGTCTCACAGTGGCTAGTACCAGGCAATAGGATATTACAGCGGTGATATAAAGAGTAAAACGCACAGGAAAAATCTTGAGGCTGCCTGTATCACAAACAGCGGATCGGATGGTGGGATTTGCTGAGTGAAGGGAGAGAAAGATTCTCAGGAAACTATCTTTTAGGAAACAGCTGCAAGACCCCTACAGGCCGGCGGTTTTTGATGCCTCGAGATCAAATTGCGGTGGATTGACATAGGGCACGTAGACCAGTACAAATGGTCGTCGCCGTTGTAGACTGCTGTTTACCAAGCAAACTCTGCTGAAGACAGTTTCTATACCAAGGCTGGAACTAACCACTCCGGCGCTAACAAGATTTCATGACGGTAAAACTTGAAGGCCGTTTTCAGGAGAGATTCCTTCGTGGTGCTCGACAGTCACATGTGGGCATCGGCTTTACTACTTTCGTGGTTAATAGGCTGGCTGAGATCCACTAGTTGTCTAAGATGAACCAGTGGTTTTATGTTGAATGCGTTCGTAACCTGACTGACGTCTACGCCCGTGGTTTGAAAGCCGGCCAGAAGTTATCACTTTGGTCAGATGGGTCCGGCTTCTTACTACATAGTGGGAAGAAATAGCTTCGTAATGGTAGAGGAAAAGCGAGGATTCTAGCGGGCGGTTTGGAACACCCAGGCCGTAAACTTTGACGCTTAATAACCGCCTCCACTGCCTTTCCGATTAGGCCAATTTGCTCCGAGCGGTTATTTAAATGACAAAATATAAGCCGTGGATAATATTATTGAGAAGCAGATGGCTAGAATTCGGAGGAAAAACGAGGAAGATACACGAAAAAGAGGTTCAACAATCCGAATTGAGCTGATATTTGCATTGCGATTGGAAATGGAACACCCTGATGAGAGCAGGTCAGCTTGCGCTAAAAACTGGCGATTAAGGAAGCCCAACCCAGTCCTGATTGAAGGATTGTTTACTGTTGGTGGATAATCACAAGATGCCAGTGCGAAATGTGAAGCCAGGCATCTGGTCACACTGCCTAGTAAGCGCCATGATACGGACCTCATAAATAAGGATATAATAATAGGGGCCCTACGAGAAAATCACCTACTGAGTAGGCTGAAGCAAAAGACTTCAGTAGCTGCTTCCACTACAAAACGAAACACCCGATTGCTCCAGTTCCAGCAGCCGGGGTAGCCGACTGTCAACAGGCCTCAGCAGAGGCAGGACTCAATTATATAGGGCCAATAATGGCGAATGAACGCCAGGATCCGGAAAAAGGTTGTGCCTGCAAACCAGGGCTGTCCACTTAGAAGTCTCTCAAAAGATGAGCTTGAATTCATTTCTGACGACATCACAGAGGGTTTTTGCAAAAGATTCATGCCAATAAAGGTACTAGTACAAAAAGTCGAATATTGTCGGCTCAAAACGACCTCGGGAGAGGATGGCAAAGAGTAAAGAAACGGCGAATCGAGAATCGAACCGATATGAGGCGAGTTCGTTGACACTCTAACCTGCCATGCCCCAGCTACCTTGGCGGAGGCCGCGAACGACTGACTTCGTCGGGTAAAATGTTACTGACATTTATTACAAAACAAAACCATCGGATGCCGAGACACCCCACACGTTGCTGGCTGAAGTTGAATGAACCTCGAGCAATGGACCGCTGACCCCGTAGTCTCAAACGACGCATGGCGTCTGGCCCTTATAGTCAATGATCTGCCCATGCATGTCTCATGCAGTGACCAGGTTAAAGTGGCACTTAGGAGTATCTATCTCAATAGCTCGTAGCTGGTGAACCATCTCAAAAGTGTTCTTAAAGCGATGCTCGAGGGGGCAGCTGCCAGCTCCTCATGCTCGTCAGAAGTGGATTAGCAAGGTGAGATCATTCAAAGTGCGGTACATTAACTTTATCGCTGAGAAACATAGGCACCTAGACCAGTGGACTCTAGGGCTCGTTAAAGAGTGTTAAGTCGATGTAGGCGGATTAGTTCTGGCAGCATGGATGAGATCATGAAATAAAGAACACACGTTGTTGCCCATTCGGAAGTTTCTTGTTCACGAAACCCCGTGAGTTGATACGTACATTCATTACTTGTAAGAACTTTATTCGCTTGCATATTTCGGCGGAAACCACTGAAACAACATGTTTCAGTGGTTTTCGCTTACCAGCCTTGAACCATGATTCTCGAATCGCGTACCACAAAGCCAGTAACTGCCGGATTGATAAAGGTTAAACCTGATTTCCCATCGTCAGCCACCCAAATAGCGCATTGTTAGGAAACTTCTTGATTAAGGGTTCCACCTCTAGTAATGTTTTTCTTACACATCCGTCGGCACAAATACTATGAATTGCTAACCATTTGTTACACGTCCATTTTTTATTTCCTGATCTGAAGCGAACAGTCTCAACTGCCTTGAAAAATACACGTTATCATAAAGTTTGTCGCATACCGGTTGAGGGTAGTTGGACATATATGGAGAATACTCCACTTTTCCCAACTGGCGAACTTCAAGATCTATACAGATAGCAAGGCTTTATACAGCCGATGGAGGTGGGTGGAGGAAAGGACTGTAAATTAGAGGCAGGCGCATTAGGACCGTTGAAATTCAACCCCATTTGGGCTTGTCAATTTTGAAAGATTTTGGTTGGTATTGTAAATGGCCAATATGAAAATCCTCCAGTTCATTCAGTGACAACACAAACTAAATAGGAACAACTCACATTTAACAATTTACACGATCTACTATTACGCTGTGTCCGTTACCGGGTTTGTTTCTGTCACACTTTTTGAGAGGCGGCAATTCTTCTGTCGTGGTCCCCCGTGACTTGCTTCTTGCGCTCGATGGAATATGCCCTTCGGTTCTAACTGTGCTGTTGTTTTGGTCGCGTAATTTAGTTTGCAATTTTGAACATTCTGGTAACTGTTTAATTCAGCATTGTAGAATTTTATTGATCTGTTTTGCTCCGACTTGGAATTGACATCACTTTTGCTACCTTTTGCTCGCATTCTCCGTAGTGTAGTCTTACATCTAATCTTTGCACCCTATTACTCGAACAGAAAGCAGACTTCCTGCATTATGGACGACTTCCTTCAATTGCCCACGGTTTGGTTCGCGCCCTCCCCTCGAACTTCAAATGAACGGCTCTTGATTGTTTACAATGAGCCGCTTGCCTCGTTGGGAGTGGCTTATCCAGTGGGTGCTAATTTGAATCATTTTTGTTTTCTTAAGGCCGTATTTACCAGCGTCATGGACTTGACCTTCTGATCTGCCTGCAACACTGCTGTAGAATTCCTTTGTATTGACTCTTCTGGTGCCACCGGCCTAACGGGGATAGCAGAACCCGTGGGTGGACAATCACACATGCGTCCATCTTCCATCCTCGAAGCCGCTTTTTTGCGAACTAGTTACGACCGCTTGCCATTCTGATTAACGAACCTTCGGCCTAACGGACCCCCCCGCAGGCTTGGGGGACATAGGTATGCAAATCTGAGTCCTCATTCCACCGTTCCTCGCGCTTTTTCACAACGCATCCAGGGCAGCTATCTTGGATTGGCCGCATACCCATTCGGCCCACCTATTTTGGCATTACAGTGGATTAACTTCCGCCTTCCTTCCTGAGTACTTCGGATGTGCCTATCTTTTGTATGCTGCATCACAAGGTTATCGCATCCCACATTCAGGTGAGAGGTACAACGCTTGCGGCATTCTCGGCAAATTCTGTAAAACCCGGTAAAAGCCTTAGGCAAAACAACCAACCCGGAAGTAGATGGGACGGGCGGAAGCACTGAACATAAGGTGAAGCGTGTAAACAAAAGCGGTTATGGGTGTCATTTTTTAAAAGTTACTATCTGGAGTTGCTCGCATTAGATCATTCTACGGTGCGCTGCTTATAGTACAATAGCTGAGGTTCCTCGACCTTTCCAAAAAACCATTAGAGGCAGAGCACGCGAACATTTAAACCGTGCGGCAACTCAAGTCGATTTCAGCAATTGAAGTTCATTTCATTTCAGTTGGCATGAAACGGAATTGACCGAAGAGGCTAGATGGGGTTCGGAGTTCTTCTGGTGCTATGAACAAAAACTGGCATCCACCTGTTTGTGTTATATTCTTCGTGGTATCGTTGGCTCTACAAAAACCACGTTTTCGCTGCCAAGGAGTGACCGTGAAAACAAAACTCATCTCACTCCAAGGCAAAGTGATAAATACTCCTTGGAGGCTCTTGAGTCGGTTTTGCAATATCAAAGACGACACATTTTTGAGTACAGACAAAACTCACCCTATCCCAGTTACTATCGGACTAATCTTAAAAGTCTAGAGGCAGCTCAAGGATGCAAGTCCAAGCCAGTAGATCCCGTTTCTTGCCAGCGGAATTATGGGGGAAAAGGGGAAATTAAGGAGGAAGATGGGGCAACATCTGCTCAAGAAAGAGAGAAAAAATGGTTAAAAGTCGTCTCTTCAGCTTAACGTTTCCGTCCATTAAGTTACGCTTCCAACGTTTGGTGTCTCTAGCCCTATATCAATATCCACCGTCGGGCTCCGTCCATGTTGTGCGTCAGCAATAAGCACATTTAGTGCACTTAAACACGAGATGACCCGTAGTCCGCTAATTGCAAACAGTCCCAGGAAACTATTTCTCGGTCTTAAAAATTGAGTTTTCTACTTTTTTGCTTTTCACTGGCATACTTGTGATTTTCATATTGCGTTTCAGCATCTCATTTCACCTTCCAGTGAGCTTCTACAATAACTCAATATTGCTCTCACCATCTTATCCCATTCGACTTCTATCATCTACATTTCCTGTGCATCATCCTTGTAAGAATTTGATCTTGCCATGCGTATGCCTCTCGCAAATCGAGAAATATACAGTATTATTATTATTATTAAGTACCGTCTCGCCGAATTCTCCGAATTAAACAGTGAGAGAAAGGTTACAAGGAATTGCGGTACATTTGCTGCTGGAGGGACTTGAAGATTGAGGCAAACCGAACGTCAGCAGCCTTTTCGAAGGAGGCCTCACTCTATGAACTGGTAACTTCTATGGATAGGGCACTTAAGAAGTGAGTAAAAATAATTCCGAAGGGGCTCAAGACGAAGTATTCACCCTTCATGCCTGACTCCAAGGGACTGAACGTCGGGAATAGTTCATCCTGGATGCGCTTTACCCTCAAGGGATACAAATGAAAGGCATATAGCCGAGACAAGCTAAAATAATGGGAAGGACATCCTAATGTTTTTTCCGCCAGCTCCTATTATTGTGATGATTCAGAGTGAAATACTCGGTTGTCGCACTCCAGCAGCTGACGAATGTGTCACATAAGTCGGGGAAGTTCTCCCTTGAGATCCTTGGTTGGGATCTTGCAATAATTTTAATGCCCTGAAGGCTGGCGAGAGGAATGAATAGATGGCTGCCCAAACACAACCCTAAATCTTATCGACAGTTTTTATTTTCATTATTCACTGAAGAATGATTTGCTCTGTCCACCACCAAATGGATTGATGACATTCCTCACCATTTTTGGGAAGGTTCTGGTCGACTGACCAAGGCTTGGCTTTATTTATAGCCTGTAGTAGGATACTTCTGTTTGTGCCAGGTATAAATACGTAGTCAGCATTCATTGCTTTACTGGAGGAGGAGAGCAGAGGGTTTCATTATTATGGACTAGATTTAATAGGGGTCCAAATCCTGGGCTTTGAGGGATAGAACAATGGATTGGAGAAAGGTTAAAGATGACGTCATCCACTTTAAGCAGCACGGTAGTGGACCTGAGGTTCCATATTCCCATGGCTCATACAGTCTCGGGGCATAAGAAAGCCTGTCCAACATTTTCGCAGGTTATGAATATGACGCGTGAAATCAGCCCGTCGTCACAGGCTTTGGTAAATTTACACATGACGGTGGTTATGTTGATGATCAATACCAGTCTGAGAGAAAACCGTTCTGGGGTAGATCAAGCATGTTATTACTTTATAGGCAGGACAGAATGGATTGTTTGTTTTTCCGCTGGAATGTTTTGCTGGGAATGCTGTTAAGAATATTTGGTCCATTGCTGATGGTTTGATGCCTGCTGACATTTTTATAGGTTATCGCCATGATTGCTCTTTCCCAAAATAGGATTGGGCCCCGTTATCAATGCGAGCCTGGGTAAAGGAGGCAAATGGGGCTGTCAAACTCAACACTTTCCCACAGAACGCCGGGGATGAGGCTGTTCATGTCCCATGGCGCAGTATTAGCTTAGGAAACGGACGTCTTTTAAGTCTAGGTTTGAGTTGTTGGATAAGTGACAGAGTGTAGGGACTAACCGGACCGGGTTAAAGCTGGGATAAAGTGAGGTTGGGATGGCAATGAAGGTGGTGCTGAAGTGGGAATTGAAAGCCTCGGCTACGGCATCATGAAACCTTATCGAAAATCAATCTGGGGTTTTTGGGGCTGAGGGCGATTGCATTAAAGTCTTCAGTTGCCTCACGCACTCATCGAGTCATACTTTATTTTCTTAACCGAAAAGAGTAAAGTTTGATGCACTGTACTGTATGTAGCGCTGATCTGGTCCTTACACTGGTTTTGAACGACAGCGAAATTCCCTCCTTCCTGAGCGAGACACATTGGCATGAACCCAGCAAAAAACCGGGATATCTCGTCAAACAGGAGCCGTTTTAGGCAGAGAAGACAACGCTTCTTACAAATGAGGATTTGAGTTGTCGCGATAAGGGTGCTGTCAGCCGTGGAGATGAGACACTGCAGCTAAACAGCCATCTCTTCGACGTTTTGCTCTGGAACCCGTGGGTTAGATGGAGGTTCAAGAAGATACTGAGTGCTTCGAGGTTTGCAAACTTAATCAAACTCTCAAATACTGGGTTCATTGGAATAGTTGGAAAACGAATGATATGTTTAAAGCGGACGAGTGCTGGTTTAATGCTTCCTAGTAGGGTGAAACAGAAACATTGTGCTTATCGTCTGTGATGAATAAATCTGCCTTTGTTGGGCTTTGGACCTCACGGAATCTGGAGAACCCATAATGGTTTCATTTCATTCTCTTTCGACAGTTGGTTCTAACATGGGAAATCCAAAGGTGAGCTCATAGCAATGAAACTTGAACCCGTCATTGCTGAACCAGTTGAAATCGCCAGTAACTAGAAGGCGGGCAAAGTATTCCTTTTTCATCTAGTGCATAAGTCAAGTTAAGTAGCGGCAACCCATCCTGGGTGCTGTTGGTCAGAGGTCTGTGCACCACACCGAAAAGTAGTGCCCAGACTAGAGCAGGGAGGCGTAACGAAAATTTGGCCAACTTGTTTAAGAGTCTGCAGGTTTGAAATTAATGGAGGGGGCAAAGTTGTCAAATTACAGCCGAACTACCCTGGTAAGACCACTATCTGAGTCGTGACTAAACGCTGAGAAAACTGCGGTGGCTATTGCTGAGTCACGAATGTTAGCAATGGGTCAGGCCTCTCAGACAGTAGTCAGCTGGGGCTTATTACCTGATGCTTGATGTTGAGCTGTAGCATTTCGTTTAGGAGACCTAAGCAGTTGTGGGAAGAACTTCGGCCTATGCCAAACAATGGGTCTTAATACTGGAACTGACATCTGCTTTAGGAGTTGGCTGAAACGAGGTTGGAACTCCAGAGGGAGGCCACTCTGATGTGGTGGGATGCAGTGGTATTGCAGGCCCGTGGTACGGCAAAGGTGATTAGTGACGCGAAAAATGTACTTCTATCAATCTGGGAAGGAGGGACCCTGGGGTTAATCAGCTTCTAGAAAGATTGGCGCAACGGTGATGCTGAACCCGTTTGGGATTTTTCATTGCTGCGGTGCTGCGGTCTACTTGATGTTTTGGAGCTCTTTTTGCCTTTCAGGATCCCGAGGACCCCTTGATACTGTTCTCGACAGAAAATTCTTATCCGATACTCGCTACAAATTTTTGGGTTCTGAGTCCATAGTTTTCTTCTTAGAGTGGACCTTTCACTTGTTTCACCGACCTGCAAGGTTTGCCTAATGCAACCGGGTAAGATAGCCGTAAGCCCGGAGGGATGGAGGCTACAGTTCTGGGTCTCGAGGCGGTGGACCTGCAGCACAGGATGGGCCACTAGTTTCGAGTCTTGGACATCCTCCGCCTCCTGTTGGTCAGGTGTGGTTTCCTTCTGTCATCGAAAGTGGACAGGTTTATCTTTTGAGATCCAACTGCGCCCCCTGATTTTCTGCTTGAGTTGGTGCATTAATGAGATTACCTTAGCGACAGAGTTCGCGGAGCCCATTTTTGTTGGGATGCCCCAAGCCTTGCTGGATATTTTGGAAAATAACCGGGCGGGCTTACACCGAGTGGGGACCCAGGAATTTGAGACAGTTGAATATCTGCTCAAAGACATCCCTGACGAAATAGGTTTTGCGCTGCCTCCTCGCAGTACGACATTTTGGCTTACTTCTTGTCTCGTGCTTTATTTTTGCTACTACCAGGATTCCCGATTGGGGAACCTTACGTGACAGGTGTGCTTCTCTTGCAGTCGGTAACGGTATGCCTCAAAGTTATTTCTAGTTAAATCATTCCACCATCTACCACCCTGCTTTTAAATGAACGATCTATAGCCGTCGGCCGAGCAGGCGTTTGCTTTAATTTCTTTCCATTTTGCTTGTTTCTGAAGCCAACACGTTCTACTGGTATCTGCAGGATGTATACATCCGGTAGCAGGAATGGAATGAAGGCTCATGTCAAACCTACGGGAAATGGCAAAGTAATTATTATTTTTTCCTTATCGATGTCATCCACTGGAACAGAGGTCTCGTGCGTCGTTATAAACCGACTCCTCCCTTAAGTGATCCTTTTGGTTGGGCTCGAGCATGCACTATCTTGGTCGGCTTCTTGGTTTGCTTGGCCAACGTTGCCCCTTGGTTATACTTCCTGTTTTGCACCAGCCTTTTAGCTTCATTTTTAGGCTTGGTGTACTGAGCCTCTGCCCGATGCTGTCGTGGTCTTTAAACAGAATCCAACTTTGGCCCCCATGTTTTATAGCCCTACGTATTTCCGTCCTCGCCATACCGCAATGCCATCCTGTCGTTGTTCCTTCGGGGGAGTAAATTGGTCCTGGAGGGAGATCAGGAACTCCCACGAAACCCTTCACAGGTTTTCCACATTGGTTGCGTTAGTGCCCGATGGCTGCATTAACACCCAGTCATGAAGCGCACCTATGCACTTCTTCTACTATCTTAGGCGCGGTCCTGGGAAGCAATACGGAGAGATGCATTTGACGATCACTCAATTAAGTTTACCAAAAGGAAGGCAGAGCTGCAGAATCGCCACGTTCCTGTCTTGGTTTGCAAGCTTAATTTATCCGTAGTTAGATGGGAAAGGGTTCAGGTTCTTCAGGGGACCAACCAGCATCATGATGTCACTAGGTTAAGTTGCAGGTTGGAGGACGATAGACCAATTCGTGCAGAGGCTTTTCGACTGTTGGGAGAGAGAAGATTTGCCATAAACTGCGAAGAATGGATGTTGAGGGCACTTCATTTAGCTTTAGATAAAGGAAGAATTTATCATGATAAAGGATAACCTTCCGTCACATCACCCAAAAGACTTTCATGGTAACGATGTGGCTCGAGGCTATGGAATTCCGAGTCAAAATCATCTTGAAGTAGCCAAGTTTTGTGAAGGCTACGATCTGGGGTTGGTGTTGAAAATTATCCGTTTGGATTTCGGGATTTTACCGGCGCGACTTTGAGAATTGGGTCGTAGTAACCCAAGCAAATGTTCGGGAGTTAACGCACTACTTACACCCTTCTCCAGTGGGTTGGTAAGGTCAGGCGAAACGGCAAGAGACATGGGTGGATTGGTAGCATTGCTGGAGCCGAAAGTTGGACAAAAGAGAGTGAACTCGGGTAAAAATGAGGCCAGGGATGGTTGAGGAGACTTATCAATCGGGAT
This sequence comes from Fasciolopsis buskii, assembly GCA_008360955.1. NCBI lineage: Eukaryota > Metazoa > Platyhelminthes > Trematoda > Plagiorchiida > Fasciolidae > Fasciolopsis > Fasciolopsis buskii. The sequence continues at coordinate 39,130 of LUCM01000296.1, forward strand.
ACTCGGCAGCGATCCAGAAAGTCTACCGCATTCCGAAAAGAGGATGGCGCTTTTGCGACTGCCGCCTTACCTCATCCTTTGGCCCCATTGGGATTTCCGTTCTGCCCGGACTAGCCCAAGTCCTCGTAGTGGCTTTCTCCCAGGGTTCATCTTCGAACGGATGGTTAGGGAAGGGGAATGCACTATTATCTTCTTTGGGATCAGCTTTGCTCGTCGTGGGCTGCCTACCCTGGCAAATGTTGTACTAACGGTCCTCATTGTCTGCCACTGGGCCCACTAGAAAGAAGTAGAAATGCAGTGTCCCGTTCCCTAAAAGTGATAGTGCGAAATGTTGTCTTCTATGTGGGTTACACTGAACGATGGCAGGTTGGTCTGAAGTCATTTTGGGAGACAGCCTTCGTTTAGGTTCAGCTTTTGGATTAGCTTGCTTCTTCCCACTCCATCAAATCACTTTATTACTCCCATTATCTTTTTTCGGAAGAGACCATTTTCCTCTCAGAGGCCGGACACCCTTCTGTAATGTAAGTTTTTTGCAAGGTCTCAGCGGTTTTTTGTTAACCATATGCACTAGACTTCACCATGAAAAGAGAGGTTGATGCAAGTGAATGCCTGCCTGTTGGTGGTGATCCGAAAAGATAAGATGAATACGTGATTTGTGAATTGATTGGTGTCGTAAAGTACCCCGAAAACATCAACCACATTCGACACATTACCGACAACTTTTGGCAGTAGTAAAGGCTGCCTGCTCATAGTATCCATCCATAAGTTGTTGGATTTTCTTCCGAAGCTCAGAGGCTTCCACTGCCTGCCATTCTACCTGAGGTCTGAATTCATTAATCTGGACGGACTCTTCAGGGCAGTACCGCCACAGCGTGGATTTGGGTAGGTTTTCTAAGTGTATTCCCGGGTAAGTAATCCTTACGGAGCTTGTCACTGAAGGTTCAGCCGCGCTTTGCTCGTCGGGTCAAGACCCAAGGCCCGGAGGCTTAGGGGAACAATTATTCGTTTTGTTAAACCTCACTGCCTCAGGCCCCTTCGATGAACTTTTATTCTCAAGCCAATCTGTAAGAGCGACTGTCTTCAAGCGGTTCTCGCATTAGGCTTGCTTGAACTTAATCGGCAGGGCAACTTGTTTGCCATTCCTAATGAGCTCTTTGCTGTTGGAATGCCGACATCCCAGACATGTGACCAGTACGACGAAAAGATAGCAGAAAGCTGTAAAAGATTACAGCTTTTAGGCAGGGGCGTGCATGAAGGGCATGTGTGAGGAACTCGCAAATGGCAATCGTGCTGGGTGGTCAAGGTTCAGTTAGAGAAGGAAGAACTCCAGGTTCCACAACACAACCTCCAATTTAAAAGGTCATTTGGAAACGTCACGTTTACCCATTTTCCTTCGTTCCAAAGCCTATACTCACAGAAAAATGTGTTTTGTGGCCTTCGGCCTATCACATGAATGACCTAAGCCCGTGTGTTTCCGTGTGTGCCTCTTCTACAGATAATGACGGTCATTCATCATCATGTCCCTTGAATTAATACTTCGTGGTCAGGAAAAGTGAAACTTGTGCAAAGCGTAGTTGTATGGCATGCATCAAAACTGTGAGACTCCCGGCAATCGCCCTCCGGCGTAATGGATGTGAGGAATGGATGCATTTGTCGTTCACCGGTACGTCTCCTGAACTTTGATCGGCTACGGTCGCGTACTAAACGGACTTCAGTCTGCCTGTGCAAACGAAGATGTGCGAAATAGGGTGTGAGTTGAATCCGACGACCTAAGAACAGAACCATACTCTGTTTCGCTCGTGACAATGCCACGCTCTCTGCCGTTTTCATTAAAGGGCCAAGGACAACGTACGTAGCTTTCTTGCCATTCTTCATGCAGCTAGTTGGAAGACGTTCGGTCATCGAGCCAGAACTGCTTCAGCTGCGGTTGCTTCGCCGGCTGGTTCCAACGTGACAGATGTATCTGTTTCTTCATCGGCTGCAACGCCAACAATCCTCGGTTCTTCCTGGCACAAAAATGACAGATGCAGCTCTTGTCGTGGATGGTGAAAAGCTTCTCAAACCATAGTGATCACAGCATTTCTTGGGGCTGAACATTCCCGAATACCCATTAATTACTGTCCAGGAACGTCCGAACGCCGATCTCCGTGGATGGACGATTTTTGATTTGTTCAATTCTTATGAAGCGTGCAATCTCTCTGTGTGAGATTTATTCGTCTGGGATTTTCCCGCAGCCCGCCGAAGATTCCGCCTGAAGTGCTCCCCTGCAAAGACGATACAACAAATGTTCCTCGACGCAACAAGGGAAGACAACGTCCAGAGGCCAAAGGTAGGATGCCATCCCGTGCCAATATGTGACCGATAATGCAGCGTCACTTGTCCAGAAGCTTGGTGGCCAATATGGTCACCCTTCCGAACAATCGTGATTACTTAGAATCATTTGTGCTGGAGGTAATAGAATCCACAGAAACATGGTTCTCTTAAGCTTTCGCTGATTCCGGGGTATCTGATCCAGAATGCACGATTTTCAGGTGTGACCAAATTTTGGCAGTACTGGGCAGTGGCGCAGCGCCTTCATTGTGATGGTTTGTATGCATCCCCTATCTAGGGTCAGGCTGATCCTGAAGGACTCATAAAGTAGCTGTGAAGCAGGCTCAGGCTCTCCGGAAGCGGTTCAACGGCAGTTGATGTTTGCCATTGATCTGTTGCAGCTACATTTGGACTTTTATGGACAAGCTTTTTCGCTCAGTACGTAATAGTTACTGCCTAGATTTTGGGAGACCTCAATGCACATAAATTCAGTTGGGTCAATGGGAACTGCCTCACCGAAACCGGTCTTTTACCCAGGGATTTACTGAAAGCATTTGATGACTTAGTTGCGTTTCAGCATAATATAAAACCTATCAGGATTGCTGTTTCGACAAAGCCCTGTTTCCAAGGTTGCCAGAAGTCAAATGCATTAAGATCCTCCTTCCACTTGGTGCTAGCGACCAATCCACGCTCATAGTTAACTGGCAACGTCGATTGCTGCCACCTACAAAAGAACAATCCCGAACAAGTGGGGGAACAGCGGACGTTAAGGGGATACGATTTGTGGCCACTATTTTACTCCACAGTACGACTGCTCATGATGATGCATAGCCGACAATTCGGAATGGACTGCCAAGCTTTGTTTTCTAATTTTTCCCCGCATATACTCCCCAGGCCACATAATATGGGCCTCCATGGTTTGATCAGAAGCTGCGTTTGCCGATGAAATGCCAAAACCTGACTTGGTAGGCTTTTTGCTATTATAATGAAGGGTGCGATAAGCACAGAGATTTACGGGTTGAGTCCACTGCGGTGAAGCTGATACAGTGAGGGATCCCTGAATATACCTTAGGAGCTACATCGGCCACCAGCCTCAAAGGTTTGTTTGCTTACATGCGTAAATGAACCGGCGTAAATAGTATCATTCCGGTTTTTGACATCCATGGAGTTCCGGCCGAGGTCACTGGTGAGGCGCGGAGATTCTCGTATTGCAATCTCCTTCAGTCTGTTCTGCGTAGTCGTCGCTGTACTCACAGCTGTCACGTCACTTTTCTCCTATTGCTTGAGTGCGCCACACGTACGATGATGTATGCGCTACTTTCCGAAAACATTTCCAAGTTCCTAAGCCAAAACTGGGGAGAATGGATTTTGCTGTCACGATGAGATTGGATGAAATCGGGCAAAAATGCATTTTTAGGCCGCCGCCACTGTTCAATAAAGAGGTAGCCGAATACTGAAAACAAGTTGAAAACCATTATCAGTTAGAAACGTCCAGTTAGCAACTATCTGAAAGCCACAATTTTCCTAGATGTCACCGTCCACTAGTTTGTGTCACAAATTTAATGGGCCTCTATCAGAAACATATATTTATTCTTTGTATTTAGCCTCTAAATAGTGCTGATTAGGTAGCAGAAATGCAAATTGTATTCTTTTTTTGATCGGGGAGCAATAATAAACGAGATGACAAAGGTGCAGAGATTCTATATGTGCATGTCTGGACGTGTGAGGCGACCTTGAGGGTGAAAAATGTACATTCACCCGGTGATTTATTTGTCCAAAGGAGGAAAATGCCAGACCACAAAATGAGATGAGAAATACTGGTGATAGTGGTCGCATACATTTACGCCATCTTTAACGTCTGGTCCCATTGCTGACCTGGCATCACCGCGCAATGTGGACATTCCGTCAGTTCACCGAACAGTTTCAATAATTCTTTGTCTTATTTTTGACGCTCACGGGTTTACATATATATTTTCTTCTGTGCAGTTTTACTAATTCGTTGACATTATGACCACAAATATTCGCTCGCGCAGTTGCATTGTACGGTCCGCATACATTCAACCCATTGGCTTCAGAGGAAATCATTTGGGACACGAGATTATTCGTTTTCTTTTCGCCAATTTGTTCAGCGGATTGAAGCGTAATGGCTCAGGCACCCGCATGATGACCAAATTGCAATGCCTGAGCAAAGGAAACGTGGGCAAATTTATTACTTTGTTTCCACGAAACAGACGAGATCTCTTTTTATTGCTAATAAATCGAGAAATCGGCCCGGAGGACAGGCAGTAAAAAACATTTACCAGTAGATAAACAAGACGGGAGGAAGACATTCGCACACAAAACCTAATTTTCAACAGTGGTGGACGGGTTGTTGCAACGTCAAGTTGGAAAACCCGAAAAACACGATCATCTCATTGGGTTCTAGCAGTAAGAAACACTTAGAAACCAGCCCTAAAAAACACTAAGCCAATAAGAAGACATAAGAAGGAGAATTCGAAAATCGAGCGGACTCCACGAGACATATATGAAAGTTGAAGCAAGAAATTGAGCCTCCCACAATATTTCAAAAAGAAGTCGCTCCTCCGTTAAAGGAAATCAGCATTTCACCAGAGAAGCAAACATATATCTGTGAGTACCTCGTCTTCCAAATAAGAAAGTACCGGGTAACCCACAAGTTGCATATAGGGAAAATCAATCCGATTGACTTTACTTAAGAATTTCCGCAGTGACATCAAACTGAAAGGGATGAGTGGAATGAATCGGCCACCCACAAGTTCACCATCGAAGCGTCAAAGCAACGTCAAATATGGACAAACACAGTCAGCTCATGTGACAGCAAGCGACCACGGAATAACACCAGAAGTAATCAATACATAACCTCTAATTAGGACCAACACAATCAGACAGTTCACGTTTCAAACTCACAAAGAGAGGAATTACCAAATGTAGCAGTAGTAATGATGCCCTGCCTAATGACTCAATATTATTACCATGGAAAATGTCGCATAAAAGATTCGGATAGCTAATTGCAAACTGCTATTCTCATCGTCTCAGTCACATATTCAATCGGATATTCTTCGTCTAATCGATTTGACTGTTCCACGTGATTGTGCATTCACTTGCTTCCACCGAAACTTGTGTGTGTGAATTGCACGAAAACACATCCAATTCCTCATTCGGATTGATCCGAGTGTGTATTTCGAGAGTGATTCAATTTTAGTAATGAAAATTGCGGATTTGAATGAATGGAACGAGTTAAGCTGAAGTTATTCTGATTAGACGAGATTACATTAGTCGAGCAAATTGTTCACGTATTCAAAGTTTGACGGGAATTCGATCACCATACTGCCGGGTGCAACCACGTTCCTCTTCAGTCCGTAAATCTGTTCGTTCTGTTGCTATCATCCGTCTGAGCAAATNGGACAACCCTTTCAATGCCCAACCAGCAATCTAAGATAAAATACTGTGTTTTATTTTCTGACCATAATTGACTAGTTTTCGCCATCCGAACTAATATGAACACTGCCAACGTTGTGACCCCAACCGTTTCCTACACTATCTCCATGTGATCTCAAGTACAGTGTTCGTGAACTGTTGAAAGTCATAGTCTATCTGATAAACAACCCACATATTTTTGGATTATCAGAACGTGTTGAAAATCGACAGCAATTTGCCCCGTCCAAAACACTACAACAACCGTTTTGCTCTTCCAACTAGTTCAACCCACTGACCGACGGCCAGCATTCTTGAATCTCAGTGAGTGTTTGTAATCTTCTCATAAAGTGAGTTGTGACTTCATATGACCAATCCCTATTCTCATGAGTACTGTTCCTTGGTGTTTTATTTAACGTGAGAATGACACAAAGAGATATTCAATCTAATTGGAAATTGTGGTTTAGGGAATTCGTGTGGTCGGGCACTAATTTTCTGATGTGGATTGATCGTCGATAGACTTTCTACTTAGCTTGCGATTTTGCCACTTTGAAAAACCATAGAAAGGATTAGAAGAACAGTTTTTTCTTTTACCTTAGGAATTGTTAAAATTCAGTAAAACGACGTTTGTCAGATCATAATCGCCTCACGGTCCCTCAAATTATACTCAGGCGATAATCGGGATTCGTCTGTTCTTTTATGTGGACCACACTATTTTTAGTATCCATGATTCGACTTGGGACAATCCAAAGATGGCTCAATCAAAAACTACACAAACCAAGTTTGAGAAATACCACAATGGAACATTCTAATTTTAATAAAGGTTTCCTATAGTTGACAACATTTCGGCCGTTTTCGGAGTAAGGGCAGTTTTCGAGGATAGAGTATATTGTATGGTTTTCCAGTTTGATGAAAAATGTAGATTATTGCTATTTACCCATTTTCTCTGCGGTATGTGAACGTGATATTCACGAAGATTGCAGCATCGGGCATGGAGAAATAAATGGGTCGACTTAAGCAAGAAATTTTTGAACTATTCTTGTTTTACAGTATTCATTTAACGACTATTGATTCAAGTTTGGCTCACCATTTTGGCTGCTCTTACTGTGCTGATAGTCTATGCTGTTGCTGGTTACTGGCATATTTACTGAATGGTCTGCTAGTCAATGACTTTGCTTTACTGGCTCACCAGACAAGACGTTGTATGTGTGCAGATGAAGGTGGAGCAGGATCTCCCAGTTGTGGCCTTCTACTAATAATTTTTATTTCTGTTGCTTCTTCTAGAATGAATTTCGCGACTTTTCTCAGTGGTTGTTCACTGAACTAATGTCATGTGGCAAGTGGAGCGCCTCACTATGTTCTTGTAGCCAATCGAACCAATCATGTCAGGTTCTACAGGTGATTGGTTGATAAGCTGAGTCTTTGCGAATCTCAGCCCAGCAGCAACAGTTTTAATCGCTGATGGTGACTATTTGTGCAGCAACTGAGAAAATTACTATATACGTCGCTATCTGTCTGTTGTGCCAACCACTGATCCACTTTTGGCATTGCTCGGAAGCTTTAAATTCTTCATGATTGGGCCTGTGTTTGTCTTCTGCTCATGCATGCTAACTTTGAATCAAGGTGAGTTTATCGGTTTTGTATTGTTTTTTTTACTTAGCTTGGATCCAAGATGTATACTGGTCCTCCCAAGTTATTCAAATCACTGGTTGAGAAAGGAGCGCCTGAATGCTAGCCATCATGCACAAAGGTTTAGGAAGTTGCATCTTATACAAAATGCTGCACCCATCCATGCTCATGATACCAGGACAGACCCGATCACTAAGTCAAAAGACGAGTACGGATGAACCACGGGATTGGGGGGAATTTTTATCAAGCTATCGATGAGATCAGATGCGAGAGATCGGCGGCAACTCTGGTGAATGAAACAGTGCAAAATTAGTGCTACGAAGTTCCTTTCCAATTGTGATATTACACAGGATAAGACAATCGTCATCTGACATACACCTGGGTGTCACTTGAATGTACGAACATTGACACATTCAGGTGAACGTCAACTTCAAGATAAAGTGGACAAATAGTCGACGTTTTACGACCACACTGATGATGAAGAAACAATGAAATATTTGTTATTGTAAGCGCAATGCAAGTGCATTGTTTATCGAATTATACACAAATGTGGATGTCGTGGTGATTTGGACGGGGCGAATTGTTGTCGATTTTCAACACGTTCTGATAATCCAAAAATATGTGGGTTGTTTATCAGATAGACTATGACTTTCAACAGTTCACGAACACTGTACTTGAGATCACATGGAGATAGTGTAGGAAACGGTTGGGGTCACAACGTTGGCAGTGTTCATATTAGTTCGGATGGCGAAAACTAGTCAATTATGGTCAGAAAATAAAACACAGTATTTTATCTTAGATTGCTGGTTGGGCATTGAAAGGGTTGTCCGATTTGCTCAGACGGATGATAGCAACAGAACGAACAGATTTACGGACTGAAGAGGAACGTGGTTGCACCCGGCAGTATGGTGATCGAATTCCCGTCAAACTTTGAATACGTGAACAATTTGCTCGACTAATGTAATCTCGTCTAATCAGAATAACTTCAGCTTAACTCGTTCCATTCATTCAAATCCGCAATTTTCATTACTAAAATTGAATCACTCTCGAAATACACACTCGGATCAATCCGAATGAGGAATTGGATGTGTTTTCGTGCAATTCACACACACAAGTTTCGGTGGAAGCAAGTGAATGCACAATCACGTGGAACAGTCAAATCGATTAGACGAAGAATATCCGATTGAATATGTGACTGAGACGATGAGAATAGCAGTTTGCAATTAGCTATCCGAATCTTTTATGCGACATTTTCCATGGTAATAATATTGAGTCATTAGGCAGGGCATCATTACTACTGCTACATTTGGTAATTCCTCTCTTTGTGAGTTTGAAACGTGAACTGTCTGATTGTGTTGGTCCTAATTAGAGGTTATGTATTGATTACTTCTGGTGTTATTCCGTGGTCGCTTGCTGTCACATGAGCTGACTGTGTTTGTCCATATTTGACGTTGCTTTGACGCATCGAGGGAGAAATCCCTGGTGTTTTATCCGTTAGGTTTATTCCCTGAACTTCGGTGTTGTGCCCATTGTATTTCCCTTTTCAATTCCTATTTGGGAATTCATATTGTTATGCTGTTTACGTTTTCTTGTGATCTTCAATGGAATTGGGTTTATTCCTTATACTCCATGGATTTTCCGCCTGCAGTAATCATCGAACTCCTCGTCTATGCATATTGATTTTGTTGGGTCTGTGTTTGGTTAATTTTTGACGGATCTATCTGTTGCTTAGTTTATTTTGGAATGCTTACCTTTTCTGTTCGCGGCTGTCAGTAAAATTAAGATGCCTCATGCTTGTTTTTACTTTTGACGTGGAGTTTTTGTACGTTGTCTGTTACTGTGACAAATATCCATCTCAGGATGTTGAAAATCCTTGGCCAAAATTCTATCAAATTCATAGGCGCAGTATTATCACGGGAGATCACCGCAGTTGGTGATAGAAACAATCAGCATTCGCCCAGCCCGTTGCCAGACCTGACCCCATAGAATCTTATGTGGTTTTGTGCCACTCGCGGTCTTTCGGTCATGGTTGCCGGTTGCCATCACTACATGAACTTGAACCTACCCGAGACCCTGTGGTGACGCACTGTTCTCCTTACTTTCACGGGTCAGGCACGTTCTAAAAACAGGTACCAAATTTAACTATTCCTTGAATGAGCTTGAAGAGCCAATGAAAATGGTGTCATGAGAAACGGGTTGATACATCGGGGCATACGTTGGCAGGAAAAAGAAAGGCAGACTAGGGCGTAGTCAACTAATAGAACCCACTTTCTCATTCATTTTGGTGCAGAAAACTTCCTCTGTTTGTAAAATTTTAGAAGGAAAATTCTACTATGGAGTTGAACAATGAGTGATATGCTCCGCTCAAGTTGAAAGTACTGGCTTCCATGATCACCACGTATGGCCTCCCTGATCGCAAAGAATGAGCAGTTCTTATTGTCGTCAATTATGAACTTCTGGCGTCTTCCTTTTTGTTTACACGAAACAAGTTTAAAAATTCGGTTCTGATGGGTACCCAAAACGCGACAGTGAATTGTTGTAATCACACAGTAATTCGCTTCCAATAATCGATAAACTATGAAATCAACTTGTAGACTCGAAATAATTGGCATAACTGGTTTCCCCTACGGTAATGGTAAAATAACATTAGCAAGAATTCAAAGTTTTCTAGAGCACTTGAATTTTCCGTGCATTCATCCATCCCCTCTACAATCTTACATCAGGTCAGAGTAACATGTACAACAAGAGTACTTGAAATTTAAAATGAACTTTATCCGTTAAGAAGATTCCGTGCAATCGTTTCTTTTCCTCACAAGTTATATTTCTTCTTCATATTGATTACCGTCACGTCGTTATTTGTTCTTCTGGTGCGAAAAATACCCCGACTTTGGTGCGAATCAAGTTTGGATTCGCTTGTCCATAAACATGGTGACAATTGTTTGAGAGTTTGTACTTACGAGGTTAACTCGTTCCACAGATAACCCGGCTACTTGAATTTTGCCTAGGAGGAAATCGATACACTTAAATGAATTGAAGTGAATTCTGACGAACCCTTGCGAACTTCGAATTAGAAATAAGTTTGCCTACAAACAACAATTAGTGCATAGAAGTGAGTGCAAATAAATTGTGCGACGTTAGATCAAGTGTTTTATGAATGACCGACTATATTTGCCAGGCAATATTAGACAATCGAAGAATGCGGAAATACGTAGATAATAAAGCTGATGCGAAAACTGGATCTCTTTGGTCAATTTTGGCTTCGATCGCTACGTCTGTAGAAATATGTCCAACGAGGTTAGTTTCAACCTGTCCTCGTAGTTCTAACACTACCCTTAATTCAGTCTCTCAGGTAATTTGGTGTTACTGCTTTGTGTTGCCGATATTCGAGAAACCGCCCATTTCGTGGTCGCTTAGTCTATATCCATTTTCGCCTCTCCGTGCTCTCAGAATGGATGCAATAATTGCCTCGCGCACGTAGCGCCAATTAACAGCAGCTCGCATTTGGACACTAAAGTAACTTGCTAGCACGCAGGTGACAACAGTCTAGGCAACTTCGCGTATGCCCCAAACGTGCTTGGCCTCGACCGTCAGAAGAGTGGACGAACTGAAACATTTGATTATCCTGGAACGTGCCGACAACCAATCAGAATAAAGGCATAAACAGGCTGGGCGCCTGAGCATGCGTGCCCGTGAGTACATTCGCCATACGCGTATGTCCGTAGGTGTCCGCTGGAACGATCTCTGACCGTCATCGCATGCCTGCGAATCTGGCCGCTGGAACAATGGCGATGGCGGATCCACTCCCATCGACGCACATATGGCAGCGCGCACCTTTATGAGTTATTTTAGGAGTGAACTCCATCCACATCAAAGCTCACGAACACGTTGGTAACTCGGAGTTCAGTTTGCATCTCCAAACTAGGTTAAGCCTAGGGACAACCTGCATTTTGAAAAATCTCGCCAGTTTGATCGACGGCATCATGCGGACGGTGGGGAACTGAATTCTGCTTTGGAAGTCGATGAATAGTACATGGATAGTCTTGAGTAAAAAACACCATGAAGCAATCCCCAATATATGAAAGTATAAATTCAGTAGTGGTACAGGTGAACGGCAATTATACAAAGGATAAGTTGTTGTACGACAGGTAGGCACTTTATTTGTGAATGCCATTCTGTCTTCAGTTCGAATGATAGTGGTATTTCTTTTTTGTGTTTTACGACAGTAGTAAGCTATCTCTTGAATGCTATTTTGTACACTTACTCAGCAACTACTGAATTTTGCCCGATCGTTTTTTAAACCACTTCTGGGTACAATGCATGGATGGACGGCAGCTCTTGGGGACGATGAAACTTGTGCCCGTGTATATCCGCCGATGAATTTGAGTACTGGTTCTTTGGATCAACTAATGGATACGGTTCTACTCAACCTTTTGGTTCCCGAATCCAGAATCAAGCTTGACAACGAGACTAATCTGGGTTATGGTCTGTCTTTATCTGGTATTGAAGTCTACCAGCTGAACACTATACGGCGTACATGCTCAATTGAACTACTCACCAACGACTCTTTGGGTTGTTCCTCAAGAGGTCTTCTACTGAAAGCTTGCCTCGGGGCTGACGAAATTCGGGCAGATCTTAATGTATCTTCATGGGTTCACGGTAGCAGTGTGAGTTTTCATCGATTTTTTGATTCCGCCTACGAACATTTTTACTTTAGATCGCATTTGTATTGTTCCATACTTGAAGGGAAAAAATTAATAATTTGGGACATAAAAATCAAATTGTCAGCCAAAACGCATCATTTCGATTAAAGTGTTCACATACGCAGGCTTACTGTTTCCGACAGAACAAAGAAGACGCGTAGTTTGAGAACAAAAATTCTAATTTTAATTTTAGTACTTAAATTAACCACGGTGTTGGTCAGGGTATCACCAATCTCCAAAGATTGAGAGTATAATCCTGGGGTTTGAAGAATTATTTGTAGTACAGACCTCGACAAATGCTCTCACTGTCGGTAGTCCATACTCATATGGTCGTATCATGATGTGTATGGATGGAACAAGTGGGAAGTAGTAAAAGAAAGGATGAATAGCTTTTACCAAGTTCACACCTGCGAGGTTTATCCAGAAGCCGGATATAGAGTGATTGCGAGTTAGTACTTAGGCCGAACAGGTGAACATCGGTTAGACAAATAACGAAAGAATCTACATCAAGAAGGTTTTTTCGTGTTCCATCCATTCGGTCCAAACGAATGGTCCAAGCGATGCCAGTAACACTTAGACAAGTAGGCAAGGCTTCTGCGCCCATACACTTACATGACACACTGAAGCTAGAAACCATATGGGAAGTCCAGCGAGTAATATCAAAACCATATACAAGCATCTTTAATTCATTTTAACTAATGAAATGTATTAGCCCGTATGTTTTTTTACATCCGAGTGAACTGAATTCAGATGACCATGGGAACCTATGATTTTCATAATCTTCTATTTTTCACATTTCTTCTCTATCCATTGTTTGACGGGGTCGTTCACAACTTGTGCTTACACAACTCCAAACAGTCTTTTACGGTTACTTTGCCTACCGTATCAATTCGGATGCAGGCCAAACTATTCGGCCCACTTGAAGACGAGGAGGGCTTACCAAACAGGAAAAGAGTTGCGCAAATTTTGACGATTCGTTCTGATACATCAGGAGACCTGAAATTCGACGTGATCAGTTCCGGTCGGATAGCAACTATACTTCTGTCTTTGATTAAAAGGGCCTATGGGATTTTCCGTTCAACTTTATTCAATACGGTGGACGGCTATGTGCTTCGAATGTTGAATGAACGATTAGAAACATATCATATGAATCCATTGTTTGTACCAAACGAAACGCAATCCGAGACTAGTGCAATCGATAGCAAAGGCAAAAGCATAGTCCAAGAAGATTACAGTAGCGACAGAATCATCCGTATCAACAATGAGAACGATATGAATAGTGGAAACAACAGCGCCATTGATGGCACAAAGGTGAAGAAGACTCTTGTATCTGGACTGAAGAAGTTTGTGAAAAAACGGAACAAAAATGGGAGCAATGAGTAGACGAAAAACTATCAGCTTAAACAAAAACCTTCACAAGTTATTTAAGTTACTTCCTCCTGGGAAACCAGTTTGCTGTTGTCCAAAACGTTTCTCGTTCCTATTGAGTGTTTTCCGGTCTCTTCGTTTTCATTTTACTGATTCATGCAGACAGGCTGAATACTACCTAAAGTTAGCCACATTCTAATGAATAGGTGATAGAAGACAATAGTAATTTAGCAGAAGGGTTACAGCAATCAACTGGAGACTGTTGCACTCAACAGTTGCCCACTTAGCGAAGCACATCATCCGTTAATCACAACTATGGGAGGCTGTTTGGGTAAAAATTACACATTTTTATTTGGGCTAGTGAAAGCATAACATTAGGTAAATGGCATAAAAACACTTGATGTCAGCTTGGGATTTTCGCTCCACAGTGGTGGGCAGCAACGTGTTAACCGATAAGAAAAGGTAATAGCTATTATCTTCAAGGAAAATTTGATCGTGCTATCAAAATTAGCAGTCTTCCGCGGAAGGTAATTATATCAACCAACTCATTTACATTGCTCCCATGGTTCCTTAAGGATGAGTTGAGCAGTGATATCACACGATCCAGCCATCAGGTGTACTACATGGAGATAAGGTCGTTGTGGTCATTAGTGGCATTTATACCCCACATATGAGTATCATCAGAACCGCAGGTGAGTTGAAGAATCATCTCAATTGTGGAACACTTCAGAGAATTAATTTCGTGAGCGGATTTTTGATGACATACTTGTTCGTGGAGCCCCGTGTAATTCTCAATTCAAACTTTTTCGTAAGACCGTGTAATCCAACTGCAGTCAAATATGTTAACGCACAATATTCAAGCGTCTAAATCGATGGAATTTTCTACACATGAGGGACGAAGGTAACAAAATAATCGATATACATGTAGATCGACGGGTAGCCGTGCGACTGATAATCTACCATGGAGACAGGTAGGGTTAATACTAGATACACGGTTGTATTGACGAGTGTTTTGACGCGCGCTTAGGAGTGTAGGATCAGTTATAAACAGCAGAAACACTAGGAGAGGGGTAGCAATTGTCTGATCAAATAGAATTTATTGAAATGAGCTCAGTTCTCCTTTCTCTTGCAAAGTCTACTACTCCAACCCAAAACTGATTTCGCCCTACGAGTAGCTGCCGGAAACCAACTTGAGTGAGTGGAATATCGCGACAAGTGGAAAACCAAATTTTTTGTCATCAACATTGTTTATTCGACAAGGTGGAAAACAACACAAAAAAACTCTACTTTTGTACCTGTTTTCTAGGTAGGATTAAAGTTGCACTCAAAGCAAATTTATTTCGCTTGTACAAAGTCACACGGCCGGACGAGCATATCTTCAGTGTAAAGTCCATTCGTTTGTTTCGTTTGGGAACACTCTCGCAGTCCGAATTTTGGCTCCCATTGTTACTGATACTTCTGTCTAGTGTAACGTGCTAATTTTAATTGAATCCTTTTACCCCGGTCTTCAACAGGATTTCTAGTTAAACCGTATGCAAAAACAGCCACGATTTTCCCCAAATTGATGGCTACATGTGTTTTATGAAAGTGAAGACATCCTCGTGAGTATGTCTGATCAAAGACCGGAATCTCCCGAGAGCCAACATCGCGACTTACGATCACCACGCAATTTTAAAGCTATTAGAGATCATATAACCCCCTACGCACGCATGTGATGGAAGACGCATGCCTCATAGCCAGTAGGGTTCACAACATGAGTAGAGAACCGGCAACCTTTACCTTGAATGACATAGAATTTCTAGGGGTCCCAATAGGTCAGGTGCGGTAACTCGCCAGCTGACAGTTAGTTGCCGCCTACCATCAAAGTGACTAATGGGTCTGGGATTTGAACCGTTGACATTCCTCGTGATTGACGTTTAATATGCGTGGCCACCGCTCGTCGCCTTTCCATCGATCTGAATTCGGGAGATTGATATAGACGGCACACCGGTTGCTGTACTGCAAAATCAACAAGTTTGGACGCCGTGGGCATGAACTTGTAGTCCAGTAATACATAGGAAATACTTGTGCTTTTGACGTTTTTGGTGCTAACCGTTTCGTACGCAAACAGAAACCACGCACTATTAAACTAGACGGCCAGGTACATCAGATTAAGAAAGATGTCAAACGTCACATCAATCAACTAATGCTTTGGCTTATTTAGGAAGCTGGTTATTTGCTGTGAAAGTTTCTCATCTTCACCCGCGTTTGAAGTCGACAGTGCACAGAAGGAAAGCCATTCTCTTGTGCGTTTTTTCTATCTTGTTGTCAGTCCATAGTCCCTATTCACTGCCGAAAAGAAGGCAATATCATCTATCTGGATCACAGGGCAAATACTTAAGGCAGAATCGTCTGATTTCATTTTCAGTTCAAACAAGCAGAGCAAATTTTGTACTGAAATCGAGATTGGAACATGCAGATCGTGTATTCGCTTTCCTTCCTTGCACCAGGTGAATAGAAAGATTCGATCATATACCGTATAAATATCAGGGTTTTGAATAGTCGTAAAAAAACAAACATTCTAAACCACTTATATTTCTAAAAAAGAAATGTGTTGATCGTAGATCAGGACCGTTCGACAAAAGTGCAACGGGTTCATTTCACGCGCGCGTAGAAATGGATAGGCTAGGACCTTGGACTGAAAAACATTAGGAAAGTAAAAACACCGGCTGACTTAGTTTCTTAGATGGATGGGGAAAAATAGCGGAAGGAAAAAAGAATCCGAAACGAAAAGTTCCGTCTATTGATCGGCGAATCACGCAGAATACCTTTAGAAGTGACTGAAGACCTAATTTGTTCTTCAATTAATCGATCAAGCATTATCAGCACTCGGATAACTAATAAAAACCCCAAAGGCACCTCAAATTTCCTTCATTCTTGTTAGAAATAACCCGAGCTGCAGCGCGAATTAATGTCTTTAGATTTGCCGTTGGAACTGTGACTTCTTGTCACTGAGCATGTTTATTAAGGTCAGCAAGATTGAAAGCAATGCGTGGAAAATCTGAGTAACATGGAAAGCTCTCAGGGAAATGCTGAGTGGTTTACCGTCGGTTCAAGTGATTGACAGCAATGATTTCAAAGCATCGACTCCACTTTATTCATTTTGTCAAACCAGACAGAAGACATATGTCAAGAAAATTTTACTCTTCGTGATCGTGAATGTAAAAGGCTACAATGTGCACAAAGGAGATTGAGAATAGCATAGTAGATTGAACTAGATGGGGAGTTTTATATATACAGTTATCAATACAGCGAAGTGACTGGCGATAGAATACCATATGGGTTGATGCCATCGTGGACTTATACTCAGAATCAACCGTTTTTTGTACTGACTGATACATGCCGATAAGCATAGCCTCAGTGAATAACAGTAGTTTGGGGTTTGGATTGGGCACTAGTATTTTGAAAGACTGAGTTATGTCAACCTTATGGCCCCGTCACTCTATTTTCTCGGTAACTGCGAATAAGAAACTCCCCGTCTAGTTCAGTCCATTGTGTTCAAATTGTGATATTTTAGGTGCACCATCAAGAACAGTAAACAAAATGCTCACGTTTCGTAACAAATGTCTTCTGTCTGCTTTGACAAACAAGTATTTCGTTCTAAGAAACATAAGGATCCTAATCATAATCTGGTGTAACATATTTGGCCAAACTATTGTTCAACGATTCTAGAAGTTCCGCTGTCTGTTTCGTCTGTTGCATAATAAAGCCATTTCAAGGCAAAACTTTTGACCATCGCATTCTCCATTATTTCCATTATTTCTGAACTATCTGTATCAAAAAGTCAATGGCATGAGATCTCACCGCCGAGAGATTTTAGTGGACAAACTTCTGACACAATCGCCTCCATACCAGGTGACAAGTGAGAGAGAATTACCAAAGTAGATTTTCACGGTTTCATAGAAATTGTGACAATGGCATCAGTCGATCTGATGACACGATCCGTAACTGCTAAATATTTCCCTGTCCGGATGCAAACTTCAGGCCGTTTAGAGCAAGCGCTCCTTCGCGCACACCTACCGAGGTTACTTTCCCACTTTACAAGTTGTTCGTCTGCTTCTTGTTAAATAACGCTGATGAGATCCAATAAGAGCAAAACTAAAGCCTGAGTGGAAAGTTGACCGGGTGACTTGAGATTTGTACGCGAAAGGTGGAGTCTGAGGGGCAGTCAATCAGGCGAAGAAAATAGCAATCCCACATACTACTCACAAGTAACTCCGAGCCTCACGAGAAATACTTCTCCCAATTTTTTTCTAATTCCCAGAAAAGTGAAATTGCCTCCTTTATCTTGTATTTTGAATTGGGTAAAATAAGTAAGCGTTTCTGATAGTGTAAATAAAAGGCGAAGCTGCTTTGATTAAAATAAACGATAAATGAATCAACTTAGAATGGTTTATGACATCGATTCAGAAAAGGCAAATCAAAAAATGAAATACTGCTTCCTCATCTGGATTCACAAAAAACGGTGATTAGATCTTCCTTATACCAATTCTTCTTTTGGCATCCCAGCTACAACCTCGGACTCGATGCCACACTCATTGTTCCCTCGAAGAATACGAAAATAGCCATTCTCGCCCCACTCCTCGTTCCACGAATTAGCCAGAAGCCAATATGGAACGCCGTTCTCTTCTCCCCAGCCCAGCATTCTGATCGCGTGTCCACCCACGAGCTTACCCCAGCTGTGAAAATAGATGCCGGATTCGTAGGTCCCAAAATCTTCATAAACTTCGAACGTCGCCTCAACCGGTCCATTTGTCATGATCTCGGCCATGATTTGTTGCTCATTTGCAGGCACGTTATATGAGATTTTTGCTGCCAATGAATACGGAAGAAAAGCGTAAGGAGAAATGCGTTTGGAAAATGATAAACCAAACTATATCTTTTTTAATCGGTCAAAAAAATGCGCAAGATATCTCCTGGTCGAAATGAACCTTCACACATTTCATTTGTTATTTTTCGTTCCCGTTCATTCAAATAACCCCAGTTGTGGTACATTTTTCTAGATTAAGGTTTCCGGATATCTCGATGATTTTCTATCAAGTTCACCAGGCTGATCAATGCAATCACAAAAAACATCCGGATGATACGCTTTATGATTCCGTCCACTTTCTCTCTCACCATCCGTCGCTGTCGCACACATACAAACAAGCACAAACGCACAGGCACACACTCGTGCACAAGCATAAACAAGTACATCAAGGCGAAGCCTTTGCTATCACTTTCATTATTCACGTTAAGCGATTTTGTGAGCTCGTTTGATGAAAATCCAAGCGCAATACTTACAGAAATCGGCCGTGAAGATATTACACACGCTCGCTAGTCACTGAGACAGCGTTTACTCTGGGAACAGTTTGCTTCTGTTAACCGGACTTTAGTATATAACTGTAAGTGACTGCCATCTGACCTCATCAAGTTGCACGCGATGCATGATCCTGCGTTTTTTTCAGTTCACCTGATTATACGCAGGAATATGAGCTTACTAACACACTCACCGGAACTGCTACTTTGCTAACAATGGAAGGAATTATTCTCATTTCACGCGGGTCTCATAATTACGTGTAACTGATCAATATCCAGTTTGCTAAAGTTATCTGTACCACGTGTCCCGTGATGCCTTACTGGATTGTCCCAGTAGCGCTAGTGACGTAAGCCTGTCAGATAATGAGCAGTTTGTAAGCTACCCGGTTTAACGGATAGGGAATCGTGAATCTTTGTATCTCGGGAATTCAGTTTCACCGAATTGACTCGTTCCTGATCATTCCAATCGTCCTGCACGACGCAACACATTTCTACGGTTGTAAAATCTCGCCCTGTGATCACCTGACCCAATGCGCAACAATGCATAGTTCATCCCAGGGTTATGAAAAAAGAAGAGCAAGTCATGTACACCTTATTTTAAAAATTATCAATACATTCTACTAATGCTTCTCACAGATAGTTGTTCACCCTGGCATAAGTTTCCGACTGATTTTTATGACTTTATATCTTGATATTGCTTCCAAGTTTGAGTATTATCTATGGAGAACTGGGGTGTAATTTGTGCCGAACGGTCCTTCAAGTAAACTGGCAAGTTACCTTTATTAAATTTTCGTCTTCGGTGCAGATCACATTTATTAAATTTAAATTGAGTTTAGCGTGCTCACCTTATTACGATCGCAAAACACTAGGAGTTCAACTTATGAATTAGAGCGTCTCGGAGAATTATGCGACACAAATGAGGATACAAGCTATGGTAAACATGAAATTACCATAGTGACGGTCTTCGGGATAAGTTATGTTATACCCTTCGGCACATTTCTCCAAACAGGCTGGTGTCCGATAAATCCTGGCCGTGCATGGAGGTTTAGTTCCCCGTCCATGATGTGTGCACGCGGGGAACGGATAGTTTGCACAACCATTCGGATTCTCCTTCGACCCACCCGTGACAATGCCGTTATTTTTCCAATAATCCCAAGCTAATCCAGGCCAACCGCCATAACAACCATCCCCGCAAGATTCACAGCAGGCGAGCAAATCTAGTGCGCTTATTTGGACATCCACAGCTCCATCACTGTGAATGCATATGCGGTCACTGATCGCCTCAGCAGCTCCAAAAGCCTAGCAAAGACAAAAGGCACAAAATTTTCGGTAACAAAACATTCGGGAATGAGAGATTTCATATACTTATATAAGGCAGTAGGAATAAACAAGAATAAGCAAGCATTCTTAGAAATTCAAGGGTATAAAAATGACCATTTACTATTCCCTTCAGCTGCCGGGATCACAAACGGGCTGACCATTCTTGATATGGTAATTCTGAGTCACTTGACATACATTATTGATATTTAATCTAAAGATGCTGTCGCGGAATTGAATTAAAAGCTATTCATGAGGATACTTCATCTCTGAGGTTTTTAACAGTACATTTGTAGTGTATTCTTTCAGAGCTGTCGGGCACTGTTAGCAATCACTGTGGACGACTACTGGACAAGTTAAATTCGGTAATGCTATTGGTGCAAGTATTAACATAGGGCGTCCGTTTGGAAGCCCTGGTTCAAACCCTGGATGCAACTTTGGACATTCACGACTGAGAAACTTTAATGCGGGTGAAACTCGGATTTGGTGCTACTGAGTGTGAACCGGGTAACCTAAGGTTTGGCTTTGAAAGGTATAGTCAGAAAGGCAGTTAGTCCGGCGCGCTAACGTTGATCCTTCACACTACTCGCAAGTAACTTTGAGTTATTTGTATGGGTAATGGATATTGACTAACAGCTGCGGTGACATCAGAGTGACTGCGCTAGTCGATAACCTGAGCTAAAATGTCACATGAGAAAGTCAGTGGTGGGTCGAATTAGCCAGCAGAAGAATCGATCAGTGAATGTTGATCAAGGAAGACTTATATAGGCTATACGATTTCGATTAGCAAACAAACTTTTGTATCTGATGAACTTGGTTTTCTTGTAAGGGTTGGTGAGGATGGGAGATATCTACCCGGAGATAGAATCAATTGAAGATTTAAGGATGAATTAAATCAAAAGTCATCTTTTTTCTTTGATACAAAACACATGGATCACACTTGCATCCAAGTGGTTCTAAATCCGACGACGAGGATGATCATGGCAGAGAGTTTACTTCAGCAGCGTTTGTGCGAGGATTCTTGAGCTTGCGGATATAAGCTATCATCTTGGAAGGTTAGATTTAGTATTTCTGACGAATTCTGTCTTCTGTTCCGGAGGTTTGTCTTTGTCAGTCCCACATCGGACGTGATGTTTGGTGTACATATCACCTCTGATTTCATGTTATACTGTGCAGAAAATTAAGAAGACATCTCAGCTATCGACTAGTCAATCTACAATCAATCTTTTTCTCATTTCACTGTCGCTCCTCCTCATTGACTAGTAAGAACTGTACATTCCAGCGGACAAAAGAACGTAGTTTATTAATCAAATGCAAAATGGGTCTATCGGTCTCCAGCCAGCAGTGTTCATTTTATGCTCGGCTTTCCAACTGATGTATTGTCGCCGCATCCTTAGGGATCTTCTGACCAGGCTAATGGATGTTTGTCTTACCTACAATCTAGAGTCCATTCCTTCAAATTTCTTCCTTCTTTCTTCCGCGCTTCAGAAATATAGGGACTAAATACTTTTATTCTTCTAATTTCCTTAGCTTGATAGACTTTTTTCCCCCAGACGTATCATTTCCGATGCTCTTACTGCTACGGGTTCAAAATGACCCTTATGTAAAAGGTACACAGAAGAACTTCGAATAAGCCGGATGTCTGCGAGCCTAACTGCACCTCACACGATATCCGAAGGCCAGCTCTGAACCGTCACAAATGCCATCAGCCTGAAAATGGGACAAAATAGACGCAGTCAGATGAGCTAACCCACTAACTTGTCTAAAGCAGAAGACGATAAATGCGACAACAGTTTGCCAAGCAGACGCAGCAAGGTTAAAACTGATCCAAATGCTTAGTGGGGGAGAGTATTCTTTATATGCTACATCTCTTACCTTATTCTTTCCCGGTGTTTGTAACCGCTTTGTAATTAGCGAAAACAGCACTACAACCCACAATTAGCAGAAATTTTCTCAGAGGGAAGAAGTCGAAATGGGACGATATTGACGATAATGCTGATGATGATTATGATTTGTATAATAATGATATTGCTGATGATGATGGAGATAACGATAATGATTCGCATGTTGAAGATGATGACCCGGAGGTTGGCGACGCTAACGGTGAACCGGTCCACGATGAATCCGATGCTGCCATGGTGATGCTCTTGGAAATGACTATGATGAATGTGATGACGATAATGATGATGTCGATGAGTCGACTGATGGTGCTGACGGTGACGAGCAGGGTGAAGATGATGATCCGATTGATTTTATTAATGGCGGTAATGTTTTTGTTGGTGATGATGATGACGACAATAATTTAGATGATGAATCGAATGGCTGGGATAATGACGAGGAGGACAAGGCATAGTAATCAACTGGTTGCTGGGAGATAATATCCAAATTTGGAAATTGTTTGGTGTCTGATGCGACTGGAATCCAGATTCTTGAATGAATTTCGCAGAGCAGTTCACAACTGTGTAGTGTTGTTTACACTCTGTCAATATTTTCATAATACTCATTTGACTAAAACTTCACCCACGATTCGTCCCTCTGCGCGTGGATTGCAGTTGGCTGAACCGATGGGTCATCTCCTTTGTATGGGTTTCGAAAGGGTCTATCATGTCCAGTTAGCTGACCTGTGTCGCGTAACTACTGTTCTAGTTTGCACGAGGGGTCATCTTGACAAGCAATCCAAGTAGTAACAATGGAATCGACTATGCAAATAAGACAACTTTTACGCTTGCTTGCCTTATGTATCAGAGTATGATTTACAGTTCAGAAGCAGCTATCCGAGAAACAGGTTCGATTCTAGCATCTGGCTCTAAATTTGATCAGTGACGCATGGCCATTTTTAACCTGAGGCGCTTGACTAACATTTTGTCTGCAAAATACTTTCAAAGGGCACATCGCCCAGTTGAAGACAAGTAGTGGAATCGAGTTAGCGAGGAAAGCGGAACGAATAAGTAGCATAAGGAATGATTTTTGTGAAGTTCTGATTGATAAGCTTGGTGCTTAGATCCCAAGCGTTTCATCACAGTGTGTGTATGTGTGTATGCATTGGGTGTCCTTCGTTATTTGTAGCTTCGTCGTTGCCCTTGATCTTGGACCTTTTGGAAGGCACGATTGTTGAAAGGGTCAAAGACCAAGGCCAAACGCGCCTTTCAAAACCTTACATCACACCAACATCTTGCACTATAACCAACAACGGTTTTCAAAATCATTGAAAAGAATTGGTATGCTCATAGTAAATTACCACGAAGTTTGAAAAGAATGATACTTGGTGGCTGATTGCAAATGAGCGACAGCTAGCTTTTTCTAACAACAAGGAATAGGACTATTAAGATGCCGGTACATTAAGCTTTATTGCAAGGCGAAGATCTATCCAAAAAGGAACTTCAAAAAAGAATTCATATAAATCACCCACAATAAACATGGACGATTGCAGAGGGAACCCGTATGTTAATCAGTATCGAGAACAGCGGTCAGCTAATTAGACTTGTTAATTATGTCAGCATTTTGGAAACTTGTTGCTTCGCAAAAGACTTACGCACTTTTCCCCAGCATTCGTACATAGTGCACCATATATATATATATATATATATATATATATATAGTAGCAGCAGGTAGTATCTGGATGCGCGAACAAAATTTGCCCGGGAGCACACCACCGGTTTCGCGATTATTGTCGCCCGTCAGGTATGCGTACCCGGTGCTCTCTTGTCCTAACATCCACAAATTTTGTTCACGCATCCAGATACTAATTGCTGCTTCTATATATACATGTATATATTATGGGGCATTCTGCCCTCATTTCTAAGGTTGGCTCAGCCCAACTGACGAACAATTATCAACGAATCACAGTTGTGATTCTTCTGTGAACTCTTCGACGAAGGGCTTTGATGCACACTCCTGATGCTACAGATTCGATTCTGGTGAGAAATATAAATATGTATATATCGTTATATATATGTAATATGCGTGTATATATATCACACAATACATATGATGCAACGTTGATGATCTCAATTTCCTGCTGCAACAAACTGGAGAGAATTTCGGTGACTGAATGAATGAAAACACAGGGAAGAAAGCTCAAGTGAATGTAAGCTGACTACTTGATCTGGTTATGCAAAGAGCCTCAGAGTTAGAATCAGTCGATATGTAGTGTGCGAGCACCGCGTTTGAGCGGAGACACTGATGCATGAGGCCGCTCGGCCGTTAAAAATCCAATATCTGCACAGAGACTAGTGTGACCGATGTCGTTGTGTTACCGGTCGCCCAAAGAGAACAATTAGTTTGCAAATCGCTGTTGATTGGTTGGTTCTTTCTTGTTAGTTGACAACTACTCTGTTGGGAGAATAAGATCAAAATAAAGCAATATGACTTCTTTTTGCTCCCTACGTACCGCATTGTCCCTCGCGATTTTTATCACGAACACCATTTAGTGTGGTACCAATTCGAAACTGTTACCAATTAAACTAAAACCAAAGCTGGAATTTGTACCGACATATGACATCTGATGAGCTTGACATTTAGTTTGCATGTTCACTATCCACAAAACTTCGAGAACAATGAACCACAGCCACGATGCACACCGACAATACAAAAACGTTAAAAATTGGAAACTGATCGATGATAAGACTAAATTTGGGGGTTGTAATAAAAAGACCACTGGCGGTCATATTGTTCATGGTTGTATAGTTGTTGGTTTTCAGTAGATAAACTTGCTGTAGTCTGAGTCATGCTGACTCTCGATATTTCCATCATTGGAGATAAAGAGGATGATGATCCCTCGAGTCATTTTGAAGCAATTAATTCTATTAGATGTCGCCAGATGCTGGAGGTTTAACTAGGGTCAAAATGTGATTCACAGAATACAAATCAGGACTCAAAATACTTACAGTACATTAATATAAATGTACATTGCTTGTTTATTTCTAAACCGGTCCAGACTTCGAAACAGCCATACAAACTGTTTTTAGTCAGCACATATTGTGGCGAGCATGGATTGCGCATCTGTCTTTCACCGCTCTGATCCTTTCGCTGTCTAGCCCCATTCCTATCAGTTGATTCTGCCTAATTACTCGATTAAATGTGCCAGTAATTCAACCTAAATTTTGTTAGCTGTTGAGAGCTGTCTTGGAGGGGGAAGATGACGTCGTCGATTAGCCTATGTATATCTCCAAAATCCTTGGCATCAGAAACCGTTTCGGTTGACTTGGTATTTCAAAGTGTAGTCATTGACTCTTATTTTGGTTGGTCATAGGTCCAATTGTCACCACGGGCAACTATTTCTAAGTGATCTCGTGTTCTGTTCGATACTGAACTGACTTCTCCACTTGGTTGGCAAACTTTGAGAATTGTGCAATGTGTATGAAATATTTCTGATCACTTTGCAATGAACCAAAACGCAACACAGTCGGGGTCATGGGGTTTTATTGAATTGCTATGTGTACGTAACTCACCTAAATTCATGACTGGCAATCTTTTTTGGTATCGTGCAACTTTCAGCGTCCTGCCACCACTTACGTAACGACAAATAAAACAATAAAACTTACCCAACATGATCCACAACTGGACTGGTCTCGAATTTGACTAATTGTCGTACACTGAGACCACTGATCACGTGCGTCAAACGCAGGCGGTAGCTCAGTCGCGGATAGATCCTGGTCCATTGTAGGTCGTGCGGCGTTTCTTCTTTCCGCGCCTTCCATGTGAGCACCCAATCGACTTAGGAATAATTCATTTGATCGAAGTTTTTCAGCGGGCATTGATGTCCACGTCGCACCGGTCTGAATGGGTTTACAAGGAATATTTTTACGTAGTAAGTCGTCGGTTAAAGAACTTTGATACTGAAATTCCACTCAAAATTAGTCAGATTGCAAATAAAACTGGCAGTTCTAGAACATCCTTAAAGATCATAAAACAAAACTATATTCCTTAACTGTAATGCTCCATGGTTACGAACTCAACCTATTTTTTAAAGTCAGTCCGGTGACTTGAAACACTTATTCCTTAACTTAACGCGTGAACGTCGGCATTTTAGACCGTCCCGCCAGAGTTGTGGAAATGCAGAGTTTCATAGGAATAACGCACGCCGTTCAAACTATGACGCATAGCTTTCGAACTGTGTCACAGCCCATTTGACGCACTTTTCAAGTGTTTTCCTTGGTGCTATCCTGACTACTGTCACGTTCTTTACAGGCGTTCTAAGATGCCTATCAAGTTGTAAGAGACTGATCTCTTGCTTATCCACTGAATTAAACAACCATCGAGTAGGTGTAAAATCCACAGTTGGGATATGGCTGGCACGATGAGAGAAGGTTGAATTAACCGCAATTTTTAGACAAAATTTCAGAGAATAATAAATTTGTATCAAGATTACTTAGGCTGTCATAAACACAAGACACTTGACAGAAGACGGTAAAAAGGATAACAGCTAAGCTGTATTGAGGACTTGACGTTTGTTCTTGATTTTGGTTTTCAACAGGATGACTTATATGGAGCGATTCTCATTCTTCTTCAAGGTAACTTAAACGGTATAAGCCTGAGACTGACATTGTGAGTATCTGTCCTGATAAACTGCGACTTGCATGAGTGTACCTTGCAACATCACCTTAGCAACATCTTAGATACATATTAATCAGTTTTTAAATATGGAGTGGAAAGTGAACTTGCCTACTGCGCATCCGAAAGTGCACTCCACGAGTCGGAATTACATCGGCGACCTTCCGTTTCCCTAGGAGAGTTTTACATCTGACAGCCTTTCCCGAGGCATCTCAGTGGGAGTAGAGCATTCGCATGGTAAGCGAACGGTAGCCAATCGTACTGGTTCTCGGTGCAGGCCTCTGAATATATATTAAGTAATTGCATCTTCCACTTTACATAATACATCCAGCTTTTTCATTCTTTTAGTTCCTTTGTTACGAGAGTTTGCGTAATTCTCAGGAAGGTGGATCAAGGCTGTCTGAGTGCTGCCAAGAGGTGAAGTTGACCGGTAGCGACCTTCACGTTTGTGTCAGAACGCTATCCGCATGACAACCGCCATCCCAGGTACACGCCTGAGGACGTTTGACTATGAAAAAACAATTAACTTTCTAAATATGGATGGCCGGCTGGTCAAAGTAGTGTATCCCTAAAAAGTTGAAAATAATGCGGGCGACAGTTTGCCCACGCATTTGGCGCTTTCCTGTTGGGAATAGTCACAAAAAAACAGGAAGGCAGTGCGGGCTCACGAAAAGGTGATCCAAAATCGCTTTGATGGTTAGCGAGGGGTTCAAATCAATGACTAACAAAATGCACCACGGTGAACAGTCTGTCTATTTTTCCTTACAAGCATTTAGAGAGAAACTAGTTCCCCATAGTTTATTAGGTTGGATTTCGTTGTCCAATACTAATACTGTACAGTGGGATAGTCAGACTCTTAATAATAAAATGAAGAAACTGATAGCACAAGCCTATGCGGACGCTCACGTCTTAGACTGGTCGAGTTGATCGACGTTTGATAATACTGTTCTATAGAAAATATGACTTAAAATGGATAACTCCCCAAAGCTTTGCATGTTTATGCATACACGACAGTGGTTTCCACACTGTCAAAGCCCTCTGGTGAGTATAACTCATTAGAAAGGGTTTCTGTCGAACAGTAGTGCTTTATACGCTCTTAACCTATATTAGATGGCCCATATTCAAAAACAGTGTTATGAATATCACTCAAATCAAGACATCACTATTCAGCTGTTAGAATTGTCAGTTATTGCGCGCATGGCTGTCAAATACTTGAACTTGCACTGCCTATTGATAATTCCTTAAAACTATCTGTAGCAGACTTCCCAGTTCGGGCGCGGTGAATATGCACTGCTGATGATTCCTAACAAGCTGGATGAAACAGCTGTACAGTGCTTCCATGGTTTCTTTATGGTGGGTTGACCGATGATATCACATGGTGAATTATTTTTGATTCTAATGTGTGATATTTTCAAGGCAAACAGGATAGCCCTTCGGAAAAAATTTATGATTGGTTGTCTACAACGTATTTCACAGTACGCCTACAACCACTTAGGATATCTATTGGAAACTATTGGACCTTATGATAATCCATTATCCAACACAAGTTTCTTCAAACAACCCCTCTGAATAATTAATTCAGTGACTATGACGTGGAAAATGTGACAGGACTCTTGAGTGATTAATAGTAATCAAAAAACGATAAATCATTACATGCTCATATTTACTGGTGTCAGTAGAACGTTTTGAGAAGAAACGACAAGCAAACACCGGGCACTCATAACCAAGAGTTATCAATAACCGCTAAGCCAGTGATATGTATCGGGGATTTCTTACTTATTCACCTGCGCACTACTTATTTTATATCAGTATGCAATAACCATTTCATTGGTGTCCTGCGTCAGCAGGACGAACGCCATCATGACAGACTCAGTATTGTCCGTTTTATTTCTTGCATTGGTTGTTCCTATATCCAAATGTTGGTTGGGCATGTCGAATCATCAGAGTGATGCTACTTTAAATCGACCTGTTAGGTTACTGACATTGTTAGTTTCACTCAACGTGCATATACAAGTTCGACGGAATAAGGAGGGAGCAGTGAGCTCTATAAGAGATCAAAATTGCATCTGCTTCGGAAAACAGGTATCGAGTAAGCCAATGAAAATTGTGGTCATGTGGGAAATTTCTCAACTACGGCCTTGTATGTCTTTTTCACGGACTAACCTTCGCATGTCGGTGTACACGTGGATTGTCCCCTTCAGACTGAACCGTCCAAACGAACAATAGGAACGGTAGAGAAAATCCTCTCATTGCGTAAGAGCAGCACAGTCCCGCGCTACACTAAAGCCAAGTAATGTACAAGCATTTATTTTCCTTCTATTTATCGTTTAGTAAAGTACACCTAAACATCTTAGATAACAAATTCAAAGTTCAGTGAATCAAAATTTTGTGTGCATGTTTGTTGGTAGACTTCTTGTTTTCAAAGTGAACTTTAGCCTAAGAAACCGGGGTGGACGACCATTTGACAACGTATTGAGTCGAACACGTATTGGGTCCCTCACTTATTATTCAAAATTTATCTTTATCTGATTTGAGGAATCTTAATCGTTTCTACCAGGTTCATAAATATCGAAATTACTGTTCGCGTGTTTTTTGTATGATTGTATCTGAAAATGAGACAGCATACACCGGAATTACTATAGAAGTATGTGTATAGTTTGACAACCTTTGACATTCCTAATGCGACAACAACCTGAGAAGCTTTTTCTCGTTATCTATGTTGTCTCAGACTTGAACGCAGAGGGGCGAATGATGTCTCACCAAAACCGCGTATGAACTGGTACAGTTTACAGTCGACTTCTCACCGTCTACGACCAAACTATGGTGGTTTAATGGATTTATTTTAAGTTATAATCGGTTAAAAATAAATGAACCATAATAGTTGTCACTCGCTTTTCTACTAGCTTCATAATTTTATTTCAAAAATTTCAAAGTGAGACATTAGAAAACACGGTGCTCTTCAAATGCCGAAATACAACAAGTTTAAAAGTATTGATATAGGATGACCGGAAAATAGTAGTAGTAATAGGAAATAATTGGATTTCGGAAATATGTTTTGCGTAGATAGCTTGCAATCATAAGAAATCACAATATATTCAGCGGTCGGTGCAAGATAGGGTTACGTAACTAGTGATCCATCGGAATCGATACGACAGTCGTGGTCATATCATCTGCCAGAATATAGATGACGCAGTATCCATATGGAGACATTATTTCGAATTCCAATTAATTGTTATCACTTTTATGTTCCTATCCTTACATCCAAATACCGGTATAACGTGGCGCATTCAGCCAGTTGTGAAGCACCGAAAACAAGCTTGTTTACTATCGTTTTACAATTTTATTCTTTATTTTAACTTGGAAGTACCCCGTACCTAGTTAAGCATTCAACCAACTCATTCCTTTAATCCGAACATAAGATCAGGCTGTACAAAATTTTACCAATCCCGTACGAGAATACACTATCGAGTTTGAAGCATAAGACGAGCAAGAAGTATAGGACTTGCTAAGCGTAGGGTAGAAGCAGAGAAAATATGTACCATGATGGAATAGAAACACGTGTCTTGGAAAAGAAAATTGCCATGTCAAAAGCATCATTTGGAACTATCAGTGAAAAGATTTCTAAGATCGCGTACAGCATTTTGCAATTCGCTTGCAAGTGAACAACAAAGCGAACTCGATCGTTCCTGCATTTGTAGGTATGACAAAGAAGAACCCCAAAATGGGCGATCATTTGGAAAATACACAAAGTTTTTTGAACTTGCAGAGTGAACACAGCCATTTGTGTTGGATAGCAAACCATTGGCAAATCCACCACGAGTAATGACATATTTTCCAGTAATGAAGTTCGAAAGAAAAATGTTTCGAATTGCAAGGCCCGCACCCGTTTTCTTCAAATCAGGTTGTAAATAATTTCATTCATTTGAAACATCTTCGTCGAGATCTTTTTTTCTCGGCCAACTGAACGTTTCGAATAAGCAGCTCTCGTTCATTGGGTACTACCTTCGGGTGTTCTATTCGCACCGTAGGATAAACTTCATCTCCCTCGGCCTGCAGATTACCGCCAACTACACTCGAGATCTCTACGAAATGAAGTTTTGGACAAATAGTTATTTTCGAAAGTTCATTGCCATGTATCAGGACCAAATGACGTAAGAAGTGTATCGAAAAATCGATGCGCCATATATTGATTTTAATTGTGAATGGTATAATGTTAATAACAGCGTTGTTGGTAGATTTAATGTGCCAACGTTTTATGATTAAATGACTGAGGGAACGTTCACATGCCAACTGATGTTTAGTTGTCTGTGT
>LUCM01000296.1:78309-129348 GCA_008360955.1 Fasciolopsis buskii
AATGGGCACATTGAACTGGATCACGTATATAATCGGATGAGAGGCAGGTAACTTGACTGACTGAGAACCGGAATTCTAGCCAAACAGACCCATGAGCACAAATCCGAGTCAGTTGCACGGATCTGTCTACGAAAGTGAATCGCATAATATTCGCATACTCGAATTAAAAACAAAGGCGCACAACGAAACGGATCAAACTTCTCAGGCCGAATGTCAATTTTCTAAAGTCAAACGTCAGGTCAACGGTGACCAGGTGGAAGGTCATGGTCACCGACGAATTTCATGGTCAGGTCGAAAGGCAACTCTATAAATGACGATGAACCCCAACAACTGCTCATTGCACTGACGATATCACCCCGAAACGTTTGCGATCTAAAAGCCAAGCTGGGGGATCAGAACCCCATAAAATTCAACAACGTTAGCTAAATTCAGCGCAAATTTTCAAATCCATTGAAATGCCATTCTATTTCTTAATCCTTTATTGATCCATTATTTTATGTGGTTTGCTTTTACTTTATCAGACCGGGAATGTCATCTATTAGCTTCTGTTTTTTATATCATTTAACGAACTGTTCAGTAAACTCGGTGATCAACACCAGTCCATTTGTGGAAAGATTGCCCACAAAATAATTCCAGAACCAGTACATCATCAGTTCGACGATTTCTCAAAGTGTTGTTCCCGTATTTTCATACTATTCCTCTTTGATTCCGTATCCTCTCGAATCAATGATCATAAAATCTCCACTGCCCAAATTAGGCACGCATCCAGACAACTTTGGACTGTGGTTCAGCCGACGTTCTTAGTAACCCGTTTCAAGTGTTAAAACAACTCACTCGTACGGTTTTTTCTCCTAGTGCCTTCTTCGCTTTAATATATAAAATGGCAAGTGTAATTGCCTTCTATTACTTTCCCGACTGAAATACAAAATTTATGTGAGCAAACATCTGTACAATGCAACGCAGTGTCCCCATATTCGGATGAAAGGACCGCATTTCACTGAGAAGCACTTTCTCCTTAGAATCCATGCACCCCCCTTGTGATTCAAGCGTCATTTCTGGGTTCTTTTTTCCCACTTTTTACTCCGGAAATATTTATTTATTTATTTATTTATTTGTGCATCTCGTAGATGTACCCTTTTTGATTTCTAATATGTGCCACGCGGTAACGTTTTATTTTCGCAACTATTGTACTGTCATCTGAATAGGAAATTCTCTGCTGAGATGGGCGGAACAAGTTTGCAAATTTCTGGTTTCCAAAGAGATCACATACAATTCCATGTTAACAAAAAAAGACAAATTAAAGGAACACATTTCTCATACGTTATCCAACTCCTGTCCGGTTATAACGGCCAACCCTTGTCATAAAGAATTTGGTTTCTATATGGGGTAAAAACGAGACCGGTGACCTGTTCTACGGATAAAAAGCAGAATATCTTCGAATTCCTTCATTGTGAAAAAAATAAGGAGAGATGCAGAACTTGACAAGCTATAGCCATCGCACCCAAAGCAAGAAAAAATTTCCCTAACGGATGTATTTTCTCTTCTCCATGGACGTTTTGTGCACTTGCTCTATCCCTGATTGGCAATCGACTGAATCGAAGGCCGTGGTCATATCAACAAAAACAGAAACCGTGGATCTGCGGAAGTTGTAACTAGGTTCTAAGATTTGTCGCAGAGTGAATATTTGGTCAATACAACCCATCTCGGTTCCGTATTTGTCTTGATTCCTTTGCGTTCACTTTTAGCCGGGATTAGATGACCTGCAGAGTTTGGATGCAACGCTTACCAGACTAATTCCCCTGTGACTTTCGCACAAGAATCTATCAAATTTCCCGTAAATCGGTACACTCACTGATTCAAGCCTGTCCTTAAGAATCTCTTTCTTTGACCATAGTGACCCCAGGAGTTTCATTTAACTTTGAAATTTACACTTCACCACTATTTCTGGGGAGAGCTGTGGACATCCCGTCTGGTCCAAATGTCTTAGACGTTTTTGGACAATTATCTTCCCGGGTGAACTCCACTGGTTTTGCAGGGCTGCATTCTACCTGCATTGGTTCGATTGGAGACCTCGGTGGAATGTCTGATGTGGCTTTAGGTCAACTAGACTGCTCCCTAAAATGTATTGGCCAACGGCTTATCCAACACAGCTGGAAGTGGATCAGTTGGCAGTCGTATGCCTTATATTTAGTTTCCGTGTAACAACACTTCAAGTCAGTTAATAAAGATAGTGAACATTGCTGATGGTTAGAGTGTCTTTTAATTCCATACACTTCCTTCTCTATCACTGCTCGCAGGCATTTCTCAAGCTGTCCGGAGTTTTCTTATCTTACTGTTTGTGGCATGGCATGGACCAATCTGCGAGCATCCAAACGAGCAGCAGAAGTCAACGATGTCCATTGTTTCTGAGATTTGCTAGGCCTGGAATTCTGCATGATAGTTACCGCCTGGTGAAGGGTTTCCTGGATCTGCCTCAGTGTTTGCTTTGATAGCGGAGATTTTGTTGAGACGAGAGCTTCACTAAAATTTCCGATTGGAATTGAAGCCGGCAATTATCTTCTAGAATAACCTGTGTGGAGCACGTGAATCTTACGCTAGTGTGACCTCAGACTAGGTGGAAACAAAAGTTTGTTCGAACCAGTGCTTTGTCTAAGTTCACTGATGTGCACCAGAATGATCGACGATCTTCGACTGATCAAACGCCTAAGTGACCGATGACAATGTGAAGTTATCGTGACTGAACTCGTCAAACAATATTGATTCCTACTGAGCTCTGATTTGTAATATATTAGTGTACTTAATTGATCAATTACAAGCTGACCTACTAACGCTTTCATTTTCACGTGTCCGTCCAATTTGAATTTCGACACTTTTCTACCAGAATATATATATATATGCATATATATATGGTTACTTGTGCCGTCACTGGGGCTGGTGCTAATCAATAAGAACTGAATAAAAATAGGGTTAAATTCATAGTTTTGAGAGACTTGTGTTTATTCGTTTTCATTCCTATCTACTTTAGGCATCTGGCGTTACATGGTTTATTTATTCTACCTCTCGGTTGCCAAAGCGCTTAACTTTTGCGTATACTTATTGTTTACAAGACCATAATTAGAAAATATATAAAGGTATAAACTAGTGACTCGGGAAAAATGCATCAATGAAAATCACAGTCGACATGCTGATTAGGAAGTGAAAATGTTTGTCTCAAGTCATGGGGAAGAGAAAATTTGGAGTAGAAAAATGGACCACGTACAGAATGCCGTGTTGAACACCTCTGTGTATCTGTATACGAAGAGGGAAGAGCGGACTAGATTGTCCGGCCTGATACTCCAAATGGGGTGCGCGCGAACTGCATTTCCCAAGGCAAACTTCCCAGTGGTTGATCATGTTTAGCATCAATCACAAAGGATGGTAACAATTAAGCAACCGGGAGCACGAACATGTTATCACGGCAATATCCGTGCACGTATGGAATCGACCTTGTGCAAAACCAGAGGACAAGTTTGAGGCACAGCTGTCCACGTTCGATTAAGTGAGTTGAATATTTTCAGCTACGATAATCAATATTCTTCGAATTGACCCTAAGAGGATCCGTGGGAACAATTCACTGATACCGTCGCTTAAGAAAGGGAAAGTGATGAGTATTTTTCTTTTAAGGTATAAAAACTATTTAATTTTTGGATCAGTTCCTACCGTGCAGCATATCTCTGTGTTCATCGGTTCACTTGCTTTGGTGGACCTGGCGGCATTGGCCGTATCGATGAAAGGTTGCTCATGAGGATCCAAAAATATCATCCGGATTGGTTAACAAAGGGGACCACAAAGACAATTAGAATTTCCTTGGGTGAAAATCTAGTCCATACGAGGTATTCATTTGGGCATCAGAAATTTATTCAATTCCTAGAACCCGATCTAATCTGATTCGAAACTTCATGTTGTGTTAGTGAATCGATAGCGAGCAAATATGATAATCCGGAACTGGGTAAACAAGAGTGATTCCTGCACAATCTGCTGCTGTTCTGACCGAAAAGTAAACAATAATTGGGATAACTTTATTCACTATCAGT
Organism: Fasciolopsis buskii; assembly: GCA_008360955.1. Lineage (NCBI taxonomy): Eukaryota > Metazoa > Platyhelminthes > Trematoda > Plagiorchiida > Fasciolidae > Fasciolopsis > Fasciolopsis buskii. The sequence goes on from LUCM01000296.1 coordinate 82,383, forward strand.
GCAAGTAATCTTGTTGTTTCGTTTTATAAATTGCAAACTGAACTCCTTTGGTGTACCCCTTTTTTGCCTATGTATTACTGTATAAGTTTCCGTGTTCTAAATGATGCGTGAGATTGTTTTTCCAGCAATAGTCGTTTTCGCCCGCAGTTTGTTCGTGCATTTTATCGAACCCTCCGGAAACACAGCGGGGCATTAGTCGATCCCTGGTTAGTGCGTCGCACTAAGGACAAACACGGGATGGAACCTCCGGAAATTCTCTCGGTTAAAGTACTGGTTTAGAACCACAATCCCATAAGAATTACTAGGAGTCTGGGTGGATCTTAGAATTAAGGGCGATTCGACGAATTATTGAAATCGGTCAGTCATGGACTACCTTTAGGACTGAGACGCATAAAAATCAAAGACAAATAATTCTAGAAATGTCATGTGTCATGTAAAGATTAGATTCATTGCATTCACTTTTAATCCACAGGGGTGAGAATTAAAGTGGTCGGTAGTTTTCCGTTGTCGCAGGCCTGAGGACGAGGGAAAACAGGGTTGTGACCTTCTGTCGATCGAGATCTTCAAACGCTTAGTTTCCAGTAATGCGCAATCTACCATAGATTGCTGTTCCTTGGGGAAAACAGGAATTACTTACACGATTGGCATTGCTAACGTGACTGGAGCAGGTAAACTAAGAAAAAATATTGCTTTCCTTTATTAATGATTAGAACGGAACTTCTTTTAGCCGGAAAGACACGATTTATGCAGAAATAATTTTACCAAATCGTGCACATGATAACAGTCTGAAATGTTTAGGCAATCGAAAATTGACTGATTTTTTTCGTTGTACCTACTGCCGCTTCTCTGCTTCTCTGTGATAAAGAATCGGCAAGGCAGTTTTGTATTTAATTAACTTGTCAAACATGTCCGACTTTGATAAATGAGTTCATTTTTTGGCATTCCGGCTACCACCTCGGACTCGATGCCACACTCATTGTTCCCTCGAAGAATACGAAAATAGCCATTCTCGCCCCACTCCTCGTTCCAAGAATTAGCCAGAAGCCAATATGGAACGCCGTTCTCTTCTCCCCAGCCCAGCATTCTGATCGCGTGTCCACCCACAAGCTTACCCCAGCTGTGAAAATAGATGCCGGATTCGTAGGTCCCAAAATCCTCATATACTTCGAACGCCGCCTCAACCGGTCCATTTGTCATGATCTCGGCCATGATTTGTTGCTCATTTGCAGGCACGTTGTACGATTTGGCAGCTGAGTGAGCAAAAAATAGGCACACTGAGAACCATTTTCAGGGAAAACCGTTTTTTCGAGATTATATATGGTGATGTCTTCAACTTTACAAAATGACTTCTGCACCGCCTATAGAAAAACCCATTACATGTGAGGTAAATGTGCATATTCGTATTATAAACTTGCAAATTACTGTACACGGTTTTAAAATAAACGCTGTCCAAACTGACGGTGGTTTTGTTTGAGTCTTTTTATCTATCGCGCTTCTTGCCATGGAATTTGGACAAAGTCCACTTAGTGTTAGTTGAGGTTGATTTAGATTACCTGTGTAGTTCGGAAGTGATGGTCGGGTTTCAGGTTACCTTCCAGGATGACGGCGCTGACCTCATTGGGAAGTGATCGGTGGTAGGTGGAATTCACACTCAAGACATCCATATCCAAATGCCATGGTATGGACCACGTGACCGTTGGGACTCTCAAGCAGAATAAACCAGTGGCCGACTAAGCATTTCATTCTGTAGTTGTATCATTCTGGATCCCTGTTTGCGTTCCGGGGTCATGCTGTGCTCTTCAAAATGACACACTGAGTCAAGTCAAGTACCGTTTTGAGTGCCACACTGGGTCACTATTCTGCAATGCATGCTTGGCTAAATATGGAAGTCTTCTAAGCAGTTGTATTAAAAGAGTATAAACAAAAAAATGAATTGTTCATTTACAAAATACAATTGAAAAATAAAGGAAAAGCCTTACTTCAATGATTTTCAAATTGTGTATAAACCTGGAAGGGTATGGAACAACAAAACATCGGCAGACAGCAATCCCCGCCTTATCCGAATTATTGTAGCCATAGTAAGTTGCGGTTATGAGTGGCATATGTCACGTTCATTAAAAACTCGTAAGTATAACTTAGAATATCAGTTCACGGCAGAGAAAATAAAATGTCGTACAAAGGCTGGCAAAATTCCCAAAAACAATGCAGGGTGCATTGAAATCTCAGATTAAACTGTGTGAGAGAGAGAGAGCCAAGTGATCGGTACACAATGAGCACGGCAAACGATCGATCGGCTGGATGTATCATCATCTGCCGTTCTATGACGAACGATCAGCCGCGAAGTGGTCACAATTACAATAGATAATTGGACACAATATTTGGTTAAACCGTACTGCATACATTGTGACTGGACCATAAAGAAGACAAGAACGCGAGGATCGCCTTTAGAATGGGTTTTTTTGTTTCGTTCGGAAATTTCGCCCAGTTTTTAAAGCAGAAATTAAGTAAATTGCTTGTTACAGTTTTACTAGATACTCCATGTGCTTATGATGAGAGTTTGATTATGATCATAATAAATATTTTGATAAGTTGTTCTATTTAGAGTACATGGAAAATAAGTGTAAACAATTTCACTCTTTGTTTCTTTGAGATAGTTGCCGTGTCGTTCCTTCAACGGGACTAGCCGAAAACGAGCAAATAAACAGAGGAGGCGGAGATAAATAACTTATCTTTACAGCCCATTAGAATAATTGTTCGACTGTTGAAGTAAACAGTTCATGTAGCCCACCAAAAATGTCGATCAACTAACCTCATTAGGCTTGATATTAGTAAAGTGTTGGATGTGTAATTCATTCTTCTCATCACTCAGCACTGTTTTCTCCCTCGGTCTCTCTGTTATGCTTTTCCGAATAAAACTTCCGGGAAACCCGTTATTCAAACATGATCGATATAGTGTTTCTTAAGTTTCCACATGCTATTTCGCTCGAGCAAGTCCAATTTGCTCAAACTGCTATGGTGCTTGCCGAGTTTTATTTTCATTTTAGTGGGGCACAGATGGCAAAATTAATTCAATGACTTGTCCGCCTTGGTACCCGGTGCCTGGAAGTGGATCACTCTAGTATGTTTACATTTGTAAGCAGAATAACAAAGAAGTGTTTATCCAAGTTGTTGTACAATTCCTTCTAATTATCCGTCAGAATGAGCATGTCATTCGTATAGTGATAGCAGAGAGATAAACTTTCTTTGGAACCTTAAAGTTTCCCATTGCGGACCTTGAAATGATCCAACACATACTTCATCTCAGTATTACAACAAAAGCAAACACAGAATGATCGGAATCAATGGGGACGAAGACGACCAGGATTATCGCTTGTTTTGCACAGAATTGTTATTGTGCGGCAAATTTGTGAATAGAACACTCCAAGATTTATGAGGAGCATTCCCTGAAACACGTAATAGAAACAATTTGATTGATCGATTAATTGATGGAAAGTGGCCAAGGTTAATTGACTACCAAATGAAGCACGTTTTCATGCAACTGACAATTGGTGCAACAAAGTTGTGAAACGATGTGACAAGATTGGAATTTATTGCGCGCGGCTAAATAACGATGAGTAACAGTTGTTTAATAAGGGAAGCATCCGTAATATAATTGCAGGTTCGTTGAAAACTTCACATTTACGTAAATAAACTTCCTTTGCATATCACTTGAGGTACAATTCTCTCATCTGTTCTGGCCCGGCACTCTCTTAGAAAGAAATCTAGCTGAACATTCATTTGTGGTAGGGACAAAAAATCGTCGTACGTGTCTAGAATAAGCTTACCATAATGAAGGTCTTCGAAATAAGACCTGTTATATTTGCTGTCACATTGCTTCATGCAAGTGGGTGTCCGATAGATTGTAGGACTACAAGAAGGTCGACTGCCTCTGTTATTATGCGCACAAGAAGGAAATGGGTAGTTTGTACAACCATTCGGATTTTCTTTCGAGCCTCCCGAGACAATGCCGTTATTTTTCCAGTAATCCCAAGCCAGTCCAGGCCAACCGCCGTAACAACCATCCCCGCAAGATTCACAACAGGCGAGCAAATCCAAAGCGCTTATTTCGGCCATCACATCTCCACAGGAGTGAATGCAAATGCGATCACTAATTGCCTCAGCCGCTCCGAAAGCCTGGATGGTAAGCAAAAATTAATCAGCTGTGCACAATCGTTCTCACTGTGAGATGTGATGCTTTATTTGTAGATCTTCGGTAATTGCAATTATTCGTGCCTCAAATGTAGCTTGCAGAAAGAAGCAGAAGACCAACAGTGACATCAATCCGGTCTATCGGAACCCCGTGATAGGCTTTGATAATGTTCACTATGAACTAGTTTGATGAAAGTTGAAATCTTCGTGTTATGAGTAGTATGCTTACGAATGACAGGAAAAATTACCCCGAGGAAGCATAAATTCGGCTTTCCAATCATTTTTTATTCAACAGTTATGCGTGCCTAGTTTTTTCGGCTAATTCTTGTGTGATTCAGATACGAATTCAATATCCATTCTGCCCTAGTCAAAAACAGGTATTCATCCTGACGGATGGATTATCAACATAGGATTCAACAATATAAATACTTATATATATATATATTCATATATAAGAAACCTTCATAAATTTCTATAAAAATGACTAAAATTGTTTCGGAACTAGAGATAAGCTGTTGTCAAGACAATTTTTTATGATCACCTAACACCAACTGAAGGGGGGTGGATGAAGAAATATCAGTCAAGACAGGGAACGACTGATATGTTTAATAGAATTGTTTGAGAGAACAAAGATGCGGATTTCCTCATGTCGGAGGGGGATAACATACAGTGGGTGTGACTCGCCTACGGAGTGTGAACTTAGTTGGCTAAAATACTAAAACAAAACTTGGCAGAGGGAACGAGATGTTTATCGATCGGAAATGGATTTGCTGTCGGGTGAGTTATACCAGAAAATCGTGATATGTCTTCGGCCTACCTATTTACAACACCATACTATTTTACTGCGATTCGGAAACTTGACAGAAGAACTATAAGGAACAAGAAGTATCTCACATCAATACGGGAATTTCGCGAGATATGAGAAGACCTCAAACGGGAATCGTGGAAATTCAGACAGCGTACCTTGACAGAATGTGTTCAAGAAGGTTAGGACTTTTTGGTAGAGTTACTCTAATATACCCTACCGATGTAACCGTAAGAACTGCTTTGTTGTCGGCAAGCAGAACCGGCTAGTTAATTTTCTCGTACGATAACCAAATTCATTCGGAATAGGAAAAGCGATTGTTATTACATTGACCGAGGAAGACTGTGGAGCTATACAGGATAGAGGATCAGTTAGGGCCGAGAGATTATGACTGTTAAAAGATTCAGTCCGAATCACAATGGCATCAGAACATTTAATTTGTAATTCATCAAAGAACGCAAAAAAACGGGAAGATTCAAAATAATGGTGATTTGGGGCAATTTAGAAAGAATATGGTGGCAATTAGAGATAATGCCAATGAGAGAGATCCTTTGCATTCTGTCAGTAAATTAGTTCTTTATTAGTGAGTGAAGCGATCCGGGTGAGTTGTCTTTGTGGAGAACCGACAAAGAGTGCTAATCTCCTGATTCGGTCAAATTCGTTACTATAGTCCGAATAACTTATGAGAATTGTCACTGGCTAGCAGAGGATAACAGCAATTCACCAAGTGGGTCAGGACATCAAGCTTTGGTCGTGAGATGCGGTTTGAAAAATTAAAATCTGTCAGGGTGTTAGTGTATGGCTTAACACATGCAAAAATCAGGATTTCTCCTCGGTAATAATCTCCATGTTTTGGTCATCTTGTTGTTCATGTTCAAGGGGCTGAGCCCTTTACGGTCGTGGACCACAGTCCCTCACGCTTCGCGGCCATTCCCTTTTTAATTCATTCAATACTTCGAAACAGCTGGCGTCCGATGTTCCATAGCCTGTAAAAAGCGCCGGAGGTCGTTTGCTCAGTGTGGACAAGGAAGAAGATAAGTGATTGAATTCGGCTGTCTTTTTTTTTAGGTCACTGTTTTATAGGTCACATACCACAAAGCTTTTTCGTCGTATGCAAAATCAAATGGAGATCGGTTGCACTAAACTTGGTTTCCTTGCGAAATAAATCCATTTTTACTGCTTTCGGCTCTTATCACCAGGCTGATCAGCTTTACAACTAAACGAGCTCGGATCGAGTGAACCTTAGATTTTTATGTTTCTTGAGGTGAAAATCTTGTCAGCCGAAATTAAATCGACTCCAGTAGACAAAAAAACGTCGAAGTAACTTTGGGATGGGTGAGAAAAGTATAGCAAATTCCCTATGGTCGGCAACATCCATATAAAATTGTGTGAAACAAGCATAAAATTCAAGACTTGGACGGGTTTGACACCTGATCTAATAAAGTTGGTGACAAGTTATGAATGCATTATGCATGCCACATATTAGACTTCGGAGTTTGATGGTATTGCTTGATGCAGTGATTGAGTGTCGAGCGGAGAGCGGATTCGCTAGATGGATATTGCCGACAATGGCATTTTCACTGCAGATGAAGTAACTCTTTACTACAGTCAGCTGTCAAAAAATTGATGTCGGAGGAGGAATTTCGAGTAACGACAATGGGTTCAAAGAAAGCGTGATTCCAGTCATTTCGTCCGGACCTCACTAAATAAACCTCAGGCTGACGTTTACTTAATGATTTAAAAAACCGCCGAATTCTTCGCAGAGGCAAAAACATGCCGTGCAGTCAGAATTCTCTCCAAAAAGATGGATGAAGCCCCAATTATTCAGATGTCAGCTGCCAAATGATTTCTCAAAGAAGCCCTTAAGTATTTCGTTGGTCTTATCGTGTGTCACAACAGATTCGTAATAATATCGAAAGTAAAATTGGTATTTTAGCCCTCATAATCTTCAACAGTTTTAAAATCATTAAGTCAGGAGGTCACTGGAAGAGATGAGTGATTTGACAATGGAACCTCGGGGTAGAATTAAGCATCATGTGCATTGCATTTCCGGATGAAGGGTCAATTCGCTGGATCTACCAGTTCGGTTAGAGACGAGTAACCGTTGATCTCACTGATCAGCAAGGAATTGTGTGAGATCTACCGTCTAATTAACCTAAATGATAATAATTAGTTGAGTGACTGGCTTTGCTACGTGGATGAGGCTTTAGGGTTATCCGGAAGTTCGTGGAGCAAAGGACACCCACAGGGGACAAAGTGACAGTGTGGTAAAGTTGGAACTTTGGACTTGAATGTTGAGTAAATAAAAAATGACATTGAATTTTTTCTCAGTTTCATGCATGAAATCATTTCACAGTTGACAGTTAACTGTCGTTTCATGATCGAAGGGAGTTATTGCTCTAGTGCACTTTGAAAAGTGGGATAAAAAGATCTTACCAAGATAAAGCGGTCAAGCAAAAAATGTTTACATTCTCAGTTACTTACACCAACCTAATACACCGACGGAGATTTCGATCAATCTGACTTTCTTCACTTGGTAATGAAATTGAGGTAATTCTTTGTCAGTACCATTTGTAGCCTACAAACTGGATGACAGGTATGCGCTGGTATCTGCCGATGACTATGCCTAAGTTTAGATAAGAGGAAACACGGATGAGTATTATGAGGCTGATTGGTGAAAGTACTCCACTACGGTAAACTAGCTGAACCTTATTAGTTGAAAAAAGGGTGAGGGTAAAAATTGGACATGGCTGGATAAAGTTTTGTGAAAATCACCAAAAAAGAATAGTAAAACCGGATCATAATTCATGAACTGGAAACTGGCTTTCTCTCTCGAGCACTTTTAAGTGAAGACAGTCGATTGGTAACAAGTGACAGAATCCCTAGATTGACGTAGTTGACTTGTCGACGGGAAGGTGGACTGCGTCTGGGGAGTCCAAAATTTTTCGCTTTATATCCTGTTTCTACTTTATCCCTATGATTTATTCTTCCGTGTTCGTTAACTGATCGCCTGGAACCCCTACGGTTTAACCATTGCATGGTTCACGCCTCGTGACCTGACGTTTAGTTTCGTTGGTTCAGCAGGTGTAACTGACTCAAATATTTGAATTATACATATCCCACTGCTAATAGCCGTCTACGTTTTCACGTTCGTATCACCAAAACCCTAAATAACGTGAATAAATCTTATGATTCTACAATGTCTTATTGCTTTGAACGCAATGAGATTATTCAGTGGAATTTTACCGTAAGTTCCTCTTAATCCTGGATGTCCACATTGTGCGACGAATCACTTGGAAAATCACATCAAATGTAGTACTGCAAACCACTAATTAGCAAAGCATTGTACGGTTTGTGTCTAATGACTGCAATTACTACAAACAAGTTCGCCCTCCTCTGTAAGTCGTTCATCTGTTGTGTTTGAAGGTCTTTGGCAGTGCAAAATCCAGTCACGGACAAGGGTGCTGTATCACGCGGTGTTGATGTTCGAGGAACCGTTGCGAATCAGCCCGCCCGGCTAGCGTAATGGCTAAAGCTTTCGATTCGCAGTCATTTGTTCTGAGGTCGCGTCCAGTTCGGGCGAGTTGAATATGCATTTCTGATGATTGCCAACAAGGATGGAACGGCCGTACAGGGCTTTCATAATTGTAGTGGCAAGCTGGACATTGGGACTGCATGAGGGATTATCAGGAAAAAAGCATGACACTTTTAGAGCTGCTGCGGATTACGGAGTTAGAAATCCCCGCCCAGGTGGTTTCCGCATATTTCGATATCAACTTCTGCGTCCGACTCGTCGTTAACCTGTTTCAGCAGACGGTACTTCTTCCAGTCCTCGACCCACTCGGTTTTTGGCAATTTTGTTAACAGCATGGTGTGGCTGGGCTTGAATACTCGAATTATTGACGCCTTCCTATTTCCTAATATTGAGTGATCATAACTGGTCAACCTCGCCGAACTTTGAGCACCGTTATGACAAGTATAGCCAGTCACTCTTTTTTCTTCTCCTATCCACTCATTTCTGCTGCAAACTATAAACCTCTTCTAAAGCCTTATTGGCAGCTAACGAACGACTTTATTGGTCATCGCCAGTGGACTCCAAGTTCTACACTTTAAGAACCTATTTTTACAATAATTTAATAGAGGCTGTGTTGAACCTAAATGGAAATCTTTCTCGGAGTGCAACCCATTGAGCGGGCTAAATTTCGTCATTAGGAATCATTGGGAAAATATCTTTCATTGTAAATTTAAAACTGCTGCTTATGGAAGGGGTTACATTTGACAGACTTGACTGTACTGGGTTGATAGGAACGTAGACCAGCATAATGGAATGAGCCCAGACATTCCCTAGTTTTTGTATCCTTTACTCGTACACACTATGCAGCAGTCTTAAATGTTATTTTGCCTGGGGCCAAAATATCCGCAACTACTTGGGTGCAGAGTACATCAGCAATAGGTGGTGCATTTCTCGGAATCAATGACGAACGACGAGAAAATCAGGATTATCTTCAATAGCAATGCAATGTCAGATGCCCCCGAGGCATTCTATAAACCAGCGGCCATAGTCGAACAAATCAAAGGGGACAAGCAAACTAGCATTTATTGTTAGTGGATTCATTTTTGCGCCTCACTTTCTTTGAATCTTACCAATCACATGAACCGGTAGGAAATTGGTCATTAAAATAGCAATCAATAACTGTCCACATGATAATAAAACAAACTAACCGTTCCCGTTTATCTTATCATAAATGATCTATAGAAACATGCACTATTGGCTACACTAACTTGGGGCTATTTCTGAATACCCGTGGGGGTTGAAATGGGAGAAAAACTGGCCGTATTTTATGAGAGATGTTGACATAGCTCCACAAGCTATCCGCATTTACCGGATACATTGAATGATGGTTTGCCGTTTGAACAAGCACAGCTTAATATTTATTTGACAGATTATTTCAGAAGATACAACTAGAAACAGAGGAATCACATACAGTACTCGGTGAAAAGAACTGAAAATTGGACAAACTTAAGAGAGATAAAATGACTAAAACATTAGTGAATTTAAACGTTGTATTCATATCATCAGCAGATAAATGTGATCCTATAGAATCCGCCACAAATGGCACCAAGACTGCAATCGGTGACGCAATGCCTATGATTAGTTTGGCACATACGATAAGGTTAAAATTGGTTCAGACATGAGAGGCATTCAGTCTTTATCGCATTCGAACCCAACATGGATAGAAACCACGCATTCGTACCACGTGAGCAATCCTAGCTGAGCTGCTCGGACATTTCACTTGACAACCGTTAGTTACTTGCTCATATAATTTAAATATATAGTACTCGCCAAAGTGGAATCATAATACTTTGATAGCTGCAACAGGACAGCAGCGACAATCAACCAATATCCACTAGTCATGAAGTTTTGTCCGACTGATATGGAAATGTAGAATTGACGCAAGCTCAAGAATTCTTCGGTTTTGGCAGGTTTTGAAAGCACACACAGAGCCAATCGAAGTTTGCAAAAGCACATCTCCGGACTGCATTTCCAATGGAGTAACCAAGCCCTGTTAGTAGCCACTGTGTTGATCCTATACTGATGAGATGAGTCAGGAAAAGCTGATCGGATGGGTGGTAAGGAGACTGCATTTGCCACTACCAGGGGCTCAGAAGCTCTTCGTTTCGGTTCGGTGAGTCTTGCTACAGTGACCTAGGATTAAGCCTGAAAAACAGAATGACTGACAAGCGACTATAACATGAGGTGAATGAAGTACGGGGCATGACTCCGGTCAACTGGGAATCCGCCACCTCTCCTAGTTCGTGGACAGAATGATTTTCGTGACGCTTTCAGAAGCTAGCACAGGTGTTGCTTGAAATGAAAATCAATTAAACGACAATGAGCCCTGGAGGCTGAAGGCAGTCGGCCAACGGACTATGATCTGAACAGATCTGTTTATTCGTTTGGCTAAGACAAATAAAGAGCAGTTGCGCTGACCAGCCGAGGCTATTTAGTCGCATTTGCTTGCCTAAGCAGAGTGAAACTGAACTAAATTCTAGACGACAGACTCAATTTGCTAGGGTTAGCGGCCGCAAAAACGGATTAAACTACACTAACGAGGTTTGGGTTGTTGGAAAATCGGAATGACTGTCACAAATCCATTTCTTCTGTACCTGATGCAGGTTAGTTGTCCCGGATAACCGGGGAAATGAAAAATTTCGCCCAATTTTAGGTCTCGCTACGCTAAAGAAACAGTAGGAGCAAAACTTTCGGGCCGAACTGAAAGCAAACTCTTCTTTTGTCATATCGTTCACATGCTATTGGCAATGGATGCCAATTGGACCGGCAGGACTTGTTATCGGCCAGGAATTGCGAAACAGGGGAACTTGATCCATTCCAAATAAGAAAGTCGATTTAGTTTTCCCCAAAATAACCATCGTTCAAAACATCCCACTTCGTGTACTAAAGATAAATTTGTATCCTATTTTTTTCCTAACAGAAGTTGAAGTGTAAAAGGGTCGAGCAATGGATGATTGAAATCAGCCTGCTTCCGCACCTATCAAGCTGCTAGCCGGTAGTTCTATTCTCAGTTATCTGGTTACCTACACCAACGACAATAAAACTATTGCCCATTCATGCTGAACACAACCGCACGCGAGCTTGAAAAAACTGAGCACAATAGCAGTGAGCATTGAGTATCTGGAATAGATTTATTCACATCTTCTTAACTGCATCCCACTTAGTGAATAGGGTTGTTAACAGATCTATGAATCAGAAACATGATTTGTCCGGCTAGTATTTGTGCTTTTCAAGTCTTCAACCTTGAGTTGAACCAGTCAGGTACAATTGGACCAAAACTCCAGCACACACAATAACCAGGATGTGGAATATTACCGTCTGGTGAGCTTTCCTAGTTCCCTTGTTATTCGAAAGTAATCATCAACTAGGGGTGCAGTTACCGCTGGCCGCTGGAGTTACTCTTTTCTAGCAACTGCCTTTAATTATAAACACTTGTGTGTGGCTTTTCTGGTTAGCCTCAATTGGATCATCCTAAGAAGCTGATGTAGTTTCCCTTCTCGCCTGGCGTCAGATACCGCCGCCCAGTCAAACCTTCAGAACCGTCTCAAGTTAAATCTCATCTTCACTAACTCTTCACATATAGGTGCTCGACCACCAGCCACGGTGGAGACAGAAAAAAGAGGTGGCCGTATCATCGAAAAGTTGAGTGCACATCAGCCTGATCTCCGAAGTGAATGAGCATGTCCTCATAACGATTAAATCACCAGAATAATGAAGGGTAAATAGTTCATCTACAGTTGGATGCAGTTAGCCACTGAATCATAATTACATATATATATATATATTTCCTCAAGCCGCTTAACCAAGCAAGTGAATTAATCTTTGGACTCATCTAAGTAGCTCTTTCGGAGGACGAAACTGATTTCCCTGTTTGAAGGAAATGAAGGGGCTGAAACTACGTCTGAGGAAAGTGTTTAATTTTCCTAATATGGAACATAAAAGTGCTCCTACACTGGTGCAGAAGTGTAAAACATTTACAAATCAAGAGCTAAGAAAGCCCCTTGTATTTATGTCAAAGCAGCATTCCGTTGAAGAAAATTGTAACATTTGGAGTATCAAAGAAGCCCCGTGTATTCTTGTTTGTTAGGGCAATTCGTCAGTGCTCAGTAAGAAAACCTGGCCACAGCAAAATCACGGCCGGCAAATGGATAGAGATAGCAAAACGAAAAAAATCCTTTTCTGTGATTTGTAGGGATGAGCATACCATTATTGCAGTGTCGTGGATTCACAGGAAAGACCCTTCTATAAGCTTAACCAATCAGTGCCAATAGTTAAAGTACCTAGTATTTTTAAATAGAAACGGCGTTTATAAATATCTGTTGCTTTGAGGAAGTTTCGTTTCGGTTTGCAATGTTACTAATCAAATTTTCCCAAATGACACTAGAAGTACCACAGTAGAAGAAATCTCATCACCATTTTGTTGGTTGCTTTCTTTTCGATTTCTTAAGCAGTTTGAGGAAATTCCCCCGAAGATCAAACTACTAGGAACAAAAACGACAACAACAACAACCAGTACTCCTACTGTTGCTTATAATGTTGCCACCGAAAAATGTTCATTAATTTAGCTTTCGAATAAAGCTCTCTGAATTTATTTTTTGCTCCCATTGGTCCGATGCAGTTCTGATGCGGACGTTACGTTTGGGCGATCATGTTAATTGCTTTGAATTAGATTCAAGCGATTGACAATCTAACAGCTGACTCAAACCACACCGGGCTGACACAATCAATCTCTCAAAATCGGTCGTTCAGGCTAGATAGCTTTGCTTTGAATACTTGCGTATCAAATAAAAATGCGAATATATACACATATGTACATATGATTATATATACATATATGCATATGTATCAGTTTGCTTTGACAAGTTAGCGAAACTCACCCAACACGAACCACAACTTGACTGGTCTCGAATTTGGCTCACTGTCGGACAATGACCCCAGTACTCTCGTGAATCAAACGACCGTGGTATCTCAAATTGAGACAAATCGTGATGAATTGTTGGTCGAGCAGCATTTCTTCCTGTCACGCCTTCCATACGAGCGCCCAAACGTGATGAGAATAGTTCGTTTGATTGGAGACATTCACCAGGTCTGGCTGTCCACGTTGCACCACTCTGAATTTGCACAAAGCAGAATATTGTCCGGTGGACATGGTAAGATCAGCTGGACTGTGTTATCACTAGTTGGACCAGATCAACCACAGCAATCATTTTTAATTACTCATCTGAGCTATCAGGCATCAGATTGCAAGATTATTTTGAGGCACTAGGGACGGACTGGATTGCTGGTTTGAGTTGTTTTCTTCGAGAACATCCAGAACGAATGAACTCAACAATAAAATTTTACCAACAGAGCCTTGAAACTGTAACGCAGCTTAAATACGACTGATGTGAGGAAGACATGTTTTATTTTTGCGTGGTTAGTTATTGTCGATGAAATTCACCTTTGTTCAATCAGTCAGGGCTTTGTCATCTAGCTGTCGTGACACTCTTCATCAAGGTGCAGCATTCATTTGCATCACTGCATGGTATCAATTCGTGTGACGCTATTTGGATCCTCAAGTGATATCATTATGGTGCATGATGGTGATAATCGATAAACTAATTTCTATCCAGGCCACAAATCAGGCGAGGTGTTATTGTTTACCTACGGTGATCAGTTGTTTTCAGGTATTTTTCTTTTCCGAAAGACCCGAGGTTCGAATTCCAGATCCGCTGGTCACTTTGGAGGTAGACAGTGATATCCCATAGTCCTGCTTTGTTAGCACAGTTGACCAGTGGGGTTACATTCCACTTCACTTTCCAGAGTCGCGGTTACGTTTAAGCTTCTTGTTCAGTGTTCGACTCTAATCGCCATAGGACTTACTCATTTCGGTGAACTCGTACGTCAAGGGTGTAATAAAAAATGTTGATTCGTATAGACCTTGAAAAGAGTTACGTTTTACACTCCGAACGAGAACATAAGATCATGTGAATAAAGTGAGGCCACTCCAAAGGTCAAGTTTGTAAGCTACTGGTGTGCATGCACCGGAGTTAGACTTTATCAGAACCAGCCTGGTCATCACCGGGGAGCCTTTAAGTTGTGGTTACCGTGTCTGTCATAAAATCAACAAGGGAAATAAAAGACCTATCACTTCCGTAATATATGGCTCCGATTTTCTAACGCGTTTTATCTACGGAGGATCATATTACTCAGTGTAATTTCTAACGTAATTTTTGGAACGAATTGGTCCTCTCTACGAAAGGGAGTTGTCTTAGAAGTTCTGAAGTCCTTGATAACTGCGGTTTGTGTGTAACTTGAACATACGTATGCAGTATACGTATCACTCTTCGATTTGTAGATACCAGGAGACTGAAACGGGCGATAGCTGGCTCCATAGTACTTCAGCGGGACCTTGTCCTTCGGATATGTTACCCGGAAGATCAGTTTTCAGTTTTTTGGAACATCTGGCTCCTCATGTCATCTTAAAATGCCTTAAGATAAGTAAACGTGGCTGGCATTTCTCCTACCGCTTTAGATCTTTCGGAAAATGAACCGATTGTGATGTGAGCTTTCATTGTGACGGATTAAGGTTGAACGGCAAAGTTAATCAGACTTGTTTAAATGGCGCGGTTTTAATCACCTATCACGAGTGCACCAACCATACTGGACATAAATGAAAGTGCTATCTGGTATCCCGCTAAAATGCTTTTACTTCTTGGCGAACAAAGGAAGTGGGGATAAAAGGATAAACCGTCCGACTTTGCAGCTTCATTCTTCGCATACTCTTTCACCTGTCCCGGCGGAACTGGGAATGTGGGTCCCACAACCAAGCGCTGGTCCGAACGGGCTCGTGAGTATCAGCCGGCTTGAATGAACAGTAATGCAGTTAAAACAATTACCAACGCTGTTTGTTCAGATCGCGTAGAACCACGTCACTCGTTGAGTGCGTCAAAACTTTCCTGCCGTTCTAAAACGTTTAAAGCCGATATTCAAGGCTGTTCATGTTTCCGGTCGTCCCAAATGAGATAGTTCTGAGCATCGGATTACATGATCGCTTTTTGTGCACCCGGAACCAGTTTGTTCAAACACTAAGGCTCCGTTGGCCAGTTCCAAGCTTATCAAGGGGAGCACCATTGTGCTGGTTACATTCATCATTTTCGACCATATTTGAGTCTGAATCTCACCCTTGACCCGTGCACCTCATTTCACCACTGTTTTTGTATTCCAGCAGGCATTAGTTATGGTTCATCTATCCACTCCTTGTGATATAATAAGATGATCATGAAACAGGAAACGAGCATGTACGCCGCTTGGTTTTATTTTCAATGTGACTTATTGTTTTTTATTTTAACCAAGCAAAAATGGTGCCAATATGAGTAGCAGTGGTTGTATCGGCATTGCACAAGTTTTCTCAATAGCTGGTGATTTCTTAGCATCTTGCCCTATTATTTGGTAAAGCAATAAGGAATCCGTTTGCAATTCCGCATTAGATGTTTTTTTTTAGTTTCCCAGTCTGTTAAATAATTGCACCCATGAATAACCTTCTTAGGAATGTGTCACTCATTTCCTCAACAACGACTGCAGTCCAATGAAATGGTACCTATATCTGTTCTGCCTTGGGTAAACAAATTGTGGATTTCACCTTCTTGATTGCACATTACCTAAGGTTTCGAGACCGAATCAATCAGGTTGACAACATTTTTGCGCGATTTGTTTCCCCATCTTATTTCGTTGAATTTTATTAACCAGAGCGGGCAAAATTTGGCATGCACAGACGAACTACATCGGGTGTTTCCCGACCAACGCTACCGCTGAGGCCGACTGACAGATGTGATTGAATTGTCTGAAATCAAGTCTGTTCGAATTGTCAGTTGTTTAATAAATTTTTCACTTGACTTGCGTCGATGCCGATGATACTCGAGCATAACTGATAACCGTGAACATTCGACACCGTGTGTACCCCCAAGTACCAGGAGATATGCGAACCCGAGCCTCAGGGCTTTGGGGTAAACACGCATGGGTTATTTAAGCTAGAGTCAAAATTATGAAAATACGGGACTTTTACCACGATGAACTTGATCAGTCTGATCGCAAACATCATAAATCATTATTTCCCAATAAATCATTTTTTACTCACAACGTTTCGTTTACAAGTATTTCTTGACTAAAATTTGTCATATATTTCGACTGGTAAACCCATCAAAGTATATGTAGGCATTATTACTACTCATTAGTGGATTCGACTCTTGTCGAGTTTAAAACGCTGTACATTTGGAGCGAAAATGAACAACTCCTACCCTGAATACCCTTAGGATAGCTTTTTGATTTGCTCACTGTTTTGGATTGACTATTAGACTGACGGAAGCAACTGCATCTTCTTCCATAGACATTTCAGTCCTCTGCACGCTATTCACACGGCAACCGTAAGTTCTAACGTTTTTCGTAATGCCATGTAGAAGAGTTATAAACAAAACTAGTCAAGAATTAGCAGGTCCTTATTCAAAAACTCAAAATTATTCCATTGGTTGCGGGAGGGATTGTGAAAAGAAATAGGAGTTTTGATTCAAATCACATGACTTGTCTAACTCACTCTCTCATGTCTATATACCCGTACGTCATCTGTTCTGGTGGCCTCCCTCGGGTTTGATAGGATAGTCCAAACGGATGAGGACAACACCAACAGAAATGCTGACCACAGACTGGATAGTGGAACAGTTCTTCGCATCGTTGCGTCCGTTGTAAGCAACTAATGAGCATTTTATTCTAAACAGTTCTAAATTATTATTCCTTGCTCTTCGGTCTATCAGTTCAAAGTCTCTTACATGGCATTCGGAGAAAATTGTGGTGCTGATTGCACTCGATTTGTCCCTGTTTTACCTAATCAACAGCCGGTGAACGAGTGAGGTGCACTTTCACGGGGTAATACTAGGACGTACATTGAACTTTGAAATGACCTTGAACAATAACGCAGGCGAACTGTTTCAATGCCTAATCCCAAATGTTTGTTAAACCGCGTGATAACTATGTCAAACATTTGGAACTTAATTCGATTTACTGAATCACTGATAATAATTTACGTTACCGTTGAATAAATTAAGGTATAAATTACAGTTTGTGTTCTACTGGACGAATGTGCTTGCATATGCGGTTGTGTTTGCGTGTGTTTGCCAGCAAAAAATGTGAAAAAGTTTATTAGTTTAGGAGCTGAGTGCATTCATCGACTGACAGGTAGGGCGATATTTGTCAACACAAATAGGTGTTAACAATACCATATGTAGCATAATTCCTTATTAAATTTTACTTGTATCGAAATAAAAGAAATGTATCTCCAGAATTGGAGATACAATTGTCGGTGCTTACCTGTGTGAAGTTAATGATATAGGTTCACATCAACTAAATATTACGTTGATCTGAATGATATGCCAAAATTCGCTATTGACTTTGCAACCAATCCTAGGTGCTGGTGAGACCTAATGGTTAAAAAACCGGCCAGAAAAAATGAACATCGAGTACACTAAATAATACAAGGAGTGTATCGAAAAATCGATGCACCATGTATTGGTCTTTAATTATGAATGATATAATGTTATTAACACGGCGTTGTTGGTAGATGTGATGCACCAACTTTTCGACTACCGTGGGTAGTCTTTCTCAAGGCAAATTTTAGCGAGTGCACTCGATAAAAATTCATCGCGACAAAATCTGAGTAGCAGGTGATAACTCAAACGTTGACACTGATCTCATCACGTTTACTGGGGATAAATGACACATGAAGCGGATTCATTTATTTACACAGTTTATCGCTAGCATTTGCATGATTCAAGTGTGCCTTGAACTTAGATTTTATTTCGACCCTTGGACTTAGGTTTACACTTTTCCCCGGCTACACTTTTATGTCTGGGTTTGCTCTGTCGACCGACCGAAACCGTCTACGTTACCGTGGTCCGATCGATCCTGAAGTGATTTGACACATTTTCGACCTCCCGTCTCGAACATTGATAACACCAATGCAGTTCAACAGTTCCGCAGACCGGTTTCGAAGGCGTTCAGTGTTTTCACGAAGTCCGGACCCGAATGGTAATGATTCTGCCAAATTTCTAGAATTCGCGGTTGAAAACTTGCTGCTTTTTCATTCTGGTGTTAAAAACATCAAAATCACAGAGTTACGCAGGGTTATTTCTGACCAGCTTGAACGCTTTTTTAGCTTAGATGGCACAGTGAGTTCAAGGTGTGCACTAATTTCTTGAACGCACTGAACAGTCTAGCCGAAGATTCCGGACTTAATTTGCATCAATTTTATCCTACTTTTGATTCTTGCACCTACCTTTTTATTAATCAAACTACTCCTAAATAGAATAATCGGAAAATATTTTGGTCCACTAACGACTGAGGCGAGGATCTTTTATTTCAGTTACTAATCTCGGACAGTATGAAAGTGACTAAGAGTCATTTATCAATCAGACTGTACTGGGGCGACTGGCTTATCGTTTACTATACAATGCTGACTAGCTCGGTTGCACTGGAATAAAAATGTGCTCAACGAACTGCACTGAACACGAACAAAATAGACTGGATGAATGCATTCATGATTCTCTAGAAGGATCAAAGTGAACATTGTGGTTGGAGTAGCAACAAAAAGCATACATGCCATAATCGGATTAAAATAACACATTTAAGTAGAAGAATGATTCGTTTGAAGGGATGCTGACGATGAATCAGCATACAGAACCGTGTGATTCATCTTGAGCCTTCGAGTCAACGTTAACTTTTTGGGAGGAACGCCCGCAGGGCCGAGTGGAAAATTGCTGGCTGCTCACTCCTCCCTCGCTCTCTAAATGAGCTTTGATTCAGAGACTCCACACCACCCACACCTGTTATTTTCATCCAGGGATACCCATCCAAAATTTTACGTTGCACGGGTAGAGGTCACGGAGTGTGCGAGCCACCAGTTATACTATCAGATGATCTGAAGCAAGAATAACCCAACGGATAATTCAATTTGCATTAATGACTGTTCACAAAAGCACATGCCAACAACGGGAAATTATCGCGCAGCCTAAAATAACTAACCAAGAAAATAAATTTTGATTTCAGCAAGGGATTTCATCAATTGATGAATGTCTTGACGACTCCTAATGGGGGCATTTTTTCGAAGATAGTGTATAAAGAATAAGTATTTGGATATGGAATGGCCATTTGACGAATTAGCCGGGATTTATTCCTCTTCCTTCCGTTTCTGCCTCATTCACAGACCGCACACGTGAATGTTCACTTTCGCCAACTGTGAATGCATACGTGGGCAACAAAAGATGCACAGATTACCCGGTAAATGTGCCATCAACATTCTGTTTACCTGGCCGGAATTGTTTACAGTAAAGGTGGATTTCGGCTGACAATGCTGAAAAGATTTTCAAATACCAGTCTAAACCAACGAAAGTCGCGCTCCGCGGGTGACTACTTCAATGCTAATCAGTGTATATGTTCATGCAAAATCTACTGGGGTCGTAAGTGTCAAATTCTATTTCGCTGACGTCCTCTGCCTAATGTGCACTTCTCGCCAGTGAAGGTTTCGACTAAAATATTTACTTATCTCCAGTTTTATTCATCATTTATTTGCCTCTGGCTACCAGTATTTGATTATACAAGTGTCATGCAATGGTGCTGCAAGGAGATGGAAGAATTTCGGCGATGTGCATCGATCAGTCACTCATTTCGGTAGCAAAAGAAAACCACACAGGCAAGGAGATTGACTCCCTCGGTGTTCGACTTGGCAACAAGCAAAGAAGCCTAGTGAAAGTTTTCTTCTAAATTCAGTTTTATTCCCGAATTGCGGCCCAAGAGATGCCACTACTAGTTTTCTTCTTGCGTCTGAAATCTGTTCTCGTCTACACAATGTTTGCTAGTCGCCTGCATCCAGACAACGACAAGCATGCTCTATGAGCCAGCATTATCCAACTAACTCCCAAAGACCGGCCCTATGGTTGTTTCACGAAATGCCTACTAGTAGCATATCGTCAGGGCCAACTTTTCTTCGGTTGCATTCATCAACTTAGTACTTTACAAGAGGCGATCCCACCATCGTGCCTCTAATCTGTCTTTACCGTGTTCGAAAATTTTAACTCAAACCCAAACATCAAACTAGCTGATGCAAACACATCCACCGACGAATCCACCAAGCATCATGGACTGGCGGTTAATAGGAAATTCCTAATTACACACTATCTATCGATTACGTATGAGAACATTTTCTGCACACGTATAAGGACCAAAAACGAAAAGTTCTTTGTCATTTGGTAATTAGCTGCGTATCTCGTATATTTCACTCTTATGTCCTGTCTGTTATCCTTAAATAATTACGCGTGAAATACCAAGTAAAATTAACCTCAAGTAACAATATTCCATGAACTAATCCCATGTGGAATTATAAACTTTTTGGGTATCGTTTTATTTTATTCCTTCCATTTTATTTTCACTTCTTTTAACAGATAATAATGCAGAAGTGCACCTTATTTTTCATGACAACGATCGGGTCGACTGAAGGCTGGAAAGTGAAAGAAATGACCCGCGGTTGGGACACTTGAACCCTTAACCTTCGCACCGGAAAGCTACAACTTTGATCAAGTGAAAACGTCTGACCGTAAATATTCGATGATAGCCTTCACAGTATACATGAAAACTGCGTTGCTTAACTCCACTAGTTTTAAAGTGCTGGATATTTTTGAAGACTCTGATTTTTACCAGAATGATGTAAAATTCACTGTGAAAACAGTTTGGCTGAAGTCAAAGCAAAAGCTGACAACAGATTCCGGTTCATCTTGATAAGGTAGTGGAGAAGACAGTGCAACAAAATCGATGTCCACTGGCCGCAACCAGTTATTTCTGAAACTAGTCTACTCCAATGGATGGGGAGATAATGTCCTTGGATTGACTGTCGTCAGTGTCATTCAGACCCAAAGTTGTTTTGTCTAGTAGCTGATTGATCTGCTGTCTGGCGTTCTGTCGTCTAGCATTCCACTTGATTATGTGAATCCAGGCAGTGACTTAAGACCGTAGTTAAAGGCAAACTGTGAACTGCCACACGACCCCAAATATTTAGAAGACACCACATGGTCCATACCATTCAGATTCACATATTTTGTAACCACTTTAAGTTGTGTGGATGGTGCCATGCTTTGTGCTTATAGTTCCTGTTAATCATGAGGAAAATTTGTATTGCACCTGTGATCTTCAGTGAATTAACTCATTCTCAAACCAGACTGAGACAGAAGGCATGGTTAGTAAGAAATCCATTGAATTATTGTCACAGGATAGGTACTGACGGGAACAGATTGCCTCATTTCCAGGCTATTATCTCCACCAAGTCAGCAGTCTTGAAGGTCTCGCGAAATTTGTTCGTCAAGTCTTACCGTGTGGTGTGAGTAGCGGAATAGTACATGTTTGTCACAAAATGGACCGGTTGACAGTTGCAGATGAATGTGCCTTTTATGTATGATTGTACACACAAGGAAAAGCAAGTTCATGGCAGCGCTACGAGTTCGCTGTCCACGGATGCGTTTTGTGCATCAGTAGTATTTGCGTCCTTTGTGTGAAGTTCGTGGTTTTGCCACCAGTCGTACAGCGCAACAGCATGTTCCTTCTCATGCGCCTGATACCATCGATAGTTTGTGTAAATTCGATTCCATTCAGAACTGGATTTAATCAGCGACTGGAGCAAGTCTGAGGATTCTAACTCAGGCAATGTCGTTTTATCTGAAGCCAAAGAAAAGAAATAATAAATTCTCGGTTTACATGAAGCTGAATGATCTAGAATTTGGTGTAACAGAGATTATCTTATTTACCGTAATAGTAATCGTCTTACACATCAAGCATGACGGTTTTATCAGTTCAAGACAGTTCAATCCGCTTTGGACAGGCAATATCATCGAGGTGACTTGCTTTGATAAACCTGGTTTCTACTCTGAAATAATCGTGAGTGAACAAATTGCAACCGCTCAGAAAAAAGAGTGGTGACCAGTGATACCCGAACATATATTAATCTGTGGATTGTAATGGAAAGGAATATTAGTCGAACCTTGTAACTTGTTTCAGATTTTCAAACTGAAGTCGGCAAATATGCAGCTTGACTGGACGTCCCACTTCAGTCGTATGATTTTGTGACTGTTTTTGTACTTGTGTTGGCTGCATAGTTGAGCTTTAGTGGCCGTGTCATTCGCCAAGTAAATGTTGAAAATAGTGCGATAAGGGTTATGCGATGTGATCACAGGACTAGCTGTTTTACCCAAGCCCGTCATTTGCATTCATAGCTTCGCTATTTTTATATCTGATTATTAGACAAGGGGGTCATTCAGAAACTGCCTGTGGTTAATGTACACCATGGATACTGGGTACAATTAAAACAAACTACAAACGATCGACAGGAACCCGTCCATGTAGTTTCTACTTCTGTGGACGGGTATCACAGAGTATCCGTGAGTCCATCTCAAAGTGACGTTTCCAGCTGATCGTTAAACGTTTTTATTTCCTCCTGTAACAACCAATAATCATGCATTCATGTGTTCTGGTTTGCTTTGCTGCATCAAAGCACGTAATATTCCGTTTAATTCGGTTTACATAACCATCAACCTTGTGCGAACATGATCTGGGTTTGTTTTCTGCCCGGGATCACAGATTAACAGGGAAGTAGAAACCAAAAACCATCGAACAAGAAGATTAAGGAGAAGCACAAATAGTTCGAATGCAAAAATACCAACAACTTTAGCATTTGGCCACACTGCATAAATTGTCCAATCCTGTAGTGGGGGTGCTTCGTTGACCCCAACTCCGAGATCAAACTAGCCCTCGTTCACAAAGTCTATCAATTAGGATTTGCATTCCTTTTAGCCACGTCACGGACTGACCACGCTGAATTATCTTCCAGAATTTGTCGACCATATAGAACAGTTTATATTGATGGAGCAAACCTGAGGGCATGTGTAGCATGCACCAACAACCTTAATCTAGGTAAATTCGATGCCCATTCGACGACCTAAAAGAAAATGGATGCAAAATGGCGGACAAAAGAGTTGAAACAAAAATTGTGATTCACTTGGGTGCGGAAGAATTTCGAATTCAACAACACCACTGACCGCTTCACGTACCAATGTCGTTCAGTTTATTCAAATATCGTGGAGGGAGACCTCGTGGACAGTTTATCGATTAAGATCTTAACGTTTCACTGTGTTGGACTGACAACCGCTACCCAAGCTCCTTCTGCCGCCTGTCATGTACAGCAACAGCACGTGACTTAACCATTTCACCTTACTGCTTTAGGCGATTTCGTTAAATATTTAAAAATAACTATCCAGTAAGCTAAACCTAACCTCTGAATTACTGTAGAAATTCTCCCATCACTTTCTACTGATATTACAAAAATATCGGTATTTAGTCCTAAATAGTTTTCGCATAGAATCCGAACGGGACGGCCGCGTTTCTGAGTGATGTTGTGTATGTTCAACCTTGGGTGTACGGTGGAATATTACTCCAACGACGCCTGTGCCTCAAACCGACGAACGCCAACCGAGCCCTTTATATGCGCGAAGAACCCACATCTGATATAGGATCTACTAGAACGACGCAAATGTCAAAACAATAAAATCTGTCTGCTTCACGTAACTTCTACTAAACAAGACCAAAGCTTGGCTTCAAGTCAGCCCAACCCTGCAGCATCAGTTCACACACCGAAGACGCAAAACCGATTCAGCGAGAACTACAATGTCGTTCAGACGGTTGAGCAACGCGTGAAACCTAGCTGGATCTCCAATCAAAAACAGAGCATCGTCCACATATTCTGTCGGATAACTCAAAGTCTAGCCATGGTTCAATGTCATTAACCCGACATGAGGACAGGGTTATCGTTATACTAACCTCAGTTGCAAAATGTTGCTTTCGGTTCGGAGAAGAAGTTCGTCGGCCTAAAAATGAAATCCCCGTATTATAAAACTTGTCTTATAATGAAGATGTGGCCTACTTAAATCCTATCCGGTCGGGTGTCGGTTTGATTGTCACACCCATAAATTTCTCTAGTAACAGTTGCAACCAAAAGATAATGCCTGAGATCACCTTGGAATTGAACCCAAACTAATTAATTTGTAATTTTCACAGGAGATTCTATCACCTTAAAAATATCCTTGATGACCCAGCCACATCGGTCAGTAGGAATCTGCACCTTTACCTAGAAGTCTTCTCAACTCCACTGTCCTAGTTCTAGCTTAAGACAATGACTGCTCATATGGTCCAACAGCCGTCCGATTTTCCAACTGTCTCCACGTTGACCTCTTATTCTAATAGAATGCTGATATCAACCTGTATTGTTGTCCTTCCAGACACAAGAGAAGATCCCATATAGAAGTAGGCCAACCGGACTGCTTCCTGAATTATTCTGAACGACGCTCTAGACGACGGTACTCAGAGTGAACACGTGAATCGCCTGACTCTTTGTGTGCATCTCTGAAGACAGCCTTCTCCTTTTCCTCACACTTCCCAGTTCACCAATGCTTATGGTCATTTCAGAGTGTGAGGAATTTACTCATATCATTTTGTGACATCTGCAGGGATGAATCTCCGAGCATTTAACAGAGTGATTGACCTCTAGACTATCCTTTGCTCGTGTGTTTCGCATATGTGAGATTAACAGTGCCGTTAAATCAGTAGTTACACAGAATTATTTATCAAACAGTATCAATACTCAGTTTAATATTGGAAAGCTATGCAAGCCCTGCGAAGCATTATATATCCGCAGCTCCCGAAAAGAGATGCGGACTCGGGACGAAGGCATGCAAATTGGAGACCTTAACTGTTTGGCTAACCGGGCGGGACAAATAAGGTTCATTAAATTTCACCGCATGATAAAACACCCCATACTCAGACCGCTGTCAGTGAAACCACTAATCGCGGGGGCTAAATACTGTGATTCAAAGGTCACCAACGGAGTATTGAGCAATGATTGAATAAGATGGTGAAGATCTATAGGCCAGGTTAGCTTACTGTATAACAGAGATGACGCACAACCGTTCGGGCTCCGTGAATGGGCAATTTTTAGCAACTTCAGTGGGATGGTGATACAGTGTGCCTCAATGTTTCCTTAGTGATCATTTGGATTTGATTCCGTATGATGAGTAACTTCACGGAAATGCTACTCATTATGATCTAATGGATAGTTCACATAGGTGAACTGATCTGTTTCCTTCATGTGTGACACTTGTTTGACTGCCTAATTCATTTACATTCAACAAAACTAACCATCACTCAATAAATCTTCTGGGGTCTGGCCACACCATCCACATTGCCGAATAATCATACCGGAACCGGGGGACTGGTATTGTGATTGACCCATTCTGAATGGTTCCGTACCACTAAAATGCGCATTGTTGCCTCCAAATGGAATAATTGGAGCACAGTGGGCCACAATGAGATGGGTTTGTAGAGCACATTGTGCGTGAAGTATGCGATTATTTGGTCCCAGTTGACAAGTAAATCGCTGCCAACAGAATAAGCACACAGTGGACCAATCAAACGCGCACTGGCTACTGAGTGCACTCACCCGACCTTGTTCCACACACCGCGCGAATTCTTGTTGCAGCCGACCGGCATGCCCGGCCCGAATCAAGTGAGATACAGATCCATAGATGTAAGGTTTAGGTAAAGCGGTCCGAATCTCGGAAGGGTTAGTCTTAGTCACATCTGCATGTCCACAAACTTGACAAAGACCGAATATCATATCCACTTGCTTTGCTCCAGCGTGATAACATGCTATGTGTGATTGGAGCAATGCGTTATTGTACATAAGATGTCTGCGTCTCTTTGTGGGCCAACCAAGTATACGAGCTGAATCATCACTTTCGGATGCGGGATTTTGTTTGTTTAATCTGAGTTTAACCTGAGTCAGTTCACACAGTGGGCATGAGTATGCGTCGGTGTGAGATCGGGACAGAACCGATTCTTGATCTTTTATGGACCAGAAAAGTAATTTGAACAAAGGCCAATGCATTTCATCCAGATGTTGTTCCAATTTAGATAGACCCTGTCGTCCGAGGATGGAATCATGCAAGCGGTAACTTGGACGTGGATCATCGGGCTCCGAATCCGTCGAACTTAGTTCGCTGTCGCCACGCGCGTGGCAATTTTCTTTCACTTTTCGTCGTTCAGTATCAGGAGTCCAGAATTTCTTAGCCTCCCAGACCTGTTCTAAATAACACGGACGATCAGATCGAAAATTGCACTCACCACAATTCCCCGGTGGCGTTTGCATTGAATGACAACAAAGGATGTGAACTGTCAAGTGTAATTTCGACTCAAACCTCATCGCATTCTCACATAATGTGAGTGGGACGGTGGATTTTTTTCGAAATGTCCTATATTGTCCAGGGATTAATTGGGTAGGTTCAGTACAACAAAATAAACAGAAAAATGGAAGTCCATATCTGCTGAAGACCTCACTGGGGAGGGCAAATTTGCTTAGATAAGCTGCCTTTTGTTGAACACAACCATGTCTGTTTATTTCTGTCATCCGTTCTATTGTCATCTGTCCGGTCCATTGATGGCCGCATCGACGACATTGAAATTGCGGCTGTGGGGTTGAATCATTCATGTCACAGTAATGGGCTAGGACCAACAGATGAGCGTAAAGCGTATCCCCGTGAAGGAAGTGAGAACCACAAAGGAAACATTTGTATTTTATCAAACAATTGTCCGTCCCCACGGCTACGTCGATTGTGATACGCTTTGAGGTTGGTGTTTTCTGGGGCTTTTTAGTGATAGAGGGTGGTCGATAATTGATTGATTTCCCCGTTGTTTGTTTCTTTCCCAAATTAACTGATCGATTTAGATGTCCGGTAACAGATAACAAACGATTATCCAAAGGAGGAAGTTTGAGTTTCTGGTGCTCATATACAGGTGGCAAAGGATAAGGGGGTAGAAGATGGGGAGGAGGATGAACGGGTTTATCAGATAAATGTTCCGATTTTACAAAATATTTTGTTCGACGATGTTTGCACATGACACAGTAATGAGGTGCGGAGTTGACCTTCTGCAGGACTGACGATTTAAACAAAAGCAGTATTGATCCGATGGAAGTCACGTGAGCAAGAAAGTCACGAGTTGAAATATTTTACAAGAAGGGATCAGGTGAACGGGAAATGTAGGTCGGAACACCAACAAAGTTGAACAAAATATGATTACAATAGTAACAATATGCTTTGAAAATATAACTGAGGATAATAATGGTTCGATGGGTTTTTCAAATATGTTTTGTTTTATTCCAAATTTGGTTTCATAAATCGAATTAATCCAGTTTCCCAATTGCTTGGGGATTATATCAAAGGTCATTCAGAATTACGTTATAACTATTGGGCAATATCGTCCAGTTGGCTCATGCGGTGGGTGGATTGTGGATTGATCGTGGTTGGGAAAAGTTTATTGAACAAAGTACACGAGACGGATTTAGCTGCTTCCTGTCACACTTGAAAGGTCAGAGTAGAGGGAATTTTGAGTTTGATAGGCATTCGCGGATAGCGCCCAATGCAGCTGGGGTGGTTGGACAAAACGTTTTGTGAACACAGTGATTCGTTTAACAGTCTGATTGTCATTGTTTCTGCTGTTGCCAGATAGAGCTGGTGGACAGCTTTTGACGAATTCCCCAGTACCTTGCAGATCACTGAATGCCTTGTGACTGCGAGTGCGCTACGACGGTACTAGATATGAAGTTTCGCGTTCCTGTCTTCAGCCAGGCCGTCTTGTGCACCTGGATTCTTTGCGACATCTTAGTTGTTTGTCGAACATGACCAACCGAATGAATAGGTCAGCACTGGTGAGGAAAGGATAGACAGTTTGCCTCTGAGATTCATGAAAATCTCAACCACTCTTAAGCAACAGGCGAGAAATTCTATAGATACCGTAAAGTTGAGTGCGCAACATTTCGGGAGAAACAGCCTGCAGCGAGGATTTGTTCTTGATCTCTTGGAAGCAGGGCAGCATACTAGGTTCCATTTGTTTGTTTCCAACATGATCGCAAAGCACGTCCGGAGGAATGTCACTACCGAATGTCCCTACACCCTTGGATATTTACCTTATTTATTAACTTGGAATGCTGACTACTTTAACGAACCTATCTCAAAACACTAAAAATCGGGGAAAATCCTTTGGACTTTTACCAAATAACTCTGGTTTTCTCTACGGTGCCATTCCTTTTCCCGCATTTTATTTATCTATACACGTAACTTCCACAAGTTTATCCTGCTCTGAGATTAAGCATGCGGATGATATAACTGCTTACCACTCAGAATCAACCGATGAAGCCATGTACAACTTATATTTGATCGTTCAGAACATTACGATCTACCCAGGATAAGTTGGTCCTTCCCCGAACTCCTCCAAGATCTTGAACGTATCTTCACTCCACAAATTCTAGGTTGCATCTTCCTCCTCACAATCGTGCAGGTTAAGTACCTTGGGAACTCCATTTCCGTTATTTGTTTCTGTTTGCATGTTATCGACTGCATGTCAAACTATATCGTTTGTCTTTCGAAATTCAAAATACTGTACAGTTCTACTTTACGTCTAATCTCAGCTTTGCATTTGTTTCTTAGTTTATCTTATCGATCATGATATATTGATCACTCACAATGTCTCACGCAATTTTGGAGAAATATTTTCAGTTGTTGTCCCGTGGAGTCCTTTTTGCTAGACTTGTTGATTCCGTCCCGTTTTCTGATCTGGGGAACACCGAACTTCTTCTACGGGCAACTGTCTGTGACAAGTTTGTATCGAAGCTCCTTCTGCCTATCCCGCGACTTCCTGATGTCTCGAAATCGCATTCCAACTACAGAACCGGATTCATCTTACGCAAAGTCCCCTCCGGAATTACTGTCTGCAAAAGCTATCCTGTGAGTTGCCTCGGTGTAAGATACGGTCACTCCCGCGCTAGGTACCAAGCTTTTCGGCATTAGCTTCTGCACCATTTTTATAACCCTATCGTTGCACTGTGGACGGTGGAAGGTTTAAAAGAATTTTCTTATCGTTGAACGACAGGCTTAAGCTTGCACTAGCGAAACAATACAACATAATGCGGTTGTTTTTTCATCTGTCAAACGAAGTTGTAGATTTAAAGACGAGCCTACCGAATAAACCCAAGGACTTGTTGGTGACTTGCTAGGACTGCGTCAATCTTGTGTACTGGGCATCGGTTCGGATGCCACGTAGACAAGCAAACAGGTTGTTGTCGCCAGACGACGGTCTAAAAATACCAATTAGAAGCGTACTACTTTGAAAGTTGTTAGTAGGCGCTCCATTGTTTAGGCAGGTTGCTAGTTTTTTTGTTCTAGGACCTCTGTGGTAGTAAAATTATATTGACAACCTCAGAAGAATCGGAAAGATAGGAGGAATCGACCAAATGTTGATCAGACTTATTCCCAAATATGGTAGATAGTTCCATGACCGCTTATGAAGGGCATGGTCTCAACTTACACGACTGTATCGTGTGTGGTCTACTACCTGATCTATGAAACCACGCCGAACGGCGTTCGGACATTTCGAATCCCCCCAGGTCGACAGTGTTTTCCAGTTGGATGAATTCTACATTTGACAAAACCTGTCAACCAAACTTCGGAAAACTTATGTGCTTAGATTGAACAAAAACATAGCAAGCAAGACCGGAATAGATGTTTCGTCCAATGGTGATGACACATTATCCGCTTGTATAAATAACAATATACAATTTGGGGAAATATGCGACTAGTTAGTGAGAACTATCATTAATTACAGTTCCACAAGTAAGATGGAGGGGTGAATCCCTCGGGACAATGCAATTTATTGCGTTATAGATGGATGGTTAAAATTGGCTGCAATCAGATGAGAGTTGTTATTATAGAAGAGAAACGTTTAAAAATGACCAAATCGAAATAAAATAAGCGAATTTCAGACAGATAACTAGAAGGGTCAATATAAATTTTGCTGATATTGAGGAGACGAAAGCGGGAAAATCTAGGCGGGCAAAAGATAGCCAATCAGTATTGTTTCTAGTAAGAATGAACCACCCTTTACCTCCTACACCATGAAGAATTAAGGTGAGATCCTCTCCATCGACAAATGTCTTACATTGTTCCCTATCCTGTATGAAACAGTTAAAGTCACCAACGGAAATGATACAGTCATCCATGTCATTTTTAGGTCTGGTTTCGCGTTTCTGCTGGGCGAATGTGTTATGATAATTGCAAGATTCCAGTAAGTACCACAAGTCACCCATTCTCCTAAACAACGAATGTACATGAGTGTTCATTATCTGTGGGACATTTATTTTGTTGGGTCGTATGCTGTCGAGAATAACCTTGCAGTCTTCGTGACATTCCGTCGAACAAACAAGCAGCAGTTTTCAGAATTCAGCGAAGAGTTAAGGCACAGTCCAAAGTGCGCTAGTTACTTTGCCGAACAAACTTCCTGGAGTAAAACTGACCGGTGGACATTGCAACCCAAGAGGTTATCACAATTAGTGATAGTAGAATAAGACCAACGGGTATAGCTCAGCCAGTCGGGGTGCACACCAGTGATGCAAGGCGAGACCTTAGACAAAGCAATTATTTTTTGGCTGTATTTCATGATTGTCAAAATTACACGCATCACCTATAAAATCATACAGCTATGTTGATTTTGACTGCTTAATTGCTTATCCCAAGTGATTCCCTGATTGGGCTTTTGGTGACCTTCCTGTCTTTTTTGCATCCCAGGTCATTCAGCAAACGACTTCAATGCTAGCTATCCCCGTACACATTACACAACCAGGTTAGGACTGAAGACAAACACAGCTGTCCTTTTACACACCCACGTCGGATATCTGGTGCCCCTCTGAACCCAAACACACTCTTAGTCACGTCGACATGATGCACTGCAAATAATGGACAGTCATGGTATAGGCAAGTCCTCAGTCTTGCACTGGTGCTTTCATTAGTTACCAAGAACAATCACTGAGAAGGTTGTGTTTTTAAAGCCACAATAGGATTCGGTCCATTTTTTCGTTAACATAACCAAACCCGAGACTTCAAGAAACTTCAACACTTGTCCTAAATACCTAACTGTAGAACTGATTATCCTAAAGTGTTGTTCCCTTCATATACTTTGCATGTTTTGAACAGGACCGTTTTATCATTACTCCTATTCGCGCTGTGTGACAAAAGTAGCTGCACCGGAAACCAAAAAGTCCACCCTCCCAACGAGAAGTATGCTGGTAGCTTCTATGAATGCAGTCTGCTTGAGCAGCTTGAAATGGCCATCAAACCTCAGAGTAAATAAATAGTCCCTGGGTGGCAAATCCGAGGACGTAGCACAGAGGCCTTCCGCTTAAGGTATGATGGATTTGGGCTTCGATTGGAGCCACGGGAATAGACCCGGAAACCCCTTCGGCAAATGACGGGTAATTGGTTGCCTTCAGTTGGATCATTTCTTCATCGTTCGACTCCCAAATTAAAGCGGACCTTTAAAAGTTGAACCCGGGCATTGTGGGTAAGTCTAATTAAACCCATATACTTCTGCCGTCGAGCTATTCACTCTGTGTGCATCAGTCAAAATAGTTGATCTGAACGCTCTCCATACCCACGGTTCTTGAAAGCTTTTAAGAAAGACCTCTAGACTTGTCGTCCAGTGTCTAACCTTTTCTCTCGTCAATCCATGAATTATTTCAGTGGTGGTTATACTGTTCGTGATGCAGAGATCCAGTCTGACAAATTGGTTCCCAGAAATCCGCATGAGATCCCACAATGTACAGCTAGGAGGGACGACGCTTGTGTGCACAGATTAGTGTTTGATGGGCAGGCGTATGAATTTCATCCCGCCCTCGGCGAAAAGACTCGAGAAAGACATGAACACAGCTTTTGAAATCTCATGACTCCCATGTTTTCTATCCTTTTCGATAAGGCTACGGTGAATCTAACCACCGCAAAAATACCACGTCATTTCTCGCAGCTTTTTGTATTTTCGTAAAATCCTCGTTGTTTCCCGAAGTCCTGTCAGTCATCGAAACAAGATCAAACTCCGGGGGACATCCTCTATCATCCGGCCCTCATGCTCGAGATAAGGTAGCCGCAATAACCACTTGGATTCTCGGGAGGTAGATCAGTTCTTAGTCATATTTCTGGAGTCTGATCAACATTCTTTGTAAACGCTTCGGCACGTCGGTTTCCGAGCAATAGTTATTAGTAGTTGTGACCTGTTTGAACGGCTGCCCTTGTGCCATAGGTGTAGGCATGGAAACGCTCCGGAGGGAATACCATTGCAAACATCAACTTTTCTACCAGGGCATAGTTCTTTTCAACCGGAAAGAGTTTGTGACAAAGGTATTCGATTGACCGCCCATTTTCTAGACGTGATGCTCCCAGACCCGACTGACTACTGTCGCGCTGTACGGTGAGGGGTAAATCCGGTCTGTAGTAAGCTAATATTGGTGTGGTGCTAACGGCCTTTTTATCCTTTCGAAGGCGTTTTTTTATCTGTTCCCCATTGCCAATGATTACCCTTATGCTATTTGCTTAACGGGTCTCATTAAATCTGCCAATTGCAGCAAAAATCTACTGAAATAGTTGACCATTCTATTAAGTCTCAAAACACCTATAGGATCCTTCGGGGGTGGCCTTGGTTTTCTAACGATTGGCCATCAGCCTGTTATCCGTTGGAATGTGTCCATGGAAGGCCACAATCGTGACTTGGTAATCTCTCCTGTGGTGGAAAACGTCCAAGGAAATATTGCAGATGTTTCTCGTGCCCTTCTGGTGTTCTACTGTAAGCCAGGACATAATCAGCAACGCTTATCAAGTCTTCAAGATTATCCAGCGTTTGGAAGAACGCTTCTGGGGAATTTCACAGGATACCTTTAGCTCAAACGGTAAGCGGAGCCAAAAAATAGGCCGAAAGGGTGGCAAAGGTAGTCGGAAGGCTTGACTTCCCGTCTAACACGAACTGCCAGAATGCCAAAGACAAGACAACCTTGGTGAACTCGTCTCCTGTGAGTAGCCTGAGTCCAGGAAAAACCTATCAGCTTCAAAACTCGAGACCACTTCTCTGCGGAACATGGCGTAGTACTCTGAGATGATCGTTAGGTCATTCCAGAGAGCTTGGGCAGTGAATTTATGAGGAAACTTCATTTATTGCATCCCAGCGTAAACGGTACTATTCGCCGAGCCACAGTGTTTTTCTGCTGGCCAGGAATGACAGGCCATATAAAGGGCTAAATTCTCCACTTTGCTCTGTGTCCTGCCTACGAGAACCGAAAACCAAAGGAGACCATGTTGCTTAGAGAACTTCCCACAAGCCCTTGATAAGTCCTGGGTTCAGATATTTTCTAGTGCGGTGGCAAACAATACCCCATACTGCTGTCTAATGATTCTTTTCGAGATTGACACTACATTCCACAACGACGACCAGCATGATCGGCTGTCTACATGCTCATTTTTCTAGGTGTGGTATCTTAGAGGCGCTGTTTTTCGAGAACGGACCACAATTTACGAGTACGGAATTTCGCTAGTTTTCTAGGGAATGGAAATCTGAACTCTGCGCCGACAGTGCATGCTACAGCCAGTCGAACGGAAAGGCCGAATCAGCAGTGAAAGCAGCAAAAAAGATACTCACACTAGGAAAACAATCAGGGGATGATCCATATCTGATGCTACTGGAGCAACGAAGCATCTCAGACACCATGTCTTTTATATTTTATCTTTTACTTCCTTCATTAATGAAATAACAATGTACAACATTTTTCAGGAAGAGTGCCGCGGCCAACAGTGGGCTGCCAAGTGAGGAAGTTGACTGGTGGTGTGAGGATCCGAACCCGCGACGTTCATGTCCAAACCCCACAACCTTACGCATTTGGCCACCGCTATCTTCTATGGGTGTTTCCTTGTAAGGTGTTCCGTTCTTCAGTAGGCCGATCCTATCTCTAGTTCATTATCGTCCGACCCCACCACCTCAAGCAAAAACGACCGAAGTCAGAGTATCTCCTTTGTCAGGTAAAATCACTGCATCTTTTTAGGTTGTCCTGCCTGCATTATTGGGCCTGTGCGACTGCCATCATTTCATTGGTTGTCCGCGTCGCGCTTTGATTGGTGCATCTTGTTCGATGCTTTCCACGTGATTCATTTCATTGCGTTTTTCTAATCTGGTCCGCTCATCCTGATTGGTTAGCCTAGCTCACGATATGGCCTTCTTTTTACACATTCGCATTCTTGCCTTCGACTTACGTCACGCCTGCTTATTGATCGCAATTTGTCCGTCACGGTCCAGCATCTCGCAAGCACCGGCAATCAGTGAAACAGCTGTTAGACTCGAGCGCAATACCAGTTGCCAAACCATTCCCTCCCAGTGAGTTTATAACGGGAATGATGGCAGTTAGCAACCTGAATAACAAGGCCAAAAAGACTATTTGGCACATCGAATCCACTTTGCTTCCTCTATGCACGTGCATTCTCCGATGAATAAGATTATTTTATAGTCATTAAGACGAGTCAAAAGACGAAGAGGAACAAGGACAGCGAAAGAAGTAAGTGTTATAGCTATTAAGACAGAGCCAGAATGATGACCCATCCACCTCTCTTCCTGGTAGTTGGTTTGGCGCTGTGGATGGATGAAGCCTCAGCATATTCAGACAACGGTGTTTGTTGTCTTATATGACCATAAACGAATTGCTTTGGGTCACTAGATGCTTTTGTTAACCTTAGTAATGCATAATCAGCAGTGAAAACAATAATGAATTTGGCAAAACGGACCAGATATTGTGATGTACACTGGTCAGAGCAAATACTTCGTATATCCGGTGGAATTGCTGAGATGAACGACGTCTGAGGTTTGATTTGACCTCTTCGTGGAAGAATTGAGTAGCAGCTCAATCCCATCCAGACTGTAAAGCTCGCACTCTATATGGACAGATTTGATGAGGCCAATTGCTGACCTGCCACGTCACCCAGAGAAATGAAAAACAGACTCGAGTAGGGCAATTGCAAAGGTGAGTATGCACGAAAATCTAGATTGAATTTTCAAACACAACCGGTACGTAGACTTTCCGTTGTTAGGCGCATGAATGATCTACCTAAAGTATCCGCTTATTCTGCATGAGACTTTCGGCGTACTTACCGTGATCTGAACGCACGGTTCGGGGCAACGCCAGTGGCTTTTCGCGCAGGCGAAGTGTGTAGATAAACATCACCTTACTCAAAGAGATGATTCATGTGCTTTAAAATGCTAGCAGCACTGTCTTAAAGCTCTAAGAGCAGTTATATGTCTCGATGAAATCCTTCAAGTTAACCGTTAATTCGTAGATGATAAACAGTCACTCTAGGGTGTCTGTAAGACATCTTGCGCGATATTTTTTCAGATGTCATGATCGGGGGTAATCAATGAATGACCACTGAAAATATTCATCTACATGGTCAGGAAAGCTTTATAGCATCTTGTGACGTGAAACATTGGAAATGACGAGGTTGCCCCCAGCTAGTCAACTAATCCACACAAGTACATAAGCAGACGTGGCACTTGGCAGCTGGAATTGCCTCGCGAGATCGGCGAACAGCTGGCGGAAGTGCGTCCCCTGTTCTGGAACCTTAGTAGAGCCTTCGGGCGCCAACTGATTTCCACTCGTTGTAATTGCAAGCGGAGACCAGACCACTGTCAGGCTTATGGGTTTGCGTCAGACTACACAAAACGTTCCGCGGCTAGTTTGATAGATGCAGCCATAGCCACGTGAACCAAGCTACGTAGGGGAAGAAATCTCTGACTTTGGAGTATGTCACAAAGGATAATGTTTTACGATAACTCGATGCGTGCGGATAATAAGCCTAAGGATCTGTTCTTTCAGAATTCATCGAGGTCGGATTCTTTCACTTGAGCCCGTACCGTTGCATCTATTTCGAAGCAGATCTGTTTCATACGAAATGGTGCAACGTATACGTGCCGTATGTCTATAGTGAACTATGAAACAATGTATCGGTGGCGAATCATATGCGGCGGATATCAATGAGAGGCAGAACCTAGTAGACATACTAGCAGTCTTATATTTAAAGACACTGATCGTTTAAATTGATTGGTTGATTGATGTATGACAGACAGCTCTCTGCAAGCGTGTTGTAGCTGGGCTTTGCCAGCTGCAAACGTTTGGACAAGAAGGCTAAGGCTAGAGTAAATCTTCGACTGCAATGTCCAAGGAGTCGGTTACTAATGCTAAAGAACCGAAGGGTCATGCTGAGCCTCTGTAATAGGTTGACAACAGAACAATGCTCTTCGACGGGGTTCATGCACATCACAATCCGAAACGGACAACAGAAGAGGGAAGGCACCGTGAGCCAAAGCCCAGTAATCGTACCAGCTCGTATCAACACTTACACGACCAAATCCATTATGGCAGCTTCCAAATTCCTCCTTAACGTGAGAAGAGGGCATTTTGTGTGGCTTCAAAAAATGTGAATTTGCACTCACCTTCTCGTAACAGGTCGGTGAAATGGTATATGATTTCTGCCGAGTGGCGAATAAGTCAACCACAGAAGTTTACCAGACCGACAACTGCTGTGATTGACAATACAACCGAGGATTCTGACAGTCGCGGACGTTGGTCACTTTGCTTGACACAGGAGAAATATTAAAAGGTGAGCTCACATCTTATGGATTTTACTGTCTCCTCTCTCAGCCCACAATCAAAAGCGTGAGACATCTAGATGCCTTCGATAAAACAACCAAAGAGAGATTGCAAATGAACTGCGCCGTTTTTCTGGACGACTTAACATTAAAATACCACCTAGATATACATACAAATTCTGTAATCCACGTGCAGCTTCGTACACGAATCCTTGGGAGGTTTGTTATTTTTCTCCTTTATTTATCCACTTGGTATATATATATATATTATACGACCAAGGAACAATATCAACAACTAGACGAAAAATGATCATATTTAGATAAAACGGGGCATTGAAACGTGACGACAATTAGGGAATTTGGATAAGAAAAAATAAGCTCCCGAGTGAAGCCCATGCTTCTCGCTTTCCGTTCCTGACTCTCGTCCAAACTTGGTTTACTCTCGTGACAAGAACTACCCACCGATCATATCTGAGCCTATACCAATGAAAATTTACTTGCACTTACCACTCATATCAAGGCGTTGTTCATACGAGTACCGTTTGTCCCTCATGATCGCACGCCTCCATTTTGTCCAACCGGTATCAACTCGTTTACAGTGGGCATAGCCATTTCTTTAACATAGACCGTTCTCTATAACCCGAAGTTCGCCGGTCATCTCGTCATCATCTCAGTTGTGTCCACTGCTGCTCATTAGTTAGTTCTTCTTCACACGGTTGCATCCATTTGGTCATACCCACACCTTCTCCAAGAAAAAGGACTTCACATTCAGAATGTGTAGACATGTTTACACGAGGTGCCACTGTTCGATCTGGTCCTCGTGGTATCTCGCCTCTACCGGTCAATCAGGTATGTACTTCCTTTCGCATGGATTTGTAAGATACGGGTTGTAGTCCTTTGCGTAGTGTCCTATAATAGGCTGTCTAACGTTTGATTGTCATTTGACTCGCACTTGTTAAGCCTCCGTTGGCTTGACGCTGCAGACTGCCTCGAAATTTCGTCGTTTGTTTCTAATCTGGAGAGGGGTCTGCGTACAGTTTCAAATACGTTGATACCTTCCATCGACCAATTTCATTTTCGTAGTAGTAAGGTAAACTTAGCTCTCTCAATTATGACTCGGAGTTTGTTTTGCCTGTGTGTCACTGAAACACTGGACGGTCATAGACAGTTAGGACCGCTAGTACAATACTCTCATTCAAATCTGTTTTATAAGGATAACGAAAGCCCTAACACTGGATCGGTTCAGTGTGAAGGCAGTCGAGAGCGGCATAGAATTTGCCATATTTAGCGAGGGCATTTGTGAGCGTGCTGTGCAATGCGCGAATAGCCACCGCGCTATGCGGTCAGCGGTAGGTTAAACGAGGGATCCGAGGTAACAAATGGGTCAAAAGGATCCACTCGTCTTGAGCTCGAGGCTTGTTACACTTCCGGTTCATATCTCCATGATCAAGCCAGAAACGGAAACATTACACGATACAGTCAGCCAATTTGACTGACCCTATTGATATGTGTGATACGTTCAAAAAGCTATCGAACAATGGTGAAGCATGATCATTTCAAATCATAACTTGCACTTGTCGATAAGTACCACCTCAAGTACTATGCTGTTGATCCGAAATGAAAGAGTTGATAACATTAGCGAGGTTCTGCTGTATGCTTGCATATCAATAATCAAGTTTCACAGTTTATACACCTAACTTCACCCATCTCAGAACCATTACTTCTTCATTAAACCCTTCGTTTAGGACTCGTGACTGTTATTTTCCTTCGTCCTACCGAGACGCCGAACGGTGTAGCTGACATTATAGCGAGGCTGATTCACTCGACAACCGTGATGCAAAATTTTCGATTCATCCGTCTCGGTTTTCTATAAGAAGAAAGGCATGATGCGTGGCGTGACTGATAATTCAAAAAAGACGCCGACGCTACGCAGCAATCAGATAGCAACAGTCCTGGCGGCAAAAAATTATCAGTCTTGATTTAGCCAAGGGGACAGTAGATGATATTTTATTCCAGATATCACAACCAAGGTAACACTGTGAATTCACCAGTTGTAAATTAGCTCTTTGTTTCGTTAGTCATGGATAACCATTCACGCTATCCAGACTGATCTGTTTCCCGTCAACAGAAAGAGTATTTTGTCATCACTGCTCCCGCACCACTTGGTCTCTTGTTAACTGGATCGTCACACTTCTGAATGACCTTTGCTGAGGGACTAGTGTTCTAGCCCCGCAAACCTACGCACCAAAAGATGCGTGGCACTTCGTCACGTTTACTTCATACAACGTATGTGCTCAAAATTTTGCTCGGTCAACTGGATTTTTTCTCCCCGCAATTCCCTTTTAAGTGCACTTGCGGAAGCGCTCATTCAGTAAAGTGAAGTAAAACCCATCACGGCAAGTCTTTATGGGGCAAAGTTGTGAATTTTCTGTATGACTGAGTGTGCTGTTCATCAGTGCACAACTTCTACAGGTACCTGTATAATCTTTCAATCCGGAGAAGAAAGTAACAAAATGTCAGTGCAAATCTTTGCCGGAGTACCATGAAGCCTACAAGTGTGTGCGTGTTTGCCGAGGCTACGAACGGTTTCGCTGTGCACTGTGCAAGTATACAGACAGGCTAATACATAACTTTATGTCTAGGTAACGTAGGGGATGTCGGTATCAATGTCTTTTTCTGTATGCTATCGTTTGGCGCACGCATCACCGTATCGCACAGCTTTACCTCAGAAATCATTACCTTTTTTGAATGTTTAACAAGTCACTTGTCACTCTGACCTTCTCTGCTACGGAAGGGGTGTGTATTTGGCTCGATCAAATGGTATCAGTTGAGCAAGCAGATGAGATGATTAAAATTAGCAGAGCAACTGATGTACGTCTCCCATCAGCATAATCCAGCAGGATTTCCTTGGGGCGGTAACTCGTTGGACTGCACGGTTTGTGCAGACTGAGTGAACACTCCTCAGTCCTCCTAAACCTTGTCCGTCGACATGCTTCATAGACGAATTCCTGACCGTTAACGAGCGCATATCCACAATGAAGGAGTTGAAACGACGACGTCACGCGACTATCCTTAATAGTCTGGGCTTCAACGAATGAACCACCTATTTAAAATAGATGGGTTCTTTTTTCACCGGTTGAAAGAACCTGATATTATTACTAACACTATCACGCTAACGAGACCGACTAAATCAACTTAGCTCTAGGGAAGAATTCGTTTTTTGGAGGGGAGAGTTTCAGCGATTAAAATTGAAATCGAGATCCGAAAAGCATACTCGTTCGCCGATTCTACTGCCCTTAGCAAGACCCAACAACAGTCAACTCGAGTGTTAAAAACAAAGATCAGAGACTCTTTATCAGCATCCGAGCGAGATCTGAATTTCGATAGGAAATAATACATGGGTAACCGTGACGAAGTAGACAGATCGAAAAAAGAAATAACAGTGTTGCTGGGAGATGACGAGCAAACTGCAAAGAATAATCTTCTAGTTCATGATGGTAGTGTGCGTGGTACCAGGAGGGGAATGATCTTGCAGGTAACAGGCCGATATGTCACTATCATCATCATCCTTGAGGACATACAAGATTCACGGCTGAAAGCGATGGACTTTGCAGCTCAAAAGTAGGTGTACAGGATAGAAAAACAAAGAACAAACTGAAATCAATGTTTTAAAATCCCTGAAACGAACCGCTTGGAATATATAAACAGATGGAAACTGGGCTCAAAATCGAGGATCCACCCATTATCGCTTTCGCTTCGCATTGAATTGTTACTATCGAGGATAAGAGGATTTAGAAATGAAATCGAATGAGAACCGGATCAATGCGATTTCGAAGTACGACAAGACTTGCTCTCAGTGAAGCACTTTACAGAATGTAAAAGGTAAATAAAAGTGAAGAGAACTGTGGATAGGATGTTCGAAGAGGGATGATAGGTAGCGCATAACCACCAGGTAATTTCCAAGGGTAATTTGACGACTTATCAAGTTTTAGCGGCAGATTGCAGACACAGAAAATCCTGACTGAATTGTGCGCATTAGTCTAAAACGTCCTGAAATTCAAAAGGGGAATATTGATCCGTGTGAATAATAGATTATTAAGATTCACAAAGTTCTTTATCAAGTGAGAATGAAAGGCCTAGTGACACGGGGTCATAGAATCAGAAATCCCACCACGTGTTAGTTCTGTTCCGTGTTTATTGGCTAGTTTAGTTAGCCAGCAACGAGAATGCACAGGGTAGCGTGTGTGCATCACGTGAGCAAACTAAACAACCTTTTGCGAAATGATGGGTGTGCCATGGACACGAAAACAACATATGACAACTTCCAAGTGAGTCGGCATAGGATGGGAACAGTTTACAGCGAACAATTCTTGGAAAAGACGACACATTTATACGGGCTGTCACAGACACTACAAACGCGGATTATATTCACCACGGATAAACTAATGCGATGGAAGTAAAGATACTTCGTGGCAAAATGGACGAGAACAAGTTGTTTTCCAATACGGTTTCCCACAAACAGTTCGGCGTTCATCATGACTCAGTAATCAGCTAATGAAATTCACGGGGAGCAAGAACAGCATACCGTAAACCCAGTGTAACAAATATGAACTAAATGAATCAGCGAACGGAACATGAAGACCGTTAAGTGTTCGGAGCTGATTAAAGTGCACATGCTAGTCCCTTGGCACATCCTAGCGGGTATGGCTGTGCAATGAAGATATATTTTATCGAACTTGATAATCGGAATTTGCTGTCGAATTTATTCCTTCTTGGAACAACATGCTTGTTGCATAAGTCCAGCGGCAGAGGCATACATCACGGACACTAGAGCACACTACATGGGATGGAGTGAAACCCGCAATCATGACCTTGGAGAGGCACAAGAGCGTATAAAGTCTTCGTAGGCCCAGTGTGGCACCGAACCTGGTATTCATGTGGTCCACATGCCTCTAATTGTTTACTGTGAGGGACCATTTGAGTCAACATACCCACTTGAAGTTGTTGATGAAGATTCGAAACATCTCTAATACGATGGATTCCAACAATGTTCTTAATAACTTTGGTGATATTATAAAGAGGTTGTTCTGAACATTCGACTGATATAAAAATGGCTTCTTTATTTATGATACTTCATTCCGGATGCGTCAGTACGGACCCCTCGTTGTTCGGTATTTGAAGCAAAATTTAAGTATCCCTAGAGGAAGAACGGATGGAAACCTTTTAGCAAAAACTATGGGAAGCGTGTTTAATTCAAAGCTATATTTAGAGCAACCACGGTGAAAAAAAACGATCGGTTTCCCGGACACCGTCGTCATTTTAGTTTTACCCATGTTTTGTCTGATTAAATCCAGACATACGACCCCATATTCAGAATGACTTTGAATGTTGATGATGGGGAAGCAAATTATGAAGTCTGCGCCACTCTGACTCCCTGAAAATACTGGTTACTTAGAGTACAAAATTATCGCGAAAAGCGTTACCGGCGGCAACTTAATAGTTGGCCTGTTCTCACCAAGCCCTGATGAGTGCGTATTCCCATAAAAAGCACATAACCTACCATCCTTATGTATAAATCTATTACTTCGTTTGCAGTTTGTTCCGATTTAATGCGGTGAAGGACGCGGCGCACACGAAACAGCTAAATTACGCAATAGATCAACGTCCATTAAGCAATGATTTACAGAACGGTAATTACAAGAAAAGTACAGTGTGTCGTTCACCGACAAGAGATAAGAACAGGTCGATATCTTTGGCCTGTGATGCCGAGAACTACATATCTTTGGACGACATTTACTACTTTTAACAACAGTGGACGGTTGGGCTGAAGAAGGCCTTTAGTAACACGATCAAGCAGTTCAAACCGCACATCAAACTAGAAGTTTGGTGCTGTTCATCAGACTAACTAGTAAAACATAAAGGTTATTGTGTCTAGAAAAGAGAATACATGAGTTATCATCATCACCAACGTTCAGGGCTAAAAAGCAGGGTAAGTCTCACGGACCACTGCCCTTTCCACCATACTGGACAAAGATACGGGGATAACGTTTGATATAAGACGAATTGATCGTCGAGCTATCCGTGCCAATTCTTAATTGTTTTTTTCTAACATAAAAGCACGACAGTTTCCTTATATCATCAAAATTTCACTGGCAGCAGTGTACACAAAGATCGCTTTTCGAATTCCGACTAAGAATCCCAGTTAGGATTGAATGAAGACTGCTAATCAATATTGAAAATCCTAGAGAAATAGCTCCATTATTTTCATACAGATTTTACAATGAGCTGATACTAGAAGTGAGTCCATTATAACTAAGCACATTTACTATCGACCGATTTGGAAATCTTTGTTGGTCATAGTTCAAGTTGTCCATTTTCCTAGGATGCTGGTCACTGAGCTTGGCGGTTAACTCGCAAACATTTCACTACCCGTGGAGGTGACCTAACGAGCGCATGTAAGCTATCCCTTGTGTTCTGGGTTTATAGGCTTGTCACCAGCTCTGACCTTGGGCCTCTTCGACGACCTCGTACTGAAAGCCATGCAGTTGTTGTCCTATTTTATCCCTGTTGACTTGATGTTTGACTCCAGAAAGGATTGAGTGGAAAAACAGCGTAAAGCTTTCAGCCCGAGGTCGCCGGAGTGTTCCGAAGACAAAGATGATGACAAGCCTATAAATACGAAAGAACACCAACCATTCATATGCACTGACGATGTCACCTCGTCGGAAGATGAAAATTTTGCGATCCACGCCTGTGGTGATCAAGGGGACTAAGCTTCTCTCAGCTTAAAAAGGTCAGGTTCGAATCCCAAATCCGTTGGTTACTTTGGTGAAAGGCGGAAACTCGATATCACCCGAATCGTTATTACAACCGACCTATCCAGATGTTAGATGGTTCTATGCTACTCCAAATTCTAAGGTCATGGTTGTTGGTTACCTTTCTTTCGTGTAGCGGGCTCCAGCGGGATGCTCTTTCCCCAACGTTCACCTTTCAAGCAGGTCATAAAAAACGGAAACGGCGGCCTTAAAGATAACAACTCCATGCAAATGTTTCCAGTATTTCAATCATCATCATCATCATCATCATCATCATCATCATCATCATCAT
This sequence comes from Fasciolopsis buskii, assembly GCA_008360955.1. NCBI lineage: Eukaryota > Metazoa > Platyhelminthes > Trematoda > Plagiorchiida > Fasciolidae > Fasciolopsis > Fasciolopsis buskii. Next base: position 126,671 of record LUCM01000296.1, read on the forward strand.
CATCATCATCATCATCATCATCATCATCGTTCGGCGTTAAACAGAAGTGCAAGCCCAATGACCGCTGTCTTCCCCGCCAGAGTTACACATTGATATGAAAATAGTGAATTGGCAAGCGGAACACGGAGCGGATCCACGCAAGTGGGAAAAGAAAAGAATGTCGTAATGACCAACGCACAGAATACAGCCTGAAACTGTACAGACCTACTTTTTCAATCATTCTAATTCCACGGAAAATGATAACACGATCCCACTGATCACGGTTCGCTGCCAAATCCTCCAGTGTCTCAACCCAACTAACTGGTTGACGGATCTCCCGGTCCTCAACTACGAAAACGTGAGACACTTACTTTACCTAGGTTCGCTGCACATTTTCACATTCCACGCTGTCACGCCACTTGTTGACCTCCACGTGGCATCTTCCATTGCGTGAGGGGAACGGAAAATAAGTCATGGTATGGCAGACGAGTGTTCACCACACGTAATATGTAATCCAACCAAAGAAGTTTACTAAGCTTCGTCCTAAGCGATCAACAACCTGAATACGAAGGATATCAAGGTGGAAATGGAAAAGATATTGCGTACGCCAAATGCAAACGGTTAATCATCACAAACCTTGTGTTTGAAAAGCCTGAATGGATGAAGGGAGGCGTTACTTTTGACAACGGTCACAAACCTCCTCGATGCTGTCCGTTCCGATCACCGAGTACAAATAGGCGGTAACCGCGATTCATCTGCTCGAGGAATATGAAAGTGAGTACTGTGTGTGGTCCAAGCCTGAGAAAATACGGAGTGAATCCCTTCCACAGGGCGAAAAATCCCTCGTTTCGAATAACCCGAGAGAACACATCCTACAAATGGAAATCATTGCAGAGGAAAACATAAAAACACGCACGGACGACAACTGAAAAGAAAACATCGAAAAATCGAAAAATTGAATAGTCCCTGCAGAAAATAAAGCAATGTATGTGAAATTGATTTGCTAAAAGCAACTAGGAACGGAGATTAAATGCCATAAAAATCGGTTACTGATACCGGAGCATCAGTTGTAATCGGCTACTGTTTGACAATCGTTCGTAATCGTCCATCCCAGGTTTACATCTCACGTTTTCGGACGTGGGAGGCGCACTAGTGATGGATCCATTACATGCCGAGTGAAACAGGTGTGCAACATTTCCATGGCATCTTACAGTACACAATGTGTGAACGGGTGATTATTTGGAACCCGGGCAATAAACGCCAAGCAAATCGTTAATTCGGTTCAACGAACACGAGCAATCAACCTCTTGAATAGCGTACTTGACCTCAAAGGAAAAAGGAATGCGTTCGCCCGAGGATACTGTTTTGAATGACTTGGCTTAAAAACCATTTTCATATGCATCGTAGCATAATTGGTAACCTAGCTCGAACCCAAAAACAACCCCGGACCATGAAACCCTGTTAAATGGCGAAGCCTCCACTCAATGTTTAACTCCCCCAATCATGTCACCGCATCAGATAATGAAACAAAATCAACCAATAACCATATTTAGTTACTGCGTTTTGCAGAAGACTGACCAAAATTTTAAAGCATTTACGAAAATAACCGTCAGCCGTGAACTTGGCACTTCGACTGGCACATAATTATGTAAATTCCCCGTAGCTAAGTCGTTGTAACCAGCTAGGAGATCAATAACCATGGTTGCATCAAACACATCTAATAATTTATATATAAAACCTATTTGGTTTCATATTTCCAACTGGGGTTTAAATGTGGATGGAAGTTAGACCAATAATTATTGTGACCTCATTCACTGATTAATATCACTCAAGAATGAAATATGATAGATCCTAAACGAGCACGAGGTGGTTAAAAGTATATTTTAAGATTTGCTTTGTCCCGTCCTGTCCTGTCCTGTACAGGGCAGTTTCATCAAATGTGATAAAAACACTGATCACAGAAGAGTCCCGTCATTTTTTACCGACTGAATTATATTTGAACCCAGGTAAGAGAAAACGAGAAAGAAGTTATTGACCGAGTGGTTTTGAAACTAAAAAACTGGACGTTGCGAATAGACACGCTAAGCTGAGTCCTCTTTGCGAGTGTTTATTCTCTAATCCGAACTTACAAGCAAGCAATGATTCCGAAGCGAATATAGTTAAACACAACTGATAAAGTCTCACCATTCATAATACAACCGCTTCGTTTATGAATCACTTTAACGCACACGTTTTGATATTTGTTTGCAGGTAGACCAAACTCCATTGATCTGTCGGTTTGTTTTATCGTATCGGCTTGACTTGGCACCGACGTGTTATCGCATAGACACGTCGTGCCGCGTGAACTCAAATGTTTGTGGGACCGTCTGAACTGCCCCCGTTTTCTCCTAACGAGGTCCAGCTGTTCCTCGGGTATGTACTGTTACCCTATCGTATCACTGGTTAGAATAACAGCACAACCTTTTTTTGGATTTGTTTTTTGGGTCTGGTGAAGAAAGCAAGTGAATTTAACGTCAGCTTCTAGATGTCACGACATAGAACATTAAAGCCATGCAGGCGCATGTGGTAGGATTACGCAAAAGAGCTAACGCGCAATCCTAGGGCAAACAGACTACACCTTGACATGGTGTGACGTCTTGCGTGCCTCCATGATCCAACGAGCTATAAACGATGGCTTATCTCAAGCCGAAGATCCAATC
>LUCM01000298.1:0-21529 GCA_008360955.1 Fasciolopsis buskii
CAGCACTGGCTTACCAGCGTGAAATATATATTATTCAAGCATATCACATCAATCCTCACTCCTCCATTGCCGACGATCATTCCATTATTCATGTCTTCGAATCAATGATTAGCCAGTGTTCTTTCGTCCTTCCCCATTTTCAAAAAGGCTTTGACTATTTTCTCGGCTCCAGGATCCATGGTATCTATAAGCCATTAATACTCTTGCCGCCAGCTGTTTTTTCGTCTGTTTTGAAAAGTTTTGGCTTTCACTCAAGGTCTTTGGAGACTTTCTTTATGAAATTTTTAACATTCATGTCCATTTTACAGACCCGTTAAATCGGAACACTGCAGACACCTCCACGCCCGCCACCAAGGTCCAGTTGAACTCCCAACCTGCGATACGCATGTGGTGCGTATATAAACACTTTGTTCTTCTTGATATGCCAGTTTTGCTATTTCTTCTCTTTCCGTACCAAAATTTTTATCGGCTTTTTATTTGTAATTTGCAATACCCCTGTAACATTTGATCATGCAACCAAGCATGCCTCTCAAGCTTTCTGAGAAATATACGAATACTATTATTATTAAAATCAGTGAGGATTTTGGGTCAAAGGCGTCAAGCGAAAGAGCCTTTTTAAAGTACTTGCCCTGATAACGTCGATATCCGCAACGTCTTGCATGCCACAGAAAAACCCTCAGGTCTTCCGATGCACGCAGGGTGCGTAAATTTTTTCCGCCATTCGGAAACCTAGCCCGTAATGAGCTTCCAGTTCGATCTCAGAATGTTTCAACATTAGACTGTAGAACACACGCCTTTCTAAATAAATCCAACTATGCTGGGTGAAACAATGGTAACCAGCGGCGGCAGTTTAATCTCGAAACCTTCGTCAGCCAGAGCTTTGTAGTTATTGCAGAAGGGGTTTCACTGCACAGGCCTATGAAAGAGTAAGGTAAAAATAGACAGTCATGCAGAGGAATAAAGCAGGTGTGGTGGGGCACGAGCCTGGGTGGATGAACAAAGCCACTTCAAAGCCCGATCGCGTTTTGGGACTCGCAAAGCATCTTTTACGTGAGTCAGGTGAGTGGAACATAGCGTGCAGGGAACAGGACAACCTATTTTATGCTCTGGTCCAAAGGCTGGAAGGTATAAAAGCGAACGGGCCAGCATGAATGTTATGAGAAGAAACGTAAGGAGAGAGTTAAGAAGTAAGGTAGTACTGAATTATTGGAAGTTCTTGTGACGGGAGTTCCACTGTTTCTTTAAAAAAGGCAGTGTGACTATCCGAAGACAGTAGGAGGGAACTAAACGGAACGAGGCGTTTACTTGCGTAAGATAGCAACTTCCGGCCTAAGGTCCGAAGTCGTTTTGTCATTGTATTTAATACTAACTGTTCCAGGTTTCATCATGCGGTTGAAACTTAAAAATCAATAGCTGACCCGACACTGCGCTGTTCTGAGCTGTGGGTGTTTATCAGCTGAAAGACTTGATCGAAACCTGGGTAAGCAATCATGACAGCCTTAAAGTTGCATTGGTTCTGCATGCAGCTAATATTAGTGGGAAGTTTGTTCCAAAGCCTGGAATGGACAACAAGAAATGCGACCTTAGGGAGGATCTGGCAATTTCAGCGTAGATGGTTAGAGACCTGCGGCAGAGAGGTTATGGGATACCGGAGGAGAATTTAGGTGGGTTGGCGGAGAAGGAATGCTTATTTACAAGGTTATGTGTAAAAGCGAAGTTAATGTCCAGTCGGCGTAATCAGAGCAGCTCACGTTTTAGAATTGGACAGCACTTTTTAAAATTTGGTCATTGGAGACCTGTCACTTGCTTGTTAGAGCGTCTCTAAGCAAGGAAAAATAGCGCGCAGTTCTCCGGCCACGTTGAGCTTAAGAGGAAATTTTATTTTCATGTCATCAGTAAGCAGAAGAGACACCGTGGAGGATATTGAAATTGGTGCGTCATCAATATACACAAGGGGTAACAAGTAGCTAGTACGTTACCCCATATAACGTCAATAGTAACGGCTCCGGGATTAGAGGTAATATCGTCATTGGAGACTGTCTGTGATCTTTGGGTTAGGTAAAACAAAAAACACAATGGAAGGGGGTCGATGATGCCAAAGTAACTGCCTTTAGATATGAGGTACATGTGAGGGGCACGGTGAACGTCAAGGAAGACATCTGCGAACGCCATATCTCCATCAACCAGGCCGGTTAGAAAGTTAAGAAACTCAAAGCGACAAGTAGTGCAGAAACGGAGTTGCTCTTTGGGGCCAAGGAAGTTGGAGGCCAAGAGGTAGTTCACAATGGAATTTTCGCCACCTATTTCACCAAACTTTGGATAATAGTCTTGCGGCTAAGGAGAAATTTGTCGAATGATGCAAAATTCCCCTTCCTATAGTAAAGAAATACCCCAGATTACTTCCAGCCAATCGAACGTATGCCAGAGTTTATTGAAAGTGCAAAGAGACTGAGCAAATGTAATGGTAAGTCAGGGCCAACACCAGCAACAGCCACTTGGGGAGACCATCAAGGCATTGAGGAGTCCATGGCTTGTAACTATTTGGGTGTCGTACGATGGCGGTCTAGTTCCGTCGGATATTAAATTATTAATTTTTGAGGTTTTAATTGCAACCTCATCACTGGTCAGTAATGTCTTACTGGTCCGGATGGGACGGGGTGAGTTGCGACTGGTGGCAGACATTTTAGGTTCGTGAATTGAGGAATGGTCTTTGCGGCCTACCAAGGGAGCGTCAGAAGACTGGGTTATATGCGGACATTTTGAGGGTGTTGTGGCAAAGGAGGTGGTGGTGAGCTGTCTACGTCGACGCCTGCCTAGGGCAGAGGTGACATCCCGTGGACCGGCCTTGTTACTGGGCTCCTGACTATGTCATGCGGCTTGGGAAACTTTTGTTTAAATGAACCGTTTTGGGGTTACCTTTTGTATGTAGTCTATTAGTCTCCCTATGAATTGGCGTTTTTTCTGGGGTTATTCTGGTGGACTTGATGAAAGTGGATAATGCTACTATAGATTGACACCTCAAAACCTGCTTTGCATTTACGGTATAAATCAACCGGAGCATTACTGGACAGAGTCCACCTAACAGTTCTTTACGTAGTAAAAAACGGTAGCAACGGTGTACCGTCATGTTGCAGGCAGAGGGAACAGCGTTTTAGGCTTTTCGAATGAAATGGGTTTGTGAAAACTAAAACCAGACGCGTTTGGGTTTTGCTGACTAATTTCTAGAGAAGGTAAACCGGTAGCCCGGCAGACACTTGCAAGATGCTCACGTGATGGAATTTCGGGAGTTTTGGTGAGTTAGATGAGAGGGAGCTGCTTTGTGATCATCGGTTCCATCAGTGAAAATTCGTCCGTTAATTCGTGAATCGTTTGCTGTTATGGCTGTATTTTATTCTTGGTTTTCACTAACACATTTGTGACACTAGCGGAGCACGCTACAGACCTTCGAATGGGTTGTAAAGGTGCGGGCTCTGCTTCTGGTAGCCTTGATCGTGGTACGCTTGAGGCTAGAGACCGCCCTTCTTGAGAAGTTCACTGGATGCTTTTGGGATAAGAGTAGAGAAGTGGCTGTTATGGGAAGCCGTTAAGTGCTGTGTGACTGTGATAAAGGAAGCATTCAGGGTAACCAATAGGTAAGTCAAATCGTAAAGACGGGAAAATGGACCGCAGAGATTTCGGTCGACATAACAAAGCGGCCCAAATTCTGATTGCACCAGTGGTAGCAGTCGGAAGACGGTCCTTAATTGGGATTTAACAGAAAAAAGACTTCGAAAAATTATGGTGGAGAAGAACACGTATATCTACGTCAGAGACATTTTTAGCTTCTTATGTACGTGAAAGAGACCAAAAAACCAGACTAACACAGACGGGGCTAGCAAGGATGGTCGAAAATCATTGAAATCCGACAATAGAGGAAAAATATCCAACAGTTCAAGTATTATGTTAATTTTGAGCTACAGGTCGTTGCGGAATAGTTAAGCCCGTGGAAACTACACATCATTTTCTATGGTCAGTCTTTTTTCTGTCTCTTATGAGCCGTGCTCATCGGTGTGCTGTGCAATGTAATCGAAACGCCCGAACATGGAACCAGGTATGTTCTTAGATATCTTTTAGAAGCTTAACCTTAGCATTATTAATATTAAGCATATTTAAGGCATCGCTATATAAGACCAGTTGTGGACCATGCTCGTTTTCGGAGGGCTAGGACGCAGGGGTTGCAAAACAAATCGATTGACAAGAATATCTGTAAGTTTGATGTTATGACACAATTAAAGCATGCAGTGGATTTCTATTGCCAAACCCTGCGCACGCGATCAAAGGGTTTCTGTAATGCCAGCTGGAAGTTGAAACCGTACTTATCACCGGGACTTGAGTCGAATTGAGAGTTTATTCCTCGGGAGGTTCAAGAAACAAGCGTGGTATCAAGATCAGGTTGTACAGGCGAAAGAAACAATGCTACTGGAAACATTGCGGAAACATTTCCGCAACAACGTGACAGGAAATCGCTTATTACAAAAGCAGTAAAAATAATGCGAGATTAATTGGCTTACAACACAAGTGCTAACACATGGTCGTTGCAAGTTGGTGACCTAATATTATAGTTTTGTCCATGTGCGAGTGGTCCAAATTGGAGCTAGTAAATTTTCCGGCGATTCAAACGGGAACGAAAAAGTTTTTCACAGTTTCATCTTTGGGGTAGGGTAGAAGGAAGGGATAGGATATTCCTTGACACACAAGAAATTTTGATTGTCGCTGGGGCATGCGGAGAAGGTAGAAGGAAGCTTTTGTGGCCGGCAGGTGTTTTGGTGCAAGTCAGAGCAATTGGCACGTCATTTCAGGCTACCAAACATGCGAAAGAGTTTTTCGGCAAAGGGGCAAAGCTTGTGGTCTGCCCGACTTGTCAATGCATAACTGAGTGGATTGGCCACGGCCTGAACACCCAGTCATGAAACCGCCGTTTTGCGGTGAAGACACAAGATGCGGCCCAACCAACTTTACAGGCCTACCAGTGGTGAGCAGCGGACAGAGTGGCGGACCTAGCTACATTATCAGGGCTAATGTGATTTTATATTTTCATTCAAAAATTGCTTCCAGGTTGTAGGCATGATAAGACTCCATTTAAGCTCGGATTGCTGTGATATTTGCTTCATTTGGGTCAATATATCGAATTCGTCCAGTTTTAGGATATACCGCGTCCATCTTTATTTCGTAGCGTACTACGCAACAAGCGCGCAGGAAGTAATGATTTATGGCACAGGCTTTGTACTTTAGGATTTTAAATGCAATTTGAAGAGAACTTGCCTTCCGTATTAAGAGCCAGCGGTGATTTATTGTAGGAAGTTGTAATGCAAGCCGTGCCGCAGTGGGCATTTTGGATGGGTGTGATGGAGGTGGTGTGCAGACTCCTATGATGGTAATTTATGGTAGGACGAAGCTACAGGGTATAGAACAATGAAAGCATTTTCTTTGTCAGTCGATACCTTGTTCATTTAGCCGGTTTTCCGATTGATAGATTTTAAGCAAGCCACAACTTTGACTGCTGAAAAGTCCTCATTTAAAGCGAGTTTAAACTGAGCCTTTAAACTAGATTCAAGGATGTACAACGGCAGCCTGTTCCGACGATTACAGTACGCAGGGATAAAAAATGGGGAGATAGCAGCGGTTTTTGAAAAACATTTGAGCCAAGATAAGATGCCTGAAACTGATGGAGTGGGCAATCCAAGAACGGAAATGCAGGGAAGTGATTGAGAATGACTGGTTGCGAAGGTTACAACAGAGGTGAGCCAGGCGTAACTTCAAACGGTGAAGCCAAAGGAGCTCTAGGTTTAAGAAGTGGCAATATGGTCGATCCTGCAAGCTACCTCGTAAACTTGCTCAGCATGGAGCCCATCGTGCGCCTTGATATTGGGAATATTTGGGAAGTTTAAAGGGCAGTATTCGAAGTTTGTTTGATTATGAGTACCGCAAACAGTGAGGATAATTTTCGGAAGACCAAATGATCTCAAGATTAGACCTAAGCACTGCCTAGCTTTCGCAGCCTGGAAAGTGGCGCGGTCGGAGAAGTTAGTTGCGGCGGACCAACATGGCCCGATATGACGTACCTGGTGGAAATTGGTGTGCTTTTCATAGATAGGGATCCAAGAAAAACGTCACATCTGTGAGCATCAGCTTCACAATTTTCGGTCAAATTCTTTAAGGCCCAGTCGGAACACCAGTGGCCAGTAAAACGTAAATATTCTGAGTTGCTATCAGTAATAAGAATCAGTGCGTTAGTATCAAATGTCCAAAAGTCATTGATTTTGTCTGCAGACAGGAAAGTGTCTCATAACATAAGGTTAGAAGATAGTTTGTATTCAGAAGAAATAAAGGTGGATCCTGGCTGAAAAAGAATCAACCTGCCTTTATTCCGGAGGGTTTTGGCCATTAAAGGGAGCGCCGAAATAGCATCCGAGACGGGCGAAGGGTTTTATCACGCGTCCCTCTAGATTGCGTGCAGCGGGATGAATCATATACTCTAACCTCAAAAACTACGGGCCCTCTTGGGCTGCCTTTGTCTAGTAAGGTAGCCTGTAGGAACGGTTACCCATTTAACAGGTCGAGTCAGACCACAGCTATGGAGCCGTGCCAATAATCCACCACCGATGATATTTGGTAATGCGCTTTCTTTGACCCGGCTGATCTCAGATTGATTGAATTCACTCAGTGCGGCCAATCACAGTGACTGCCTGGAAGACAGGGGAAATTGTAAAGTTCCCACAGGCACAATCGATAGCAAATTTACAAGCAGGGAATTTGAGGTCGATGTTGACTTCCAGACCCTAACACTTTGTGTTTGTCGTGTATGCCGTTGGCCGCCATATGCACGCATCAGTAACAAGTGGGTCGGCGACGCCACTAGCAGGTCCCTTATTTTGATGGGATTCCGGAGTGATGGAAATAGACACGAAACTAGGCATGGTAGAGTGGACAGTTTTTGGGGAGAAAGAAAACGCTCTATAGCAGGTAGCAGAAGATTTAGAGGCCTTTTTCTCCCGGAATGTGTGGTCTGGAATATTGGAATCACAGTTCATTAAGGCGGTTGGAGACGACGGCATCGGATAATAATTGTGTGGTCGCCTGTCCAGTTTACGAGTTTTGTTTGTGGCTAGTCCTGACTTCTTGATTTTTATCTTGGTCCAATGGTGGAGGTAGATTTGGGAAAGGAATGAGCACGTAGCTGAAACACGGCGATGTCTGGTGGACTCTTGTAAAATGTATCATCTAGAAGCCGCAGTTTGTTTCCGAATTTGGTAGGCCGGGATGAAGGTTTTTGAAAAATGATAGTCTTCAGCCGTTTTGATGAAGAGCGTTCAGGTGAATGCAACGTGACAACACATCAAACATCAATAAAATTATTCCCCGTGAGTTCTACTTGTCACTAAAGCTTGGGTCAAAAAAGCTTTGGGAGGGAGCAAAAAGAAGCCGAAACGAGAGAGTGCGCGTGAAGCATTGGGATTTGAGGGCTGTTACCAAAACAGTGCTAGTGGCTTGGGCTGACCGAGCAATGGTCACCGAACCTGAAAGACACCGTTGAAGGGTGAACGCAACAGGCGTAATCCACCAACCTAGTTGCACCCACAGATCGCTGCAGCCTAGATGCCCGCCCGGTGTGCGCCGGCCAAAGCGGTGCATTTTATTACGCCCTACACCACTGTGATAACGCCAGTGTTCTCGGGAGGTGGATTAGAGAACGCGAATGCAGTGTGGGTAGGACGAGCTTTATACCAGGTTTCACAGAGTGGATAAGCCAAGGGAGGCAAAAGCCGCAGCAACCAGGGTGGGAGGCCATTGTATACGATCAAGCAGATTTTGACGGCCTGGAACGATAAGAAAAGGAATGAACGGCGATTGGGCGCTGCCACCAGATGCGAATTAAAATGCGATCAATCGTGCTAGCGGCTCAGAATAGAAAAAGTACTGAGGTTTATATTTCAACCCAAAAACGATGACTGATAATGTCAGCAGTTCGGTTTAATAAATGTATCCGTAGGTGTCCGAGCTGATCCATCATGTGGGTCGTCTACATACATAAGCAGAGGAAAGCTATTCGCTATTTCGGGGTTTTGGGCAAGAACAACTGCAGTAGAATCACAGAACGGGCTATAAGAAGCACAGCAGCACTAGGAACTGACTAAATTTACGGTGCACAAATCATGAATTATAGTTTTTTCCGGGATGTCTTGCGGGTTAAACCCAAGAATTGGTCAAGGTTGCGGGACGTGGTGAATGTAGATTGCCACAGGGAAGAACAAAAAGCACTTAGGAATCTGGATATTGGTAAGGAGTGGAGAAGAAAGAATTCAACTTCTCGACCTTGTTTATGCTGCAGAGGGCCGTTTGGATCTTTCTGAGATATGGTGATTTAAGCGAGTAAAATTTATTTGCATAGGAGAGACTACGGAATGAAGGTGATAGTGGGAGTGTGTGTTTCAAGTACCGTAGTCGACTAAGGATAAGTTGTGCTTGGGAAACCCTGTAATTAGTGACGACAACTTGGTTTGTGCATTCGGAGCTAAGTTTCTGAGGAGTTCCAAGGTGTCTGATGGGATAGGGAGGACGTAGGGGAGGATTGAGGAAACACTTCGCACGTCATCGTAGTTCCGGATTTTCATGTGACGATATGAGTAGGGAGACCTAAGTCCTTCTTCCAAGATGAACAGGCCCGTATTGTCGATGTGTTTTCAGAAACCCAATCCCGTTTAATACACTTGATCCTCAGGTAAGTATGAGCGATATAGATGAATGAGAAATGGTACAGTAATTACTCTACTTAGTTCTTTTTTAAATGCCGTAGGTGATGTGAAATGACGCGCAACTGCTCGAGGATTTGCTCTATAAAGACCAATACTTAACAACAAACATTTGCTCTGACAGATGTCTTTGGTGGCGGAAATATAATAATTAACTCTATATTTCTAAGAGTGTTGCAGTAGGTTTCCGACACGAGTTGCAGCTGTTCCCTGTTATAATATTATTGAAGCTAAATAGTTTTCCTCTTGTGTGTTGGAGCCACAAGGGATCCAATTTCAGCGACTTACAGCCATCCATGTTTACAGGGTAGCCAATCAGCGGCTTGGTAAACGTACGCTGAATGTTTTTAATTGCCACTCTGTGGCACTGCTTCATGTTCGAACAAACTAAAGAACAATACTCCAGAATGGGTTTTAAAAAGATGTACCTTGCTTTCTTTCGACATCATAGTTTGTGTAGCAGCCCCACTAATCGATTTGCACTCACAACTTGTGTGAGGGCATATTCCGAGAAGCTTAAGGTGCAAGAATAATTTAGGCTTAGGTAGCGAACTTGAGAGTTAACATGGATGATCTGGCTACCTATTTTGAGTTCTCTTGGGGGTATAGCGCACTTGAATCCCATGATGCTGTTTTTCAGCAGAGAATTTCATCATCCAGTCTGTTGCCCAGGAACTGAGTGATACTAAATCCTGTGAAATGTTACTTATGGTGAACTCCAAGGTGTTGTAGAGGAAAAGGTAGAAGATTTTCATGTCGCCGGCAAACAGAAAAGGGATGCCTTTTCGGATAATGCCAAAGACATCGTTGACATATAACACAAACATTAGGGGATTCAGTACGTGCTTTGGACTACACTGCTGGTTACTAATCTGGGTCCAGGCTTGAAGCCATTTACTTTAACTGTCTGCTTTCTTGGTGATAGATATGAAAACCGCAATAGAATTGGGGTGACGATGCTGTAAGTTTCGATTTTATGTAACAGCTTGCGGTAAGACACTGACAAAAGCCTTTGTTATGTCCAAAATGACCACTACAACTGATCTTCCGGCGTTCAGGGCCTTAGTGATATAATCCAGGTAGTCAGTTAGGCGAGTGTCACATGATTTTTTACGAAGAAACCCACGTTGTCCAGTGTTAATAAGATTATGTTTCAGGAGATAGGCATTAAACGTTCCATAATTATGGAAACTATAGGGGTGTGGTTAATTGGGCGGTAGTTGGCAGGGTCACAGCGTGTGCCTTTTTGTGAACCGGTATGATCACAGAGGTTTTCCACTCTGTGAGGCATTGAATAGAAAAATTGAAGATCTTTGTCAATTACATTCAGATGTCACTCCAACCCAGCAAGAAGACAGCCGTGGTAGTGAGTCAGACCGAGAATAAAAGCCCGCTTTAGTTTTTAACAACAGTTGGGACACTTCCTTTGGGAGAACTGAGATTGTTTGGTACGACTCTGTGGTCAAGAGAGGCAAGGAGGGTGTAGCGGGATTTATCTCATTCACCAGAGTAGATACAAAAAATCACTAAAAGCATCTGCAGTCTCCTGTGGGTTGTTAACATGAATGTCATTGTGAATGATATATGGAACTTCGGTGACTGATGACTTGGAAGGTATAGTTCTGCATTTTATCAGTTTCGTCAGTGTTGCGTTTCGGTTGGTCTGGTCCAAAGCTAGCAGCTCTTGCTTTTTGTTTCTGTGGTCCAGTACCGCCTCTAGTGCTTTCGTTAGACGGCCTATTTGTATAAAAATCTCTCTGGTCCTACTGCATTTTAGCAAGCTTGATGTTTATTCGGTCGCAACAAGTTATTTCGCGGGGTACATGCAAGGTATGGATCGGATTAATTTCATCAAAGCACTTGTGCAGGTCAGAATATAACTGGCTAGTGACCACGTGCACTTCTCGTGTTAAAAAAGAAGGGCCCCAATTTGAGTATCTGACAAGAATAGATAAACGATTTCAATCTGCGGTGAAGTATGGCCTTGGATTTGGTGGGTGGTATCTATTCAGGAGGGGCAATGTAAATGAGCAGCTAACAGACAGATGATCACATTCGGGTAAACTGGCTTCAGTGGACGTTTGAACGTGTTTAGCCTATCGCTAATATCAAGTCAAGAACTGCGTTTCCTTGGAGGATCGGTAACGCGCTGGATCCAGCCAACTTGATAAATACTTTCAAGGAAAGGGAGAGAGCAATTTAGGGCAGAAAGCGTAGACCAGCATATACTGGGTGCACTGAAGTCCCCGGCGACCAGCATGAGACCTGGTAGGCTTGAAGCATTATTTGTCTGTTTGGTTATCATCAAAAAATCATTTTGACGAGAACGAGGGGGCATTTGACGCTTCCAATCGGAAGGCCTTCGCTTCCGACCTCGGCCCTAACCCAAACAGCATCTTGGATGGTGTTCAGCTTGGAATCCTGACACAGCGTGATTGTTGATGGATTCTATGACATAGACAAGGCCGCCACCTCTGGGCTGGGTTTGACGGCTTTTCCTGGAGAATTCATAAGCAAGAACGGTCATTGCGTTTTCCCAAGTCTGATCATTTAGCCACGTCTTAGTGATTAGTATGAACTCAAAACTTGACGAGAGTATGAGAAGGCGGACACAATAAAATTTTTTTACCATGAAACGAGCATTCCATAAAAGTAGCGAAAATTTTCCGACAGACCCCTTGCTAGTGTTTATTGTCATGGTTTGTGTAGCTCGGTTCCTCATTAATTGCAAGTCTTCAGGGGAACCATCATTTTTACTTACAAATATATAACATTTCTGCTTTTCATTTGTGACATATCTTAAGTTGGAGGGTGTTGAATCATTTGGATGGAAGAGCGTCTTTCCAGAACACAGCGATTTGGAGTGGACGGTAGATGATCCGTCAGGCGAACTGAGCATGACCTCGGGTTGATGGTTTGGTTTTGGGGCAGGGTAATGTAATCCATGGTAGTTACATTCAGCCTCAAGGGAAGTTTCCCTTATGGTCATGTTTTCTAACCCGCCTTGGATTACATAGGGTGAGTAAAGTGGGAAGTATCCAAGGGAGCTAGGGAGGGAGGAGAGTATAACGGAGAGGAAAAAGGGGTTGAAATAAACGGAATAGTGTCGTGGGTTAGGGGGCTTGGTTTGGTGTAAGGTAGATGCTGGTAGGTGGGGGATGCCTGCGGATTTTTCCCATAGCACATAAGGTTGCCAGGTTGGAAGCAGATTTCATTCCATCGCATGTTGGTTGGCAGCGATGGAAATGGCGGTTGGGCTAGATACAGCTGGATGGAGTAGCTCCTGATGGTATCCATAAAAAGCGGCTGGTTAATAAGAATTTGGCCAAATGACCGTCCGTGTACAGGAGACTGGGCAGCTGTTGCAGAGTGTGGGGGTGACAGCCGGTAAATCTAGGTAATTAGGTCAGCCTTCTGCGTCTTGGCATCTTGAATTTTCTTGAGCGGATCGGATTATTCAGCACCAAAGTGCTGGTTGCTGGGCCGGCTCGAACTATTTGTTTATTGGGGTGTGCGCATGCGGCCCCTCAGTAATCTTTGCGGCAGCGACATTCATTTTAACGGTAACTTTGGTGTGTGCTGGGTGGGTTGGGTACTAGGATTGAAAGCAGCACTGTGAACAGTTTTAGGCTTCGCGGACAGCGTAGGAAGGCCGGACGCCCTAGCCATACCGGCAGCATCGTTTTCGGACTTCTTCCGGGGTTTTAAAGGAGGGAATTTTGAAGGCTGCCGTGGTGATTTGCATCCTGACGTGAATAGATCAAGGTGCAATTTTTTGCGTGATGGTTAAAGCGGACATGCACGGTGACTTGTCTAAATCTCCTTCAACTTTAAAATGAGTCTGGGGCTTGGAGATTTCGAATCTAGGTTTTGTGGTTTCGAGAGAAAACAGGGAGACACAATGATCTCTGTTCTAGAAGGTGGAGACGGTGCTCCTTTTTGGAGACCAAGTAACTCTCGCTGGAGCGGCGTTTTGTCCTCCGTAATCCTCATAATTTTTTAGAGGGTATTAACGGCAATGAGATCTACTTTGCGGATAAAACTACGGGCAACGTTCTGTCCTGGGATTGTATTAGGGCCGGACAGCGTTTCAGCTGAATCTTTTTTCGTAATCCCTGACGACAATGAATCAATGAATCAATTGGCCCCAGCAAGGTCGTGCAAGGAGGGATTTGACGATAGCTCAATGAGATGGGAGAGTGAAGTCAGCTTGATGATCGCTGCCTCCTCTGAAGTCAGCTGGTTAACAGCGCTGGTCAATCGCTTCTAGAAATCTTCAAATTGCTTATTTATTTCATGAAATACATCAACTAGCTATGCTGAGAATTTGCCTATTTGCAGTTTAGGTAAGGATCGTGGTCCGCCTGTTCATTTGATAATAACTTTTACAGGGTTTGTTTGCGCCACGGTGTTAAAAATTAATTTGAGTGAGAAAAACGGGCCATGCCAAAAGATCCAAATGGCTTAGAAAAAATATGCGGAAAAATGTTTCGAATTGTTCTAAACAAAACACGAGGTTTTCCACCAAACGCTAAGTAGGTAAACTGAGTGAAACTAGGAAAATGAATTTAGCAAATTTTCAAACTCGTGCTGGCTCACTCGCAGTGCATAAGTTCTTCGTCATGGCATGTTTTCGTTGAAGATCATATTACGCGGCCTCTATTTTCGGGCAGACTTTCAGCAGGAGCCATAATTTTTAGTTGGCGAATCATACTAGGTAACATTGTCGACCTGTTTCCGCATGGCCTAGAAAGTACATCTTGATCCACCTGATTGGCGCTCGCGGTGCGTATAGACAGTGTAAAATAATGGAGGAAACGGCGCTCTGTCAAGTTTTCTAGCCTAGTAAATGCGATAGGGTCAAGGTTTAAGGTACCTATTTGGGCTCTCGAGAGTGCGAAGAGTAATAGACTGAGAGAAATCCGAAGGGTAACGACGATGGGGGCAATTAAAAAGAAAGTAAAACGAAGTCCGTTGCTCGGGGAGTGTCTGGAGGAGGGAACGCTAAGAGAGTGGTTCGTCAACGGTGACTGAAAGCAGTACTGCAAAGTTTAGATGGGCGGTTGTAGCTGGTATATTTTACCGACGACAAAATGCATTGGGAACTAGGTCGGAGGATCAACCGACAGCTGGTCTTGGGATAGCCAGTACTGCTAAAATACTGGAATCTTTCATTTTAGCTGTGCGATGTTGGGTGTGCACCTATAAAAGAAGAAAAAGTAGACAAGATTGTGTTAAGGGGTTTGAACAGGATAATTTGACGGCTGTTGCAGAGGTCCTGAGCATATTAGACCTCATCTTTACGCGTATCGACAACCACGCCTCGGTTTACTTTGCAAGCAGGTTTCCAGCGAGCGGCCACAGGATACTCCATTGTAGAATACAGATCCATGTTCCTCCTTCTAATCACCCTATCCATATGACACACACCGCGTCTCAACCGTCACCCCATACCCTTGGCTAGGGAAGTTTGTCCTAGTAGCTGATTCTCCAAGGGCTGCAGACGAATATCTTCTCAACGTGGTTATTTGCTTTCTGGAACCGGCCATTAACGAACGAACCAATACGTGTGGACTTAACGAGATGATGGAAATTCGAATTATTTCCCCGGGTGATGTCTTCTTTTGCAATGGAATAATGATACTTTTACTGTGATGCACTCCTTGGTATGAACGTGAGAAAAGTTGTGCTTAAAAGATCTGTCTTGGGTTACGGCTTTTCCTTAAAGGATGATGGCCACCCGTTCTCACCTTCGGCCACTGTTGTCAAAGTCTAAGCTGGTGGCTCTGCAGATTTAGGAGGTTTTCGGCCTGATGATCGCTACAAATGGCCGTCCTGTACAGTCCATGACATTTCTCGGGGCTTCCAATGCTGTTCTTTTGTCTAGTTTGTCGAACTAGAGTTAGAAGAACCGATTATCATGTTACCAATCCAAGGTGAAGCTTCATATCCCAATGATTCAGGACCTGTAACCTGCGAAGAACGAACACATGAGACAGCCCATTCTGATATCCAGTGTGCCACGATCGCTGACAAGCTAAAGCAAACAATCCAGTCCAGACATACCGCAGACACGCCGATGTTTGAGAGCGCTAGAGATGAGATGGCCGTATCCTGCATCAATAGTCTGACTTCTACTGTGGTCACTGGAGCTAATAATATCCCCATAGATTGCGCATGTGCGAGGCTCACATCAGTTAGTTCGATCTTGTCCATTCCTTTTACAAATGCACGTCCAACGCTTATTTCGATTTCCGCTTCAGCAGATTCTACTGCCGTAAATTTTCCCGGTCCTCTGACAACCACAACGAACGTGGCTCCACGCAAACCATTGGACCGACCTGTTCCAAGGCACAAATAAGTTCCTTTACAACATTCCTCCTCGAAAGCCCAGTATGTCAAGTTACATAGCTAACTTTCACTTGCACATGACATTTTCGAATTAAGTGTTTCTTATCGTTTGTCTGGCTTTGTCTCACAAAAGTGAATCTCTCGTTCGAAAAACTACCCAAGGTGCTGCAACATCAAAACCATCAAAACAGAAGTTTCAAAACTCTAAAAAGCAAGATCTTACAGTAGCAGGCGTCTCGTGAAAATACTAATTTTGCCGGAGCGTAAATCTGTGATAACCCAAGAAGACGTAGACGAGGCGCTCAATCAAAAGTTTTTCCCCTTGCATGACACTAGTCACAATCAGTGACCCACAAGTACTCAAAGGAGACACACTGGCCCTATTCACCATATCATTCGACGTTAAAGCTATTACACGACACCCAAATGGTTTCAAGCCATGGACTCCTCAATGCCTTGATGGTCTCCCCAAGTGGCTGTTGCTGGTGTTGGCCCTGACTTACCATTACATTTGCTCAGTCTCTTTGCACTTTCAATAAACTCTGGCATACGTTCGATTGGCTGGAAGTAATCTGGGGTATTTCTTTACTATAGGAAGGGAATTCTGCATCATTCGACCAAATTTCTCTCCATTAGCCGCAAGACTATTATCCAAAGTTTGGTGAAATAGGTGGCGAAAATTCCATTGTGAACTACCTCTTGGCCTCCAACTTCCTTGGCCCCAAAGAGCAACTCCGTTTCTGCACTACTTGTCGCTTTGAGTTTCTTAACTTTCTAACCGGGCCTGGTTCGATGAGATTATGGCGTTTCGCAGATGTCTTCTTGACGTCACCGTGCCCCCACATGTACCGCTCATATTAGAAGAGTTACTCTTGGCATCATCGACCCCCTTCCATTGTGTTTTTTGTTTTACCTAACCCAAAGATCACAGACAGTCTCGCAATTGATCGATATTACCTCTAATCCCGGAGCGTTACTCATGACGTTTATATTTGGGGGTAACGTACTCTCTGTTACCCCTTGTGTTATATTGATGACGCAGCCAATTTCAATACCTCACGGTGTCTCTTCTGCTTACTGATGACAATGAAATACAATTTCCTCTAAGCTCACGTGGCCGGAGAAACTGCGCGCTATTTTTTCCTTGCTTTAGTAGCGCTCTAGACAAGCAAGTGACAGGTCTCCAATGACCGAAATATTAAAAAAGGCTGTCCAATTTCCTATAACTGTGGAGCTGCTCTGATTACGCCCGACTGGACATTAACTGTGGCTTTGAGGTAAGATTGAGATAGAATAGCAGTTGTCTTGTCGATTAGTTTCTCGATTTGCGAGATGCCTGCGCGAAGCAAGCATCAATTTTTCCACATAGAGGATGCACAGGAATATGGACAATAAAATCCGAGAGTGACAGGTGGGAAAGCCGACCTCTAGTGAATTAAGAGGTTGTTTGTTTTGTATAATTTCTGACAGTACGAGAGTACTCGCTAGAATAAGATGAAAATTACGGCCAGAAGGTAATATGAAGAAACGGGAAAACGAAACCAAACCTACAATGCAATGTGGGTTTTGCTCACAGGATCACAAACAGGCACTGTGGTTTTCCGAGCAGGGGGCTTGTTAATTCAATTACTAGGTAAATGGTTCGCAAAGATTTTTCTGTGGTTCAATTCCCATGTCCCTGCACTGCGAGTCATCCTGTGTGTGAATGCAGTACAGGTGCGTATCGCGGGCGCAAAATATGGCTGGAGGGCAAATGGCTGTCGCCGCCCGTTGGCCGGGGTACTCGATAATCAGGAGAGGTTATAGGTGGATGATGAGTATCGTATGGAATGGCGATGTAGCGGAATGGAGATGAGTGCGAAATAGACTGGACATAAAAAGAAGGCAGTATCAAACTTAAAATTCTGAAGGCAACAGCCCGATTAAGCAAGGAAGCGGCGACAATGGATGGGTATTCGTGCAATTGCGGTAATACTTAATACATTAGGTTTGTTGTTGAGCAATTTTTGCGTCATGAAATTTCAGCTTGTAATAGAGATGGAAGGTGGCTTGGAAAAGAAGGAGAACCGGAGTTCAATGGGTCAAGTGTCTGGTGGTCATTCCGTGTGAAGAATGTTACCAGGAGCATTCGGTTATATTGCCAAGTTCCGCAGATGAGATAGAGGTTAATGAAAAATCGGCTACGGTCTTCATCTGTTCGTCGGGTGTCAAAGTTGCATTGTGAAGCGTCAGTTAATATCAGTATGCCCATAAAAAATGCTGTCCATTTTCGTGAGATCTTTTTGTATGGATTTGTTATTGAAGAGATTTTTGGGAAGGAGCTGGAGGAGGAAAGCCATAGCAAAGTGGTGCAGCACGTGGAACTTAGTGAGCTACAGTGCGGGTTTGGCCACACGGTGGCTAATGGTTGGGGCTGACAGAGTGCTGGGACCAACCTTGAAAACTACCGGTTTAGAGTGTGAAACGCAGGAGGTGTAATTCGCCACTCAGTTGCATCCCGCACTACCGCTGCTAGCCCGAGCTGCCGCGCGATGTGCATGCCGGCCAAGCGGCTGGGATATGACCGGGCCCGCGCACGTTATTGGTGAACGGGGCTCTACTGTGCTCGAGGTGTGGGAAGGAGTGTTGTGAGTCGATGGTATGGGTAAAGGATTACATTCGTCTTCCAGGGAGTCTGATCATTCGTGCTCAGAAGCATTGAGGTATGATGGTTGTGTTCTATCAAACATGGACTATATGGCCTGGAATGAAGGAAACAATGACGGATGGTAGTTTGGCTAGCTGTCCAGCTGCCAGATTAAGCGAGCGTATTAATCTTAAGGCCAACTCGAGAAGAGTTACTCGACGCGCGCGTAATGCAATTCAAATATAGCGGACGGTACTGAGGAGTCTGGTTTTATAGACATAAATATATACATATATATATCACGTAGTTCAAAGTAGGTGGGGAGTGGCTAGTCTAGTGTGTGGATCTTCTGCGCTGATGGTAAACAGAATAACTCGGTATTTGGGGTAGGATCGTCCACCTGTGAAGTAAGGAAGATTAACCGGTATTGTAATAGGAGACAGGGATAAATGCTGCTGATCTAAATAATGATCGCACTACAAAGAGTGGGTCACTAGGATTGACTAAATTCCACCTTGTAATTCAAGGATTATATGTCGCTCTAGGGGCGTGCCTTCGAACAAGATAATGGTCAGGGAGCAGTGGGTATGGTTGAATGTATAGCGGTCACTATGGGAGAGAGATGCACATGACCGGACTCTAGTATCTCGCGGCGATAATTTTGAAGTCTGAATGTGCGCCAAAATGGGATAAAATCGATGAGGCATGATAAAGAGAGAATCCAAGACATTTGCCTCTTTCGTCTGGAGGGTCATCATTTGGGTTCGGTTCGATAACGGTGAATGTTTCGTGTCAAGGTTCATTTGCAGAGAGGAAGAGTGAATGAAAAGTAAGGGTTGCGCGGTTGAATACGATATTTTTCTCTTTTTAGAATACAGTTGCAGGTTATGGTTGCCTACACCGGTGTTGCGTAGGTGTTGGGATTAGTATGGTGAGTGAGTGGGAGAGGGCTATGGGTGAGCTACCCTATACGCAGGTTAAACGATAAGTTAATGATAGCAAGTCGGCACTAGTTAGGCGATAGCTACCTATTTTTTAGGCCAGGGTAACGTGAGAAGCAGCTTGACGTAGAACTGCACCGTAAAAAGTCATGCGCTGTGTGTTCGGAGCTCTGTTTGAAAGTGGAAGAGACTAGGTTGATTCCTAGGAATGTTATTAGGGAGAATTACTTTCCTCTTCCGCCATGAACGAAAAGGTGACAATTAATGCTATTTCAGAAGCCCAATCCAGTTTCATATTCTCGATCCTAAGTGATATGGGTGGCATGGATTTATGGAGATTGGGTACAGTAACTATGTTCGTACTAGCTCCGTTTTTAAAAGTGCATAAGATATGTGACAAAAGTTGCGGCAGTGATGGGGAGTTATTCCATAGATTGACGCAGATATCAACAATAAAGAAGTGGCTCTAACGGAAGTCCTTTGGACATGGGAGATTTATAATAGGATCCTGCATTTTGGAGAGAGTACAGGCAGTGGGTTTCTAACACGAGGTGCGAGACCGCATTTTGTGTCCGCCGTTTTGATACTTTTGTTATCAGAGTACCAGGTTAGCTCTTACGGTCGGAGCGCAAATGATCTAATTTCAGCGAATCACGGCGTTCCATGTAATTAGGCTTGTAGATAGGCCAGATTAACTGCTTGGTAAATGCAATCGTCTGGACGTTTTTCAATCGCAAACTCTGTCGACTGCCTTAATGTTAGAGCAGACAAGTCTGACTCTGGGTCCTAAAAAGATGTAGTTTTGCTTTCGTTCACTTCAAAGTTCGTGTTAAGCAGGCCCTGCTAGCTTATTTGCCGTTCGCACTTGTCGCAGGAGCATGGGTCTCGAGAAGTTAAGACAGGGAAAGCTTAGGCTCGAGGTCCCAACTGGTAATAAACCGGGGATGGTTCGGGTTCCAAAGCTTGAATTCCCTTAGGGGTATAGACTCTTTGTACCCATGAACGCTGCTTTTTTCAGCGGCAAATTTCATCATCCAGTGTTTTGCCCAGGAGTTGAGTGACGCTAAGTCCTGTGATGATGTGATTATGGTGAATTCTAAAGGCTGTCAGGGCGAAAGGTATACACAATTTTGAATGTCCGAAGAGAACCGGATGCAGTTTCGAGTAACATTGAAGACATTATTACCGTACAATGAAAGTGCAGGGGCCAGGACGCTGCTTTGGAGTCAACGCTGGATCACTAATATAGGTTCGATATTTAATGCGCATTTTACTGCACTATTTTCTTTTCTAATGACAAATATCGATGAAAACTCAATGAATAGCATGGATCACCATATTACCCGGGTAGGATGCCATTTTAGCTTGCAACCTAGGGTGGGATAAGCTCTGTCGAAAGCTCGTCATGTCTGATAAAGAAATTACTATAACCTGTCTCTCGTACTCGCGTGTGATAGTGTTCAGTGCAGTCCTCATGCAAGTACACGGATTTCTCTACGAAGGGAAGCCATGCCTGCAGGTGATAAGTTTAATGTTCAGAGTAGGCCATAAGACTTTCTTAATCAGGCCTCCCATGATGCTGGGAAACGTATAGCGGGTGTAGTTTCTTGGGCGTAGTTTGCCAGGTCATTCAGCGCTGAGCCCTTTTTTGTAAGTCCGGTATAATCACAGAGGTTTTCCACTGTGACGGAAGGTGCCGGCACTGAATGATTATAGTTGAACATGCTTGCTAACAAAATGTGGATGATCGCTCCCGTCCTAATGCGAAGGCAGCCTGAGCAGTGGATCAGGTCAGAAAGGGTAGGCCTTTTGGTCTTTACCCAACATTGGCCTAGCGTCCTTCGGAAGAATACAGGCTGTCACAGCTACGACTCTGTGAGTTAAGCGAAATCGGCGTAATGGGTAGCAAGGGATTGCTTAATCGTCGTAACCAGCGCAGATGCCAAGAAATTCACCGAAAGATTCTGCAATCTCCAGTGGAATGTTTCATATGCTGTGTTCTGAAATGATGTAGGACGGAGTAGCTGAGAACCCAGTAGTGAGGGTTCTCATTTAATGCAGTTTTTGCCTAGTGCTTGGCTAGTTTTAGAGCTTGCGAGCTTCCGTGTGTTGTGCATCTGGTATGCCAGTACTACTTTTCTTGGGTTTTGAGTAATTCGACTTACTTGCAGAACATGATGAAAATCTCTCTGTGTCTAGTAAAAAGACTCGCTGGAGTCTTTAGCGGCTTGACAGTTCATTCGGGTCAGCGAGTAGAGTTCTGTTTGGGCGTGCGATGCTTAACGTGTGGGATGGAGTACACTGGGCTTCAAGCACTGTGTGCAGTTTTGGAGTAGAAACCTGGTCAGCGGCTGGTTGTGAATTCTCGGTTGAGTAGAGAATAATGCGTCCTTAGGTTTGTGGACATATCGAGATCTAAAGTAGGTGAAGCGACTGCTTTTCCATCAGCATCTAATAGATATCGTACCTGTAAGGTTATGGTAAGAGGTACCTTTTCAGAGGGGCAATGTAGATGACGCTAACAGGCAGATGAATCAACCCTAGGTTAGCAGCTAGACTGCAGTGGAGTTTGAACGTCAGTTTTCAGCCCTTATCGTAAATATCAAATCGAATACATTAAGGTTTTTCGTTGTTGGAGTAGTTACGGTGTTGGGATCAGCCGGCCATTGTAGAGGAAGTGTCTTTCTAAGGAACAGGAGCAGTAACTTGGGCAGGCAAGCGTGGACCTATAGCAATTGTCGAGGTGTCATGTGAAATTGCTTCTGCAGGCAAGTAAAGCCTTGGACCTGTTGTCAGAAGCTAGTATTCATTTGTTGTGTTAT
>LUCM01000299.1:5601-75566 GCA_008360955.1 Fasciolopsis buskii
CCTCTTACGTAGATCAAGACGGGGTGATATCATAATTTTGGCAGAATACATTAGTGCTAGAGTAGATCGGCTATCCTTGAATGAGGCGCATCTAGGAGGCCATCTTGATCTCGATTCAGACATTCTAATTGCTTGTACGCCGTCCGGCATCAGCCCTACTCGAGTCAATGGTGGACCAAAATCAACCACATCGCCAATAATCACAAATAACGTCGGTTAGATCACAACAAACTATCTTATCCGATGGGCTTTTCATTCTTTCGAAAATGCATTAGCTGAAAAGCTAGGATTGTCCCCACCTCAAACAATCAATGAGCACTGGTCGTCTATTGAATTCACTGCAAGCTTGCATAGGGATCGCAAGGTGTTGTGGTCTAAACGAGCTTTGGAGATGGAACGTTCCGCCATCGTTGGAAATTCCTGCAACTTGTTCCACCTCCTTCGAGCAACCGATTAGAAAGTAATGGATATGAGCCAAACGATTCGTGAAGCTGACGACTCGTCAATCCACAATCAGCAGCGAAATTTGTACGCTGGATGGAGCGCTTCCAGGTACAATTTAGCTGGTCCTGAACGTCAGCGCCTCCCGCAGCTATTCCGGTAAGCGTTCGTTGGCCTGTAACAACAACGACTGAGGCGGAGATCCTCGGGGAAATCTGAAGTTTAGAACGTCATAAAGCGCCGGGCTCCGATGGGCTTTCCTCAGCTCTATTCAAAGATATATTAATGGCTCTGGTAAGAGAACTTCATGTCTTGTTCTGGAATATATTTGGTACTCGGAGAAAGTGGCCATCTCGTGGAAGGGGGGTCGATCATGGCCAAATCTTTAAGGAGGGCAGTGAGTGTCCGAACCATAAGGATATTAGCCTAATCCCAATAGCGTCAAAGTTGCTTGCGTCCGTCATTCTTCAAAGGTTATACAACATGCGTGAAGGGCACACTATTGAAGATCAAGCCGGGTTCCCCGCTGCTCATGAATCTGCCGATCAAATCTTTACTCTCCGGCGGGTGTTAGAGCACCGTTCTACTTTCCAAAGACCAGGGATCATCGTGTTCTTGGAAATTCGTGCTTCATTTGACTCTTTTGATAAGTCTTTACTATGACACTGTTTGTTGAGAAATCAAGTACTCGAGAAGTATGTGTCGTCCTTAAAGAGTTGTCCCGTCATACGTCAAGCCGGGTTAGGGCCTATGGCCACCTCTTGCCACCCTTCGTCGTCTCCAGTGGAGTACAACTTGGCTGCCATATATCCCATTTTCTGTTCAATTTTGTCATGGACGATGCTCTGCAGAACGCTTTATGTGGTCTTTTAGACGGTAAAGTTTAATTCCTCCTAGGGAGTAGTTTTGGACTTCCAGTGTGCCGGTAATGTCGCCTTGCTGAGTAGCAGTGTTTAAGCAATTCGGTGCACATTAGACTGCTTGGAGATTGAGGTCTTTAGGTACGGTATGTGCTTTGCGCCTTCAAAATGCGAGGTACTTCAAGACCGGGAAGAGCCTGTACGT
Organism: Fasciolopsis buskii; assembly: GCA_008360955.1. Classification (NCBI taxonomy): domain Eukaryota; kingdom Metazoa; phylum Platyhelminthes; class Trematoda; order Plagiorchiida; family Fasciolidae; genus Fasciolopsis; species Fasciolopsis buskii. The sequence continues at coordinate 7,108 of LUCM01000299.1, forward strand.
GCTCTCACCCTTTACGGTGATCGGTTAGAAGTGGTCATTAACTTCAAGTATCTCGGGAGCCTGATCACACCTAGCAGAGGTCACAAACTGCGAAAACCAGAACGGCTTTCGCGAACCTACGATACTTGTAGCTCCACCCAGACATCTGACTTTCCCTCAAGGTTATGGTGTACAGTGCCACAGTTCGTAGTGTTTTACCTTACGGTTGTAAGAATTGGCCTACCCGTGTTGGGGATGCACAGCTACTTTCTATGTTTGACCACCGTTATCTCCGAAGCATTGTTCGAGCCGGTGGTAACAACTAGTGAGCAATGATGCTGTGCATTGTTGTGTGTTTCGTGCAGACACTCTTCCTGGCTGAGATAATCACTGCCTCGTCTTCGGTGGCTTGGACACGTATTTCGTATGTTTGCCCATCGTCTTTCTTTTTTGTTCTTTTTGCACGTGCTGGGCAGGGTTGAAAGAAGCTACTTGGCGGTCGGGATATGACTTGGTATAGAATTATGAAGAATTTATTTTCGGCTTTGACCTCTTTTAGTGCTTCCCGCCTTCCTGGTTGGGGTCCAAGTTATGGGGATGGTTGTTGGTTGGAGACGCTTGCCGATGTAGCTGAGAACCGAAGTGGTGCGAATACTGTATGGTCTGTCTGTAGCACTCACCACCCCCCTAAAAATAAAGCGATCGTAACCAAAAAATCAAAATGTGTTCGGTGAAGACAAAAAAGTGGTTGGCTTTTTAAGGTTTATTATTTTCACCCATTGTTTGTCCCCCTGAGTGTAGTCCCATTGGCATGTCTTAGTGCCGTGCTTGTTTTCAAGCCGTTGTTATATATATATATATATATATATATATATATATATATATATATACCCGAGCTGGGGAACGGTTACAAATACCTTGATTTTCATCATCCTTTCAAATCGACTCTTGTTCAGTGCCCTGGCCTGGACTTTTTAAAACTTAATGAGCTCTCCGTTAATTTTTAAGATACACTTCCAGCCCCCCTTGGTCACATCCACTTACCCTGCTGACGTCATAGCAGCAGACACCCTTGGTTTGATGTCAAGTTTATTTCATCCCCTTTTTGATTGCATGCTTAAAGCATGAATGCACTGGAAAGGACTGTCAATCTTGATTCCAAACCTTAGTGTCATAGATCCACTTAAGGTCACATTAGGCCAGGTATGGTAACGAGCTAGACGACAGTGATTTGCCGTCTGCCGCCAGTGACTGGCAGATCTGATCCTTTCGGTAACACGCTTCATCCATTTGATCACTTCCGGTCAAAATGCTTGCAAAGTCCGTTAGATGCGTTGGATGCTTTGGATTCCATCTCGAGGTCATTTTTACCTCAGAAGGCCCACTTTTTTGAGCGTCCACCTTAATCGTTAGCATGGCTTAATAGCTATCTTAAGGGACCTGCCCGTGACACAAGGTTTAAGGAAAAAATCGTCTAAACTTTTAACTCATAATTCTGACATTCTTCAGGAATCTATTCTTTCATCTTTCTTTTTTTCCATTCTTTTAGTTGATCTCCTCAGTAGTTCATACTGTTCTCTGGCCAAGTATGCAGACGATGTGGCTATGCGCTACCCCTTATCAACTGATGATCATCTAGTCGAACTCTCTGAACATTCATTCTCAGAACTGGGGTCCTTTGGTTAACTTGTACAAATCTTCTGAAGATATCTTCGTCTTGTCCCTTCGCGCTTTCGTTAACCATTCGTAATATCCTTCCCAAAATCGAGTCTGCTAAATGCCTTAGAAATCTCCGATCTTCGCTGATCTTCGCATACTATCGATTGCGACCAAACTACGGCATCTGTCTATGCACATCCGAGAGCTTACGGAACTCCGTTTACCGCGTAATGTTGTTTCTATCTTTGCTTTCCAGTATGTATTACTGATCTTACTGTGTTGTTGTCCCGCAGTCTCTACTCGGTTGCTGGCGAAAGATTTTGGCTTGTTGTCGCGTTATGTCCTTTTGTTTAGTCATATTTATTTCCTCTCGCTCCCGTAACCTACCGAAACCGAATGTCCTTCACGGAACTGCATGAGAGTAATTCGCTTCAAGAATCCTTGAAGATCCTCCCTACCATCTGTATGTTTATCTCTATATGCGTCACTGCGATCACAGGACTAGATCTCTTTTCCGTATTATTCCCTCTTGAAATAATCGCGGCAGAAACTCTCATATGCCTTACCTCATTCGCGTACTGTCATTTGAAATTTCAGACAACGCTGGACTACGGCAAACCTCAAAAAATGTACATTGTAATGATTTCTACTTATTATTTACCACTGACGACAGAGTTCCTGCCGAAATTGAAATTATGCTTGAATAGTAACTCCAACATTTGCTCGTGCACTTAATTGTCTGGGAAAAGCGCCTAAGTTTGAATGTGCGGACGACGTTGCATTTTTGTGTAGGTATGCCCTAATACAGACTAAGTTGGCTCCATGGAAATCCCGGGTCATCGCAGACGAAAAGGTGTGGTTGGAGGCCAAATCTATGCAAGTTGCTACCTATTTTTGCTTCTAGTAGCGATGGCCATAAGTCTGTCTTGGGCCTAGGTGATGCGAATCCATTTTAACGGTACTTGCTCATGTTTTCTGTCGTCCCCCAAATCTGCAACTCCATTCCAAACAGGATACGTGACGGATCTTTCGTCGAGATTTCTGTGTCAGGACACCGTTGTATTGGACTAACCACTGCAGTCGACATCATTAAAGGATGGTGGGTAGTTGTTTATTATTGCGATAATGCCTTGTTACTTTGTCTTTAGGTTTCTTCTTCCAAGTGGTAGAATGCTTCGATCATCCTGGTGTACTCTTCTGGCAGGGCTCAAGTTTTCCACCCATAAGCGAGTAAAGTGGACAGTGGAAGATGCCGGTCTTCGTCCGAAGCCCGGTTTCACTGCGTGTCAGCGGTATCCATCGAAGCTACAAAGGCGCTCTGAGTGTGTTGTCGATCTTCGGGGTCACTTTCAACCTTCATTTGGCCGTTTGACAGTAGGACTGACTCTAGATATTTGAATGATGATACATTTTCCACTCGTTAGCCTTTGAGGAACGGTTGTTGGACAGCCGGTTGTTGGCAGGACAAGCAAAGTTTTTCTTGGCAGTGTGGATTTCTAGGCTGGTGTTCACCGCGTGGAGATTCATTCGATCGAGAATTTTTTATTTGGCTGTCTGGAGAATTGCCGAACAGAAAAAAACATCGTCCATAAACTTTAGATTCACTGCGGAGATTGTTAGGTAACCCACCATTCCGTTGTTCATTTTCCAGTCGATCACATAGTTGAAGAGCACCGGGGTAATGCAAAACGTTGTCTCATCCTGAGACAAACTGTTAATTTTGGACATTTCTCGTCGTGCATTCGCACCCTTGTGCTTATCGTCTTTATTTCATCGATCATCATCAGTCGATTCTACTGTGCAAACCTCACATTCGTCCAACCCCTAAATATCGCGATGTGTGGTGCTTAACATCGATCTTCTAATTTATCTTTGCCTGTTCCGTTGTAATTTCCTTCATCTGGTTGACGATTTATCCTCAACATTTAACTTTCAGTCGCTTTCTCCTATCCCGACAGTTGCTGTCCTTTCCATTTTTATTCCCCCCACCCCAGCGCACCGCAATTGTTTCTGTGTGGCCCATTCTCTAGTTAGCACGTCGGCTTCATAAAAGTGATACCTAGCACGGAACTTGAACTGTCACTGGTTGGAAGAAATCGGCTAAGTATGATGAAAATCAGCAACTACTTGATGAGTCGCCATCTTGGTCTTACTCGTGATTTTGTAGCTAATGACTCAATAGTAAATGCCCCTTTGGGCTTTCCTCTGTCATCATTTCATTTTCCTGTTATCGTATTTGCTGTTTCACATCGATCTTTTTAGTTAGCTTTGGCGGTGCTCATGTGGTGCTTCATTTTATTTCCTGTTGGGTGTAAGCCTGGAATTTTCCTAACGGCTCCGTAATGGTGCTACTTGGGAACGCATTTGGTGATAGGTCGGCGCTATACTATGAATCACTTTAAATGGAGCTCTTTGTTTATCGTAAACGAGAGTGCCGTGAGAATGTCGCGTTGCATTTTTTTAAATAAGGTGAACTTATGTCAGAGGATGAAGTTTAAAAGCAGGCAACGCTTGTGATGTTTTCGTTGCATAATCAGAGACTATCGGCTTTCTGTCCGGCCTGTCCGAAACTGCGGCGATTTAATTAATCCCACTATTCGCCGCCTCATTCTTCTGTTCGTTAGTCCTTCCAAGCATGCGGTATCTGTGTGCTTTACCCTCCGTTACTCTTTGAAAGACATTCACTTTTCACCTCTTTCTCCACTGCAATCTCACTTACTGATCACAAGCCTTTTGGTTCCTCTGTATGGTTCTTTCTCAGTTAATTTCACTTTTTGCAGCCATTAACCTTGCATCAACGTGCTGTGGTTATAGGCACCTCACGCTACCGTCTACTTAAACAAGAATATAAGAACAGTTGAAGATTAATTACAATATGGTAAGCTTAATGGAAAAATCCAGCAGGATAACCATCCTGTTCACCTGGCTATACAGGATCTCATCAGCTGATTGTCAAACACCGTTAGAAGTACAAATTTGAATGCAGTAAAGCTGAGTGGAAGCTTAGCTATCTATCCTGCATTTTCCATGCCTTTATCGTGATATGTTTTTCACGGTCCCACGTTGACTTCAGCATCATTCGCCATTGTGTGGAGTAAATTGTCAACAGGGCATAGAAGAAGTATCGTATTTGGATTTGTGAATCCAGTTCAACTAATTGGCTTATATCCCTTATCATGGATTTCGTACCGTTTGCTGTACGACTAAGTTTATCAACACGTGCTCGAATGCCTTGGTCGGTAGAGTGCCCGTTGCCAAGATTATTTCTTGTGCATTTTCTTCCACCATTAAAATCCTTGTTCCACAAAATTTTCATTTCTACCCTTCTGTTTTATGTTTTATGATTGAATGCTTCTTACTGCTCGAGGATAAAGTCATAAGGCACACCGTTACCCGAACTGTTTGCACAGATTTTCCCATCTGTGGTTATCCGTATTTCGGTCAAAATCGCACCGAAAGGTGGACAGCAAAATAATGCGCAAAGATAATAATGCGATCAGTTGTGAAGAGTTACTGAAGTATGCAGCTAAAATACGCTGGCAATTTGTGAGAATTCGTGCCAGTGAAGAGCAGTTGAATTGGAATAGATGGTCAGAAATGGAAGGTGAGCTGCATCGGTACAGGAGAGTCACTCTTCATTAGGTCATCATTGGGACGGACACTCGGGTTCGATAAAATCATGTGCGCAAACTTTCCACAGGAGAAACGATTCAGGTTACATTTCGGTAGGAAGTTCTTTCACAAGTATGAGAGATACTTCAGTGAAGACTGGTAGGCTTCGTGTTGGCAGGATTTCGAAATCGTTGATTATCAGTCTGGTGATTGTGAGGGGATGACAACTTAACCAACATTGTGCCTGAGTCTGATACGACTGTCTCGTTGGTTATTAGTGGTTGCGCTATGATCGACCATGGTCATCAAATCGTAATCAGCACATGGGCGTGGATACAATCTAGTTTTGTCAGACAGTGGTCAAGTACGGATGGCAAGACCAGATTAAGACCACGTTGTCTCGTTGACTACCAGCTGACACTAGCATAACACCGGAAGTGGGGATGTGCAGACTGAAAGGTCACACCGTAAGTCTTGCTAACCAATCAGGATTAGCGGCCCGGATTCGACGACAATACGAAATGAACTTAACCAGGTGGAATACACCAAACGAGATGTACCAATCGTGGTGCGACCCGGACCTTGGCAGCCACATAGATGCGAATATGCAGGAAAGTTAGCCTACAAACATCAGATGTCTTCATTCAATATAACGAGATTTTGTGCCAGTTTGGCTTGTTTTTTATCGCCTGAGCTAGTGGGTGCGAACGGTACCGATCTTGGGCTAAGATAAATCGACTGGAGAACAGACTTTGGAACAGTGACTGGACTTACTCAACAGTGGTAGTCACCGAGGGACCGTAGAGTGGAGCGAGAGGAAAACGCGCTGATAAAAAGGTGATCGTTAAGTCCTAGGACCACCGATATATGCATATCTCCCAGACGATCATCCGGCACTTTCTCAATCTGGCCAGCCTTATTTTCTGATAGCAACGTCTCATAAAGCCTGATCTTTTAAACTAGTTTTCCCACTTCGATTGAAGCAACATTCAAAAGCCTGACTTCGGCCATTAGCGGACAACGATGTAAAAGGGTCAAATATTAAGTTTTCTTTCATTGATTGTCGGATTCTTGTATAAGTGGCTTTTGATCGATGTACCGCTGTGATGCTGGTGCACACCCAAAACACCACACAACTTGTTCTTCTTTCTGCGATTGATTCTCTCATTTGACCAAAATGTAATAGTTCACATTGGGGTTCACTGTCATCACACCATGATTTATGGACCTAGTTTTTTTCCCACTCCGCATCCAGCGGATCGGTACAACAGTACCGTGTAGGCGTGCTTTTGGTGTGTGGTCCTCTCACCTCGTTGGTAAGTTTCGTAACAAACGAATTTTTCGCCATGTGCATCCGTGTATCTAGAGGTGTAGTCCCCATGTTTGCTGATACCATCCTAGTTGACCGATGCAATGCGCAGCGGGTGATACATTTTTTTCCAATATGTATTGCAAAATAGTAGACCTTCCTTTGTTTTTGTTGTGGTATGAGTGTTCAGTTACTTCCCGGTTGTTTGTTCTACAATTATGTCAGAATAATGCCTGCGCCCCATCTGCTCACCGTGCATCATTTGAGTGGCCAAGGCACAACATATCGTGGTTCCTAGGAAAACAGCAAGGCGAATGGACACCTCATGATGTACTTGCGGCAATGCCACTGTTGCTACTTGAATCACGTTGCAACATTAATTGACTGATGCGAGCGGTTATTATTTCTTTAATTTCCAACGCCTTCTCACGATAAGTGTATCGATCCGTTTCAGTCGGTCTCAGCGAAAACAGAGTAACCAGAGTGAAAAGTAAGTAAAACAATTTCTAGTCATTTGTGGGGAAGGGTGAGCTTCTTTCTAAGTCAAATACTGTATTTGTATATTTTGCACAGATTCGTTGACAGTCTACTGAGCATCAGAATCATAGCAAAAATGAAAACAGTGAGGGAGAAAGAGGAAAAAAATCAAATATTATGTAGAGTTCATCACACGTATACCACGCTTTTCAGCGTTCACTTCCACGTCATCGGTTGTTTGTGCGTCAGTCATCTCGGATACCTGGTACATCTATCCCCAAGAGATATTAGTAAGCATAGGATGACATGCTTCTTGCGCCACCTGTGGTTTGTTTGGAATCACGTTCACAAATGAGAACGATGGTGATGTTGTTTTGGTAAAAAATTTCTTCTTGCTTCCGATATCGTTTAAAGGTCGAATTCTATTAACGTAAAATCTAATTTTTTTATGAGCAGTCTGCTCATTGAAATTCCTAATTCCACAGGCAGTGTCCAATGTTGTTTTTGCATGAACTCAAAACGAATATTACTCGCTGAGTCAGACCCCATCGTGAGCTCCCCTTGCGTACGATCGTTATTGGTTATGTATTCAAAATCTGTAGTTATGGGCAGGGTATGTAGAGTGATGATCGCCGGCTCAACTAACTGGATTCCCTTCTTCTTCATCGGCTTTTTGGTAATGTGAACGACAAACGACCGCGGTAAATTTCAAATCATCGCTGGATCGTAAGGGTCGCCGTCACAATGAAACTGGGTCTTGAAGTGATGTGACGGTTTGCGTGCCTCCATGACCCAACGAGCTATACGGGATGGATTATTTCAAGCCGAAGATACAATCATGCCTAGAAGGTCGAATGGGTCGAAGCCTGACGAGGTAGTCTCCTGGTTCTCCCGGTCGAACATTGCCTTGACCTGGCCATTCAATCGGGAAATTGAGTGGACGAGTAATTGATCCAAGTAAGTGGGATTCCACTCAGTCACTCCTCGCTGCCTTGGGAAAGAACACAGTGAATTTCATACTGCATCAGTCGTCGCGCTGGATAATCAGTACCGCGCCATCCTTTGCATCCAACGGGGTGGGTAGTGATAAGTATACACCTGATTTGAGTTTCCGTTCTGAGTTAATGTCCCACTGCCTTGTGGGTCAGAGTTTGATTCGAAGAATTGTTAGGTTTCTTAAAGAGAAACCTCTTCTGCGATGTGGGCAGCCGCGAAGTATCGATCACCGGAATACTTCCGGGATCCTTTCTGCAGGGATCAGACAAGTAACTCAGATGAACTGCGGCTCGGCAAGTTTTCCTAATGGCAGCATAAGGGGAAGGGGAGAAATAGGTCGTGAGCATTACTTTAGCTTAAGTGTCCATTTCACTTGGGTGCCTTCAGTGTCCACACGCTCACCCAAACAGAGTAACAAACTGCAATAGATAGAACTCTGGAATCGCTTAAATTAGCTGCATGCTGTCTCCGAAGCGCGTATACAGAATTCCACTTTCGTGATCACTCTTCTTAGCCCAGATGGGACCTCATTTTCTCGCCTCACTCTTCGCTTGTCGGTTGATCCGGCTTCGAGCACTCGTGGTCAAGCTGGCATTGGGATCGCTGTGAGCACGCGAGCAGATTGTGCAATGTTAAACTGGGTCCCAGCCAACATTTGTTTGCGTCCAGTTCGGTTGGACGGTTCTGCACATATTAGTAACAGTCGTTGGAAGCTTTATTGTTTGTTCATCTTATCTGCGTGTGCGCTTACTAACTGCAGCTACCCTGACACCAAAGGCGACTTCTACAGGGAGTTATCTCGATTACTGTGAAGTGTGAGTTTAACGGGCGTTGTTGTCGCTGCCGGTGCCTTTAAGGCCCAACTTGGGTACTTAGCGGATACGGAACGGCACATCGGAGGCCTAGCCAATCAGACCTACAACAGAGATGGTCTCGTCCAGGTTTGCTTTGATCACAGATTATTCATGGCGAAAACCAATTTTTATCCTAAAAAGCCACGTCGGTTCAACTGGCACTTAACTTCACCTTAACAGCTTTGAACTCAATCATCGGTGGCGTGGATCGACCGACCATTCCGATCCACATCTGTGGTCTCAGACCATGCTTTGGTCCGAGCTCGCTTTTGTTCGCGCCTAGTCTGTGGTCATACCAGCACAAAAGATACTTGTCCGGCACAGCTGATTCTAAATGATAACCACAGACTACAATTCCAATCAAAACTCTCAATGCAGTTGTCGGCTCAGCAAAATGCCCAGGGCCCTAGCAAACACTGCGAATAGATCAAAGAAGCACTACACTCAGCGGCAGTTGGTGCACAGGACTCCTTGCCAAAAGAACCCAAGTAAGGATTGATTTCCTCGACTTCAGTTGCACTGTAAGATGGTCACAGATCCGTCCCTCCGGGTACGACATACACCGAGGAGCGTCAACTGACCAGAAGTTTGATAAATGACCGAGAGCAGCAGTGGATAAGAAAGTTTGGGGAGATGGAAAAGGCTGTGGATACTAGAAATATTCGTAACTTTCACTGACTGATTACCAACACTGGCCCATCGAAGCCGAGTGTAAGTGAGGTGATTAGGTAATCCAGCGACACACTGATCCACTCCCAGGACTGTCAGCTGACGCGTTGAGCAGAATTCAGGGAACAGTCTGGTTGGCTCACAACCACAATGGGCCTTCCACTAATGCCTGCAAGTGAACCAATGTAAGTAGATACCAGTCCCCATCCGAAATAGAGATAAGCTTTCTGAAAACATATGGAACAGTGGGACCAGATAGATCATTGCCGTTCTTCTTCATGAATGACGGCGAAGGGGCAACATCAGAGTTAACACAATTCTTGGGATCAATCTGGGCAAGGGAGGAGATTCCTAAGGACTATTGTGAATCTGTGGTTGTGTCAACTTACATTAGGGGTGATAGTTCGTCATGTGGAAACCACAGGGAATTAGCATGGTAAGCACTGCATCCAAATTAGTCGCGGATATTATCCTTCGCCGACCACCCAATGCATGCGAAAGATGCACGCGTGAGAACAAAAGCCGGTTTCCGTCCTGGTCGGGGTTGTAATGACCAAATTTTCACTTTTTCGACAGATCTTAGAACATAGGCATATATCCCATAGATCTACGATTTTTGTCTTTTTTTGATGTGAAAGCCGCATTCGACTCAGCCAATCGTGCTTTTTTCGACAGAGGGATTTATTCCACCTGCCCAATCTCTGTACGCTAACAATCGAAACGGAGTTCGTTCCTACGCCGATCTATCACTCGAGCTCACTGCGAAGTTTGGTGTTCGCCGGAGTTGTCCCTCTCACATTTGTCAAATATGTCCATTTAACCGCGTTTCGTTGATGTTATTATTTTCCGTCCTAGTAGGTTGCCTCTGCGGCTGAGTGATTTGTTTGTTGTGGAGGCATCGTAGTGATTATGAGCTATGGCGCAGGTATATGCGGGTCCGTCTGCGTTCAGCTCTCCGCACTTTTGTTTGGCCCTGTCTTTAATCGAACGGTCATCTAAACTCTTGCTTGTTGGGTGTTATTTGTCCTTACAAAAGGACTGTCAGTGTACGTCGTTTTCTGAAGCTAGTGGCTGTTGCAATGTGAGCAGTTTGGGGTTAGCAGCCCTTGACGTGGTTGAGATACGGTAGCATCAACCGGAGTTATGTCCACTAGTTTTCGCCTTTTTTAATAGCCTTTGGGAGTCAGTTGATCATCCCCAGCTGATGTCTAGCAATCGCGACCTATAACAATAAGCGTGCTTTTCCGTTCCATTCACACAGAAGCCGATTTTGTCACGTGAATTGTCGGTCCCAGTCACGTAACTCGATAGCCCAATGTAAATGCCTCATCAAGTGCGGAAAAGTATATATTTATTCCAACCCAAATCATGCTGGTTTACTACGGTAAATGATTAGGAAACGATGGTGGAACCTTTAGTGAAACGCTGTATGTGTTCTGAAAATGATATCTGCCTGTCAGTTCGTTGGATGAGTAAGGTTTTGCGGCATTCAATTGCAATGAATTTTTTGGTCATTTTGTAATGGGTTCGAGCATATGTTGCAATTTTTTCAATTCTTCATGACATCTGACGCGTACTTAGCGTAATACCAGCCGGAATGTCTCCATCTTCCCTCGTCACGCGCAGTTATATATCCCAGATTGATCATTTGACTGGCTGATCTGCTAAGTGACTTTTCTCGGTTGCCGCCTTAGCGTCCAACTGGGGCCAACGATGACGTAAGCCGCATTGCACCATTAGCGTTTGCCTAGTTACCGCGTTAATCCGCACAATCGCAGGTAAGTATTAATATTTTGCTTCGGGCTAAATACTTGCTCACAGCCGGCAGGTTGGCACGGTATTGTGGTGATTAGCGTCACCGTATTTAAATTGTTTATCCGTCTCTGTCAATTTCTGTTCTAGCACTAAAATCTTTATGATTTTTTTAAATATCGGCTAGATTATGCCTAGATGTAGAAGTCTAAACCTGGTTCAGATCTGTGTGGTTATTCGATTAAGTACAGTGGCGGGAAAAGTATCACTTCGCTGCTTTTGATAAATGACATCTAGAATGTGACCTAAAATCACGTTTTCGGGGCCCTGGCTAGATATCGCCCCAGTATGAACGCGCGTTACTGTCATAGCTGGAGCGGTCTTCCCTGAGATTAAATGTTTTGTTCTCGTTGTTCTATACAAACTAAAAGTTGACAGCCTGTATCAAAACCTTGTTAGTCTTTTCTTAACTTCAGTCATCTTCGTTAATAATATAATAACCTGTCCCATACACTTCTCGTAAGTAATGGTGGGCTATATGTAAATGTACTAACCGTTAGTCTGTCAGGGTTGTGTTTATTTTTTGCGGTTGTTATGAGCTCTATATGTATTGAATCGTCATATCCAGTTCAATCCAAAAGTTAGGGAGGCTACGGCAACATGGCACTACTCATGTCAGTCCACAAGTTGAGCAGCACAGCTGAATTAGTGAAAAGACCATGGGTGTTAATCACAGGAAACCGGTATAAATGTCTTATCTGTCCTCTTTTGTTCAACTTCGCCATCGACAAGGTTACGGAGGACAGTTCAGAAGATTTTTGTGATCCAAATGTCGAACTGGCAAGTGATAAAAACAATGTCACCTAGATGGCCATATCTCCACCCAAAAACTTAAACCTCTAAGAAAACGCAATGAGCACTTCTACAAATCCTATACTAACTCAAGCGTGCCGTATATTTCCAACTTAATAAAATCTGAAATCAAACGCATCGAAACTACATTCGCCATCCCACTCCTGAGTGGTAACAACTAATTCCTGTTACAAGGCATTCGAATGTTGCGTGAGAAGAAAAAGAAACATGCGAAAATTTCTGCGGATGTCGACAGCACCAAGCATGCTTTAATCCATCCTTCCACTTAAACCCCGACCATATTTGATATGACAGTTACAAGTTTTTCTCAGGAAGAGGTGCTCGACCTTCGCACCACTGAGATTGCGACAGAGGTTTGTCCTGACAGTTTGTTTTCAACTCTTTTAGAGCATCTTGCTGTGGCTCTGACGGATGCATTTAATTCTCTAATTAACTCCTTATTATGCTCGTCTTCTATCCCTGAGTGTTGGGGACTCATCGCTATCATTCCCATCCCAAAGCCTAGCACCTCTACTGCTTTAGCAAAGCGTTTTCGTCCCATCATCTTAACATCTTCTGGTCCTAAACTGACGGAGCGTGCTACACTTAAGCGCCTGCGTCCTTCTATGTATCTTCCTGACGACCCTTTTCAGTTTGCCTATAAAACTAACTGGTCCACTTTGGACGCTGTCGCCTTCCTCATTCACCACATTTGTGAGTCATTAAATGCGTCAATGAAATCCATGCATTCCACTTTTCTAGACTGTCCGCCGGCATTTGATTCGGTCCCAAGATCTCTCAAACTTCACAAGCTGATAACATTTGGTTGTCCCATGCCTTAATTAGCATGGCCGTCCGATTTATTTACAAACCGACCCCAGTGCGAAACTTCAAAACCGTTGATTAACAAATCAGGCGAGCTAAAGCGTGCTGTTCTTTCACCGTTTCTCCTCTTTACTTACATCAGCGACTTACCAATTAGCTCCCCTGTCATTTGCCTAAGTATGCTGATGATGTTGCCCTCTCTCAAACCCTTTTGAACAGCGATGATTTTCAAAGTTTTCCCAAAACCCTATCTTCGGTTTACGATTTCCCTGCGCGAGCTGGTTTAAGTGTCAATACATCTAAGTGATTCGAATGTCTCTTCTCTCTCTCTAGGTTAGTGTACCCATCCGCAGCGTCTTTCATCAACCCAAAATTGTCATCAGGGTTGAATCTGTGAAATAACTGGGAGATATTATTGATGAAAATCTAAAGTGAACTACTCACATTTCTGCTTGTGTAAAGAATCTCCGACGACTGCCACTTCAAATCAGAAAGCTTCGACACTACAATATGAAACAAAGCACCATCTCCCGATTTGTAAACCAATGTTTTTGCAACCTTTTTTTACTGTTCTCCTGTTATTTTTCTAGGTTTACTTAAAAAAGACCAAAATTCTTTGCCGGGAGCTATAAATCATTAGCCGTGTGTCCGTGGTACCACTAATTGAGTTGTCCTTCGATCCATGCGATCAACACTTATCAGCATATGAAACGTTTGCTCACAAAATACTGTCAGATTCCACTCATCCTCTGCACAACGATCTTCCAGAGTGCCGCTCTCACATTTCTACTCGATCCGCTTTTCGTTCCGTACCCTCTAGAATCAATATTTACGGGAACTCCATTGTCCCATATTTAGCACGAATTTTGAAAAACCGTGACCAGGTTTCAGCCGAATTCCTGAGCAACCTATCATAATGTGCTCCGATTATTCCTCGATCAGTTGGTTTTTTTCTCCGTTCTTACAGGGTGATGAGTGTAGAATTTTTCCTATTTTTTTAATTTTTTGCCCTCATTTTTGACTGAAATGCGACATTATCTACTGTACGCAAAAGTCTATGCAATACAAGGACGCAGATAATTCCGTTTGCTCTTTTGAATCTTTGCTCATTGGGAAGACTGGCAAGAATTGTAGTTCTATTCGACGTATGTTTGCCCCTCCGAAGTATGACGGACTGTGACAAGACTGGTTGTCATTTGTTTCAAATTTAGTACTCGATGAGGAAGAACTTAGCATTGTTGATCGTTTCAATCACCTTGGCATTTGTTTGACTAAGGATGGTCACGCGGTAGTAGCAGTGAGCACGCGCATATCGAAGGCACAAGCGGCGTACGCTGGACTGAAGCACTTATGACGCCGATCTGACATTTCCTTAAAGTTGAAAGGTCGTGTTTACTGTACCGCAATGCGCTCAGTTCTGTTGTTTCGCCTGCTGAAGATGTTCGTCGCTTGGAGGTTTTCGATAATCGCCAAGGTTGGATTGAGTGACTGTATGAGCAGTATGCTGGTTATAAATCGAGTATTGTATATCAAATTAGGGAATATTCTACCACAGCTTATCCGATATTATTCATTCTTTTGCCTGTTTCTCAGGTTTTCATTGTTTCTACTAACTGGAGAATTCTACGACAACTACGGTTTATTATCTGTTTCGTAGTGAACAGTGTAAGTCTGTATGGGAAATAATGTGATCAATATCAATGTGAGCATTCAACTCAAAGTCATTTGGGTGCGTTTTGTTAACTCGTCAGGCTGTTCCCGCAGTAACCTGACAGCACTGACAAACAATCTTTCTTGATCCGTCGATTCAGGAAGCAGGAATCAGATTTTAAACTGTTGTGAGTTGTAGTGTTTGCGTTCTACTTTGTCTAGTGTGCTGAAACGGATAAGACTAACATTCCCAGCGTGCTTCATTAGGAAAATTCGGCAGGAGTAAGTAACGGGACATGAAAATGCACAAAATGAAGACAGAGACGATCTCGTCTGTGCTTGTCTGCGGTCGCTTTTCAGTCAGGCTAAGCTCATCGCATTCGTAACTACCAATGTTGTGGTCATTTCTTTATCTGTCATCCGAGGACGGGTAAAATAGCAAGCAACACTGCCTGTGGTATCTGTTAACAAATGCGCTCAGGATGATGCAACCACTACGCACTTTCATACGAATGAAACGTTACTTAATAAAGCACACGTGAACACTAAGTTGCCTATATGCACGCACAGCAGAGACAGTGGCGACAGCGAACAGTCGGAAGTGCTCCGATGCTGCTTGTAAAAGTGGCGCACAACTAGTCGATAACGACCAAAGGCAATTAGGCTATCATTCAAGGAATATTCGGTCAGAAGATTATGAGTAACTAAGGCACCTGGTTTGTGATAAAACGACAAGCTGCAAATACGAGATCACATAAGTATAGAGAGGTTCACAACATATGCACAGCTACAAATCCAAGCTGCAAAACCACAACAGGGATGCTCAACTGCAGTACTTTTGTTTCAAATAGTATCGCATGCAGATGGCAGGATGGAATTTCCCCAGAAGCACACGACCGGTTTCGCAATTACCGCCACCCACTTGGTATACAACCCATGCATTTTTTATTCGATTAGTCATAAACTAATATAGTCCGAAACTGAATTTCCTACTAGAATCTTAGTTGAATCACTGTGTACGTACAAACTGTGAGCCCATTTCGGAATAACGACAGTGATCTATGGACCCATTTTCATCGGTTCACCAAGAACAATCTTCAGAGTTCAAATTGGATTTCGGTACGAAAACTAATATCGGAGAGTATAAGCGAAGGAATGATTGAACAGCAAAGCACCGAGTACACAAACATGATGAGAGGCAACAGCCATGAAACCAGTCCCAAGCTTGAGGCAATTTTGTCCTCCCCATCCGTGTACTGTATCGCTACGAACGAAAGCCAACAACGTAAGACCGTGTTTCCTCTTTCTGAGGGTTTTCCTCGAGGAACCAACGAAGTGCTCGCAAATCACCGCTATGGTTCACTACCCACCCATGTAAATTTCTAGTGAAATTTATTGGAATTCATTGCTTTGATAGCATAATTGGAGTATTTCAGTTGAGTAGTCCGCGCTTCAAATGCGTATTGCTAGTTCCCTTTTGTATTTGAACAAATGCCAACCGGTAGCATCCCGAATAATATACTGTGTCATGGTCTTTCAAATATAATAGGTTTTATGGCGAAAGCAATTTTACTGTTGAGTACCCGAGATCACGTTGATTTCCAAAGTGACCTTTTCGCTGTTCTCCTCTGTTGGATTCTATATCGATTTATGTGGAAATCTGTTTTCTGCCTATAATTGAGTATTTGATGGGCTTGCGAATAATATAAATCTTGACTCAATATTCAGTTTCCTTACGGAAAGCCACATAATGCAAGCTCTCATGGCCTTATTGATGGATTCAATGTTTAAAAGACGTTAAAATTAGAAAAAATTGAACAGGCGAACTACAATTACACATCCATAGTGCGACCTTTGCACACATGTAGATGAAAACCGTTTAATGTTGACCCTGGAGAGGCGATTTTTGCTTATCCCATGCGCAGCTTTAGTAGCATCAAACGGTTACATTTTCGTAATAATACCTCATTGTCCGTGATTTGTTCTAAGAAAATCTTCGGATTTTCCCTCCATGAGTAGCTCACAGGGGCACAATTATGACGACTGCCAAGAGTTGGGAACTTTGTGCATTTTGAACCAGCTGATGTGGACTGCTTCGTTCACGGTTCCGTGTTTATCAAGCTTCCTGTATATATATATGAAGACGAAACTTAGATTGAGGCTGAAACCCCGATGCCAGAAAGGCCACCTAAACACGCACGCATTAAAAGTAGCTGATGGTAATGTTTCACCTGGTGAAATTGAGGTTTAGGGATTGTTGTGAGATGATTGTTTTTTTTTGATGACGCGTAACCCCTTAAGATCATTTTATCAGAGTCAACTTCTCATCCTTGACGGTGACAGTATTTTTTGTTTTCACTTTGGCCAATTAACCGTGCACTAAAAGTACACGTTCTGATTGCTGCCTTCTAGCTTAAATCCAATTTAAAATCGAGGGCAGTAAATTCTACGGGAACGGTGTCGTGATATCAGAATCCGCCAAAGGAATCCGTCCGTTTTCCGTGTGCTTTGATGTGTATGCTGAGAGAAGCCTGATGCTTTGTATTGTTTTTTATTTTTGCATGGTTTTTGATAATAGTTTCTACTTCTTTTTGGCTGTCGTGTATCTGTATTGAATGGGGCTAGAAATACGCGCTAACTGTTTCATCAGTGCACTTAATTCCGTGCACGCTGGTATCAGAATAACTGTAAAAGACTAAATGAAAATCCTCCTGAGTTTTTGATAAAATGGAAGTTAGTGAATGATAAGTATGGCTGCTCTACTTTTCGATAACTATTCCGGCTAACGTTGTTTTGTTTATTTTCAATTGCATTTCCCACTTTGCGCGATACTTTTCTGCAATCCTTAACGCCAACTCTTTTCGATTACAATGTTTTGTTTTGTGTAGTATGTGAAGACGTGGTTGTTCAGGCTCTACGTCTTCCTTATCAGGAAGCACCGGCTACTGGTAATAAGGAGCAAACCCTTCGGTCTTGTGGCCATTGCTTGAGCTACACGCATTGCACCTGCACTACAGCGACACCCGCAACTCAACAACACAGTAGCTATCACCATCACCATCGTACGCAACGTCAACAAAAGGGACAGAAACAACAAGAACAACAGCTGATGACGCCTGTCAGTTTGGCAGTCGGACTTATCCGCTGGGCTGATGCAGCCTCCTCCACCCGCTTGTCGCGAACACTTTCCAGTTCGGATTCTTTGGATGAGTGTAATGAAGCACGGCCTCCTGGTTCGATTGACAGGCGACCAGAGGGACCAGCTGGAACAGTTTCGGATTCCGTCGAGAACGGTGATACCAAGTCAGATTCGCACAGAACTCGACTTAATTGTGAAGGTCTGGCCGCCTCGACCGCACCGACGTCTCAAACTTATTTGGATGACAGGGCAACTACTCGTTATCTTCACAGACAAGCTATGCACTGTCTACGACAATATTTCATGTTACTGGTTCGGTCGCCTAGCGTCCTTTGTCGATTATCTGCGAAACAGTTGGACGAACTGCTGGATTCAGACTTCGTTCAGGTAACTTAAATTGGCCCACAGTGCCACTCTGGTATTGATGAAAACCTCTCATCTCGATCCTATGCTTGTTTACGAACCATTTCCTAGAGCTGTAGTGTAAGTTTTTTTCTTAGATACACTGGTTTCTGTGGCTGCGAACATCCCAGTTCTGGTGCATGTACGCGTAAACAAGGAATTCAAGATGGAAATCAGCATTTTCCTGCGACATATTCCAGTGGATTAGTCAGCTTCTCTGCTCCTTTAGTTTCACATGGGGCATTCAGTTCAGGGGCTTACAAATTTGGTTAGCAAAAGAACGTTTGAAAACTGTAACTAGATCGAAGTGAATAACATGTCGGAAGGGAGCATGGATTCAAGCGAACGCATAAATTTCAGGCAAAGTTTTACTCACTGGAAATTTACATGGGTGGGTAGTTTGTTTGTGAACCATAGCGGTGATTTGCGAGCACTTCGTTGGTTCCTCGAGGAAAACCCTCAGAAAGAGGAAACACGGTCTTACGTTGTTGGCTTTCGTTCGTAGCGATACAGTACACGGATGGGGAGGACAAAATTGCCTCAAGCTTGGGACTGGTTTCATGGCTGTTGCCTCTCATCATGTTTGTGTACTCGGTGCTTTGCTGTTCAATCATTCCTTCGCTTATACTCTCCGATATTAGTTTTCGTACCGAAATCCAATTTGAACTCTGAAGATTGTTCTTGGTGAACCGATGAAAATGGGTCCATAGATCACTGTCGTTATTCCGAAATGGGCTCACAGTTTGTACGTACACAGTGATTCAACTAAGATTCTAGTAGGAAATTCAGTTTCGGACTATATTAGTTTATGACTAATCGAATAAAAAATGCATGGGTTGTATACCAAGTGGGTGGCGGTAATTGCGAAACCGGTCGTGTGCTTCTGGGGAAATTCCATCCTGCCATCTGCATGCGATACTATTTGAAACAAAAGTACTGCAGTTGAGCATCCCTGTTGTGGTTTTGCAGCTTGGATTTGTAGCTGTGCATATGTTGTGAACCTCTCTATACTTATGTGATCTCGTATTTGCAGCTTGTCGTTTTATCACAAACCAGGTGCCTTAGTTACTCATAATCTTCTGACCGAATATTCCTTGAATGATAGCCTAATTGCCTTTGGTCGTTATCGACTAGTTGTGCGCCACTTTTACAAGCAGCATCGGAGCACTTCCGACTGTTCGCTGTCGCCACTGTCTCTGCTGTGCGTGCATATAGGCAACTTAGTGTTCACGTGTGCTTTATTAAGTAACGTTTCATTCGTATGAAAGTGCGTAGTGGTTGCATCATCCTGAGCGCATTTGTTAACAGATACCACAGGCAGTGTTGCTTGCTATTTTACCCGTCCTCGGATGACAGATAAAGAAATGACCACAACATTGGTAGTTACGAATGCGATGAGCTTAGCCTGACTGAAAAGCGACCGCAGACAAGCACAGACGAGATCGTCTCTGTCTTCATTTTGTGCATTTTCATGTCCCGTTACTTACTCCTGCCGAATTTTCCTAATGAAGCACGCTGGGAATGTTAGTCTTATCCGTTTCAGCACACTAGACAAAGTAGAACGCAAACACTACAACTCACAACAGTTTAAAATCTGATTCCTGCTTCCTGAATCGACGGATCAAGAAAGATTGTTTGTCAGTGCTGTCAGGTTACTGCGGGAACAGCCTGACGAGTTAACAAAACGCACCCAAATGACTTTGAGTTGAATGCTCACATTGATATTGATCACATTATTTCCCATACAGACTTACACTGTTCACTACGAAACAGATAATAAACCGTAGTTGTCGTAGAATTCTCCAGTTAGTAGAAACAATGAAAACCTGAGAAACAGGCAAAAGAATGAATAATATCGGATAAGCTGTGGTAGAATATTCCCTAATTTGATATACAATACTCGATTTATAACCAGCATACTGCTCATACAGTCACTCAATCCAACCTTGGCGATTATCGAAAACCTCCAAGCGACGAACATCTTCAGCAGGCGAAACAACAGAACTGAGCGCATTGCGGTACAGTAAACACGACCTTTCAACTTTAAGGAAATGTCAGATCGGCGTCATAAGTGCTTCAGTCCAGCGTACGCCGCTTGTGCCTTCGATATGCGCGTGCTCACTGCTACTACCGCGTGACCATCCTTAGTCAAACAAATGCCAAGGTGATTGAAACGATCAACAATGCTAAGTTCTTCCTCATCGAGTACTAAATTTGAAACAAATGACAACCAGTCTTGTCACAGTCCGTCATACTTCGGAGGGGCAAACATACGTCGAATAGAACTACAATTCTTGCCAGTCTTCCCAATGAGCAAAGATTCAAAAGAGCAAACGGAATTATCTGCGTCCTTGTATTGCATAGACTTTTGCGTACAGTAGATAATGTCGCATTTCAGTCAAAAATGAGGGCAAAAAATTAAAAAAATAGGAAAAATTCTACACTCATCACCCTGTAAGAACGGAGAAAAAAACCAACTGATCGAGGAATAATCGGAGCACATTATGATAGGTTGCTCAGGAATTCGGCTGAAACCTGGTCACGGTTTTTCAAAATTCGTGCTAAATATGGGACAATGGAGTTCCCGTAAATATTGATTCTAGAGGGTACGGAACGAAAAGCGGATCGAGTAGAAATGTGAGAGCGGCACTCTGGAAGATCGTTGTGCAGAGGATGAGTGGAATCTGACAGTATTTTGTGAGCAAACGTTTCATATGCTGATAAGTGTTGATCGCATGGATCGAAGGACAACTCAATTAGTGGTACCACGGACACACGGCTAATGATTTATAGCTCCCGGCAAAGAATTTTGGTCTTTTTTAAGTAAACCTAGAAAAATAACAGGAGAACAGTAAAAAAAAGGTTGCAAAAACATTGGTTTACAAATCGGGAGATGGTGCTTTGTTTCATATTGTAGTGTCGAAGCTTTCTGATTTGAAGTGACAGTCGTCGTTGATTATTTACATGCGTGCATTTTTATACGCGGGGCAGATAATTAATACGATTTTTTCAGTTGCAAAAACGAGATCAATGGTGCTATGGTTTTACACATTGCAAACTATAGTCGAATATGGAATAATAATAATCACGGTCCCAGGTATTAGCACTGAGTTTTTCTGGGACGATATGGTGAGAAACACGTGAACATATGCCATTACCCTGTACCGATCGATTTATGGTGTAACTATCGTGCGTGACTTTCTGCTGTTTCCAACCGCCATCGAAAGTCTAAGCGTCTGCGCTTGATGCGGTCGACGAATCTACGCCTAACTTTGTGTTACGTCACGATCAAGCGCTTGGCAATAATTAAGGTTCCGCGGTGTCACGTGGCCTTGAGACTGCACGTTAAATCGGCGTTAAGATGTGCTATGACTCTTCACTGTCAGATTGCTGTTCTTTGTGGACAATGTATGTTTCCGTACCTACACTGAAACTGGTACATTATATTGCGATGAACTACCAAAGAAGAACTCTTTGAACCCTGTCATCACGCGCATGACCACGCATTTTCGCTGCATCGTATAATGCGAACGGAGAACGGCTGATTGCAGTCGTCTTGCACGACACCTCTAAATAAAAGAAATGTTGTGGCTTCCAGACTTGATGCCAAAACTGTAGTTAGGTTTCTGGATGTCTTGCTCTATCGTGCTTTTTGTCCGACCTTCTGGTAAATGGGGTTAGGTAGGTCGCTTCATCTCTACAACTGTTTTTCATCTTTGGCTTGATTTAAGCTTTCATATATACGCCGAACTAATTAGTCTGTATGCTTTTATTTGCAATACTTAAGTTATTCTTATTTCCATATGGAGAGTCCAAACTAAATGTGGAACGTAGCTCGTTCGTGACGGCACTTTTATGAAAAATCCCTTCTATTGTAAGGCCGTTGGTGGTCCGATGAATGTAATTGTAAGCGGCCATATGAAAAGTACCACCCTTTGAAGTGCAGTCTAGCGTTTCCAGTTTTACGCCATTGACATGGCCCGTCGAAGGCGGCACAAAGGAACACAATTGGCGCAGACTGAAGAAATTTAAAGGAAATTTTAAGGGCGCAGAATAGATGAGGCGCTTTGGGTACCTTATTAGATTTATTTGCACAGCAGGGAATTCTTTGCCCAAATGAAACGATTCAACATGCAGAATACTAATGCTCGGCTCACTTCAGTGATTTTCTGTGACATGTTTAGTCGTAGCGCTGCATGAGCAGTTATTTCAATAAAACCAATAAGTGTTTGTTTGTTCTCGGCGTCTAGCGAACTCCAGCCGAAATCTACTCTGCCCTTTTTCATCGGGCTTATCCGTACTCCTTTTTATTGTTTTCTTTTTTGTCCATTCTATTCATTGTCCCTCTCCGCTAGACAATCTTGGTGCTGGCTACCGAATTTGGAATATTGCAATTATCCTTTGTGTTTCTGGCAGACTTTTGCATATGCATTTCTTTTTTTATAATCCTGTAACCCCTTTAATCTTTGTTTGCCTATCCAAACAGTAAAAATTTATCCTGTGTCCTCTCCGCTGTTTTAGTCCATATAAAAATTGTGATTTAGGACATTTGTAACACCCCAGAATGTTTCTTCTTCACTTTTCAGGCATACGATACTCGAATCACTATTTTAAACTTTTTTCATTATGGCAGGCTGCATCGGCCAGTTGAGATCAAGTCGACAACATGGTCATTTCACAGCTACTGTTGATCAGAGTTCAGACTCATGATTTTCCAATTGATCTTTGGCGAACCGTAATGATACAGGCACCCAGATTAAAATCACTTTCTACTCAGTTTGCCACTTTACTTGACACCGAAGTTTATTTTTGTATAATTCAGATGCATTTCCACGGGTTGCGTCTCTACAACTATATTCTCATCGTCTTTTGGCCGTTACACCACAAATCGATCGGTACAGGGTAATGGCATATGTTCACGTGTTTCTCACCATATTGTCCCAGAAAAACTCAGTGCTAATACCTGGGACCGTGATTATTATTGTACCATGATCGTTTAAGTTTTGGTGTGTGACCCCACTGCACTATGTCTCCGTTTTGTTTGAACCGTATAAGGTTTAATGACGTAAGCACTTTGCCTTTGTAGATGTTTTTTTTCGTAACATTTTACCGTTGTTTTCCTTTTTACGGTTGCGACGATTTTTTATTTTTATCAGTTTTACGTGTACTTTGGACAGTGGCGGAGTACGCGATTTTTTCGGTTGAATGTGTCGTCGCTTTCAGTTATTTGTACATTTTCTTATCTCATCACCCTTTTATTCCGTGGAGTTATTACTGTCTTCATTTTTTTGTTCGTCGAAATGAATTTAAGCACTTAAGTCAGTTTATATGGATCGTATTTGCAAGAAATATTTCAGCGGTCCATTTTTTATTTCTTTGTATCATTATTTTCTGGTGACATATTGATTCGCACTAGTTTTCGGCAGGTTTTTTTGTGTTTATCTCGTGTTCCAAGGTAACCGCCGTCACCGTCACATTCACACCTGCACTTCTTCCCTCTCTTGGCCCTACCGCTAGGCTCCAGAATGTGAAATACTGGCTGCTCTGTTGTGCTGGGCGGAAGTTCGTTTGGAAAATGAACGTGGTCATGGACATCTGGGGGATCGGAGGAAATCAACAGGTACGAATCCACTGATTGGCCGATTGTAGATGTCGTTTGTGAACTGTCAGAGTTTGTTTATTTTAGTCGGAATGCAGTTGTTTCACATCAGGTTCCTTACGCAAGATTTGTATCAGCAGTTCACGAATCTCTTTTAGTGTTCTCTTTTTCCTCCCTCTGTGCATATAGTTTACGAAAATAAAATCAAATGATACACTAACTCACTGCTATCTGTTCAGTCGGCTGCTTCCCAGAAGCGGTCAAAAAGCACTCATTCTGAATCATTTTATTTACACGTGTATGTATATGAAATATCGTATGTGAACCGGTACTAGTAGCGACACAACTCCATCAGTGTATAGTAGAAACGATAACGACAGATATATTCATCTGGCCGGTTTCGCAGGCGGATATCTAAACAGACAAAATTTTCTTACTCCCAATCTCGATAAACAGCGGAGCACTCTCATGATTGCACTGGTTGTTCGTATCATCTTAAAGCTACTGTGAAAAACAGTCACAATATATTCGGCAAACTGTTAGTACCGCTTGGAAATGAAAGATTAGGAAAGTTCCCATCTCAGTCTGATGACTTCATGGGTTATTGACTAGTAATCTGTCGTTCTTGTGCACGTTATTGCGTACGAATGAAGTGAGCGTCGACTCCACCGCCCCGTCATCTTGCAATCATGACCGTTAAAAATTGTCCGAACGTCCTTGGCATCAGTATCCTTAGGAAGATGAAGCTAGTCTTCAGTGTTCATTCTCAAGTTGACTGACATTTCCAGATTGACTTGAAAATGCCTTATTTCATTGTTGCGATCTGTCCAGTAAATCTTCAACTCTTAGAATGTATCACAGTGGCCTCGAGGGTTGAAAATCAGGTTTGATCAGTTCTTGACAAATGCATCTCGCAAAATCTGACACGTTTGGTTTTACCTTCTGGTACAAATCCATTTAGAAATTATAAAATAATCTCCAAAAACACGGTCTGTTGGTATCCGTTTAATTCATACCCTGGTGACTGTTTCCAATGCAAATAATATTGTCTGATAACACTTGTCATTGTTAGGGACAACCGCTTGCTTGTCATCTTACCCATATTTCATGGTAAAGTTTGAGCCGCTTTGCGTACCATATCTTCCTCATCATTTTCAGGATGGTTTACTGGTGGTGACAAATGCATAGAGGGTACTTTGATTCGAAACGACAGAAAATGGACACATGAAACTAGAAGGTTGCTTACCAGGAGGCGATTGACATCCTAGGGCAATTTCTTGTTATTTCCCAAATTATAAATTCTTGCTATAAGAAGCAGAATGCTCCTGGTGATATAGCCGAAAATACCGCTGTTTAAAAAGCCTGTAAAGCAGTTTTAGGATTTAATTCCGTGTTTAGTCACTGAGGCGAGACTTAAAATTCGTCGTCTACCTTATAAGTAACACAAAATGTTGTAGGACATAATCAGAAGTAGGTTTGAAATCGCACAGCTTCTAACAATAGGATGCAGAAAGTCTTTCGAGCATGTTATTTGCAACCTAAAAATATGGTGCATCGTTATATTTCTTTGATCGGTATTAATAGAAAAAATGGTGGAACACTTTCCTTCTGAGATCCTCACATGCATGAATGTCATAATAACCACCACTCCTTTTATTAACGAGACCACAATATACATAGATTTCAAGGTGGGGATTATAATCAACAAGGAACTGCCAAATAGGCAAGTTGACCGACGGTCGGGAGATCCGAATACGCGACTTTTAGATGGAAATACCACGACATTGACCGCTTGGTTATTGAAGGTCGATGAAGACCTGACACGATATCTGAATGTATACATGATAAGACTGATATTATGGCTTATCTTAGTTTGTTTGAATAACCAATTACTAACCTACTGAATGCTGCATCAGGCCAAAAAAAATATTTATTTAGTAGAGAATTCGCTCATTCATAGCGTCGAATTGTGAACACATTCATTTCTTGATATTTCAACTTGCATCGACGTGAACATCGACATTGACCTTGTTAATTCTGCCAGTGAAAATGATTGTTTCTACCGATTGCGAGCATCGAGTGGTGACCACAATGAAGTGCTGCGCGAGGCTCCGAGTCCCAAAGGAATGAAGCCATAGCTACCTGGGGTTACGGTATTATTAATGCAAACAGTATACAGAAATCTTGGATTGTCAGCTCGTTCGTCAATGCTTTAACCGAGAGCACTTCGATGTTGTGCGTCCAAGACAGCGATCAACTTTGTTGTGTAATACCAATGAGCACTTAGCTGTACCAGTCACAGTGCTATCGGGAAAAAGGAAAACAATTAATCCAGTTACTCCTAACCCTACTGCTAACTCACAGTTTAGAATGAACAACGAGTCCTATATGGGCTAGGCAGTCACCCGAGAGGAACGGCTTCTTATGGATCAAGACGTATGTTTTTATCCGTGTGAATGTATTTTCCTGAATAGCGTTCGTCAAATAGTTGAAGTAGATGACGGTTAAAACCCGATCGAACGCGTGGCATTTTAAGTACACTAACGATAGTAGCACGGTAGATAGATAATATTGGTGGTGGGCCGATGGGAAAAGGTTAACAGATAGGAGCGATGGAAGTCAAATACATAGGTTTTGTGTGTATATGAGCATATAACTCCGTGGATCTAAACGAGATTCACATTCGACAGACTGAACCACGGTATGTCGTGTCATGCATACAATATGTGCGCGTACACTATCGAGGAGTGTGGATCGAACAGATGGGCATGGATGACAGTCTGAACCAGACCAAACGAGTAGTGTCTGCATCTGTCGTTGTTTGTAACACGATCGGCAGATCCCGTGATTTGGTGGGTATAGGTGCAGTTCACAAATCCTCGGAGTAAAATGTCGGATTTAGTACAGACGCAATGCGTGGTTCCCAACAAACAGGCCTGAGTTAGTGCATACACAGTGCCAACGATTCCGTAAGTAAATGAGAACAAATGCAATTTCTTATGGCCGGTAAACTTTAACGCGACCACGGGAGAATTGGACGGCCAGGATGCTAGGCATGAAGAAGAGAAAATGATTTGCAAATATTCATAACCCAACAATAACAATGCCAACAAAATTGTTCCGACCCGAGCAAAGACCACGCAGAAAGATTATGAAAGCGACCGACTGTCTTAGTTTATTTCCTCCTATTATTTGCCTGAAGACGACGCGAGCAGATGGCAAAACAAAACCTTTAGGTAATATGTGCTTCAGGGAAGAGGTCAGGATTTCTGTACCAAGCTTTTCCACATAGGTTGACTACAACAAAACACTAGGAGGGACATTGGGGAAAAAGAATGTCAAGCTGTTTGTGCGCACAAGAAAAATGAATTTGAAGATCCTTCCCTCAACTCTGAGAGTGAACTCATCCTATATTCCATGCAAATTTCTGTGGAGGTGTGAAGTGAATAACCACATATACCATTCACTAATTTAAATTGCGGCACTGAATACTTGGACGATAGCATCAATGCACCGATGAGTGTATGACACAGTCAATCCACAGCTTCACTGAAAATACTTTTAGGGCATAAAACTCGTGAAACTGTTCCATGACTGTATTTTCAGTGGAACAAAGTTAGGGATACTGTTACTAAAGTGGGCCTTGTCACCGTGGTGTCGGAAATGTTTCCCAAAGTTGGCAAAAACATTCGTAAAAAGTGGCCGTTTATTATAGAAAGCTTTATAGCAGATACCTATGTAAGAATCCGATGAACGGCAACATAAAGTCTCGTGAACTTTGCGTTGTACTTTTTGTCCTGGCGCATGATGCTACTCAGTAAGTAAACAACATTTTGAAGAATAAAAGCAAACGGTAACGCCCACACTGACCACTGCAGTAGAACTTCAGCGAAGTCATTATGCGAGAGATAAACAATATTTTAGTGAACATGGTTGACCGCATATCCAAACGACAATAAAGGTTGGTCAGAACAGGGAAGCTGTTTACTTATCAGCGTCAACCGACATGGCATTCTTATCATTAACTGTGTTTCCTCGTGGGATCACAAGCTGTTGTTCCGCTATTCCGTCGGTGTTAGAAATCGCCAGTAGTGCACATCCATCGCCTCCGAACTGAGACGCGGACGTGACGTTACACCGCGGTGCGGCTTCTAATGTTATCTTAGACAATATACTGTGCAATACAGAAGAGAAGTATCCAAGCTCAATTTCTTCCGCCGCTTCCCGGAAGACTGAGTGAAAATTGCTTTCAGTAGAACGTAAAAACCTACCGCATTCTCGTGGATGCCATCCGACAAATTAATGAACAATGGATACCTGGTACTATACTCTTTAGAAACAAAAGAATATACATAGTGTTAGGAGCCAAGGGCACCCGCTGAGAACACACTAGTGTAGATGCTCAATGGCCAAAATCCAGACTTTTGTCATGTACATGCTGTACTGACAGTTGAAGTATAGGCTTCGCTTGCTCTATGAAAACAGACAAGTAGCATAGACGTAATGCGAACTTTAACTCAGCAGCCCTGTTGTCCTTCTTCGGGGCTTTAAGTTGATTGATCGAAGTAACTATTGTGGATATGAAGTGGGTGTATATAAAGTAAAACTGGATTTCACTACTGAGCAACTTTGGTTCTCCGAAACGGGTGAGAGTTGAGTACGACCAACAAGGCCAAGATAGGAAAACTAACAACATGGTACCGTCTCCTCGTAAACGCCTAATAGCAGAGGCACCTTCAATACGGGAAGACCTGCAAAACTGCAACCAATGTCATAAAATAGCTCAGAGTACAACTCCAACAGCACATGGAGTCATCATCTCCAAAAGAGTTTAAGAGAACAGAGGCCATAAGACGTAGGGATACTGATGCATGAGTCCTTCATATCACGTAACTGATGTGCAGCTGCAGTCAGAGGACCACAGATGGCTGCACATAAGCTGCGAAAGAGAATAAACTCAGGGGACCCACGGATTTGTACTTTTCTGCAGAGACATAGTACAATCCCATGTGGACTGCATTATCCGGGTGTGCGATCCCAGCTTAACCGAGAAAAAACAGGTCCAGAAAAACGTACTGGTTAGACTCACGAAAACCATATTAGGTCTATTTGAGATACCTTGCAATGTAAGACTGAAAGCTCCTGACTTATTTTCTTCTTATCCAAGAAGACTTAGGAGAGATCTGATAGTTGCCTCGATATTTCTAAAGGGAATATCTAATCTCGACAACCCCGTGTTTACGGTTGCTATGAGTCCGATACCAAGCGAACACAGCATGGAGCTGAAGCAGCACCTAATAATGGCAGATCGAACTTCTTCCCATACAGAAGCACGAACCCATAGAATTGACTTCTAAATAACGTTTTGCGTCATCCTGGATTGCACAGTTCAAGACGTGGCCAACGTTGGTCCTCAACCTCATCCAGTTCTAATTTACTACCACCCCCCTCCCAGTTTCCCTTCGTATCTTTGCCTAGAATACCCATTCCATTTCATGTTCTTCACTCCGTCCTACCGCTTATTACTACTTAAGCTACACTCATGGCAAGTATTTGCGTGCTCTACATTAATCAATGTCTCGTCCACTGTGCCCCTACTGTTCTGGCATTCATCTATGCACGGTTTGTAGTTGCTTTCCGTTCCAGAAATGATCCAGATTCTACCCTTCAAAATTGTAGCATCTTATTTGAGGTGCGGCGAAAATCACAGCAGTCAGAGCGTGGCGGGACATCAGTGCTCGCCCGTGTGAAAAACTGCACACTCATTGGCCTTTGCCGCAATTCCTGCGACCTGACCTGAACAGTTAGTTGTTACGGATTGTCAGAACTGCAACAGTATTTCGTTTGGAAATCGTCGGTTTTAAAGGAAATTAAAATCATCAATTGGACTCGAGTTAGGGGTACGTTCACATGGAGATTTTCTATCTGGGCTGCAAGCATGCCTTTTTAAAGAAGCCGAGAAGGGATTGAGATGCAAAACGAAAAGATAATAGTACTACACGAACTTACTCTGGGCAACGATACTTTGGCATTCAGCGACTACATAGCGACTGGAATACATACTGGTCGACCCGATAAGCTGTTGGGGTTGTATTGACAGAAAGCCCGGATAGTCCTCGACGTATTGTATCGAACTCCAGGTAGGCCCCTTTGTCGGTACAGATGCTCCGTTTGCCTAAGCAATTTGTCGGCCGTATTAGCTTTATCTCTGTCTCAGGGAAGCACTAGTCCACTAGGCCTAAAATACTGTTATATTATTACTCGGTTTTCAATGTGGGAAGCCGTGACCAATTCTTTTAAACGTTAGTATGGGCTGGCTAATAGTCGAAATGTCTATTCTAACTGTGAAGGTTAATTGTGAGGAGGAAAGTGCTTAGAGAGTACGACGCGTGGGGGAGGGAGTGGTAAATGGTTTCACATAGTGAGCTGCAGGCTATTCCCAAAAGCTTTGAACTGTACATTCAGCGCAGATTTTATTTTCAATTTCATTTGTCCTTGCAAGCAGCGTGTTAGCTAGGGTAGAACGACTGATCCACTGTATTCTCAGCCAGATAACATTCGGAAGGATCCCCTGGACAAAGTAGAAGGCAGGGTCATCATCTAGGAGGAGCGTCCAGGCATGAGTGGGGTAGTTTGGGTATACTAGATCACTAGCCAGGAGGGGCACAAAAGATCACCTACCAATCTCGCAGGACCTCCTGAAGGCCTTAGATTGCAATTAACGAACTGGCAAGACTCCCACGAGCTGAAGGTCAAGATATCACTGGAAGTGACGGACGTACTGAAGAATAGCAACCAAACCGAAATCAAATTGAGTTGGCTTTATTCAGATGTCGTAACGTGGTAGTTATGGGGTTATATTCGTGCTATTGTATCTTTCTCAGCGTAACCATAAATTACTCCAAAAAGCGAGTAACTTAATAAGACTAGGACCAACTTTGACTGTGTGCAGGCAAGATAGGCGCTTAAGTCAATAGTGGGGAACACCGGAATAGTTCCTTGCTTGTGCGCCAGAACTGGGAGTGAAAAAATCGAACCTTCCTGCTTTCAGTCGGTTTACTCGGAAGAATCAGGTCGCATGTCTACTCGGTGTGGCGCAAATCTCCTGAGCTATTTGGCTGTCGGTGGCCAAGTGGATTAACCGCCTATCACCAAAAAGATCAGGATCGAATCCCAGGTCTTCTGGCAAAAGGTGGTAGATAGCAACTCGCTGCCGTCCGGCTCGCTACCACACCTGACCTTGTGTGACCTTATATGGTTTTATGCCACTCCAAGTTTCAGGATTAAGGTTGCCGATCCACCTCTTCGTGTAGACAGGATCATGCACCAGGATCTACATGCACCGCACAGCTGGGCTGAAAAATGACGTTTACCTTTCAATACAGAGGTGCAGGCACCTTTTAACCAAACGTCCTGAACTCGTCAGCATTTTGGACCCTGAGGACAAACTTGTTATTCAGGGAACAGATTCTGTGAGAGACCGACTTGGTTACATATAAGTCTTTCTAGTCCTCCGTACAATATGTGGTGACGGCAGTTGGAGGGCCTTATACTTAATAAAGACAATAATGATATCTAGTTATGTTCGAGCACTAATTTCCTTGTACGGAGCGATTGGGCGGCGGCAAATAGAATACGCAGTTCAGGCTTGTAATATGAATATGAACTGAAATGGGGATACCTGGAAGTAGAAGGATGGTGAGAAAATAAGGCACAACGATGCAAGAAACCAGGGTGTCGTTCGTCTTGCTGCATGTCCTCATGTGACCTAACATCCCAAAATACGCGACCAGATTTCGCCAGATGGGTGGACAGGAATAAGGCTGATATGTATCAACCGCCTGCCTCTAAGAGGGGAATGTATCCAAAATACGGATAACGGGGCACGCCCATTAAGTTCCCTGAAGTTGCACATTTGCGTACTGCCTGCATGAAACGTAATTCCAGATGATGGACAGGCGGCTGATGATATTACTACAGTGCCCATTTCCTGTAAGCTTGCTCCGTATAGGGGGCTGCACATTGACATGGTGTGACGACCTCCATTCCTCCATGGTCGAACTAGCTATACAGCATAGCTTATCTCAAGCCGAAGATCAAATCATGTCTGGAAGTCGGTGGTTAGAGGCCTGACGAATTAATCTGCTGATCCTTCAGGTTTGGATTGATTTGAGCCGGCTTCTGATTCGAAAAAATGGGTGGAAGTAGACAGGCTTTTACTCAGCTATACCCTGCCGCCTTGCGGCCAGGTTCATGTTGGAACCAAAAGCTTGGTTGGCTGGACTCCCGAGCAGCACCTGTCCATCAATTCCCATGAGTTACACGCCTACAAATAATTCCATATTGCATCGGTCGTCGCGCAGGATAATCAGGACCGCGCTGCCCATTGCATTGAGCGCAGATGGAGTGGGTAGTGATAAGTATGCTACTGCTCAGAACTCAGAATTCCCTCTCTTTTATTCGACCTGTCTCTTCTGTCTCCAACCCAATCTCTTTGACCCCTC
The DNA here is from genome assembly GCA_008360955.1 of Fasciolopsis buskii. Taxonomy (NCBI): domain Eukaryota; kingdom Metazoa; phylum Platyhelminthes; class Trematoda; order Plagiorchiida; family Fasciolidae; genus Fasciolopsis; species Fasciolopsis buskii. The sequence continues at coordinate 39,386 of LUCM01000299.1, forward strand.
TGTCTACCTATAGTGTCCCCACTGATAACACGCCTGATACTCCCAACGGTTCATCCTCAAATAGTGTATATTTTCTCAAGCCTTGTCAGCCTCTGAATCTCGATTCCTTCAATGTGCGCGCTCTCATGCAAGCTCACCAACAGGCGTGTTTAGTTCTGACAGTGGACTCACTTTCGATTGATGTCTGCTGCGTGAGTGAAACACGAGTTCTGGATTCGAGCAGAGTACTTCAACTAACTGCACCTGGTGTCTCATCAAGATATTTCCTGCACATTTCGGCAGACGAAGCAGCTCAAACTGTGGGTCAACGCGGTGTAGGAATAGTCTCAAGTGAGAAGGCTGAAGCGGCCCTTTTAGACTGGATCCCGTTTAACAGTCGTGAGACTGCAGGAATCAGTCGGCGTCCGGAAGGATAATAGTGTTAAACGCAGTTTATTTGTCATTTTGGCATACGCCCCAATAGACTGCAGCACTGACATGACGAATTCATCAGCCTTGTTGGGAATAGCAAAGGCTTTGACATTGTAATGGTAGCAGGTGATTTTAATGCACAAGTTGGAAAACTTAGTGGACCGGGAGCCTGTTTAGATGGGCGATGCGCCTTGTCTGCCCAGCGAACAGATAACAGAGATAGCCTTGTCTGGTTTTGTGCAGACAATCGTTTATTCCTATCTAGTACGAATTTCCGACACAGTTTGCGTCGCACAGCGACATGGCGCCCTAACCCGCTAGTTTTCTGAGTCAGATCGACCATATCGCAACAAGCTACCTTGGCTTGGTTCGTGGTCGTACTGGATTACGTACGTCGAATCGTCGAATACGTTCGTTTTGATTCGATTTTTGCTTCGGCTCATCGGCCATCGAGGCAGACCACAAAATCGATTGGCCATCGAACGTCTGTCTGATTCGGCTGTTCTTAACAGTTATGAGCAGAAAATAAGACAAACTAAGGATCTCGACGAGCTCTGGGACGAAATCGAGCAGGCGATGTATTTGGTCCTAGGTCCCCTCCATGATCACCTTGGATATTCACTCTCTTTATAGACGTATGTAACCTTGGGGAAAAGGCAGTGGTCAGTGAGGCTTGCCCTGCTGTTTAACGCTGAACGGCGATGATGGTGATGATGACGATTATGAAAGAGTTGGATAAAATGCGTCGACATTTGTGGGGTAGAGTGACCATAAGTCTTAAGAATGACCTTAAGACTGGTGGGTTAGTGTAGCCGAAGAAATGGAATTAGCATCCACTTCAGGTTATAGTCAAAGACTGTTTAAGCTTATACATGACAGCGGTGTTCGGCGAACTTCGATTAGTGAATTCGTGTGTGATGGGAAGGACGAGCTCATCCATTGTAAACAGCGATGGCTTGGCCGTTAGGGTGAGCACTTCAAGAATAGGTTTAGCTGGCCGCCCGCTAACGTTTTTAGGCCGACGTCTGCAGCTGTGAATCCTTTGGAGGTGTATCTCGAACCCCCGCCCGTCCACTAATGGTAGTTCAAGTGTAATCGACTCAGTGGATCGGACAGCGCTTTTCATTTCTCTTCACAGGAAAGGTATGCAAACGAAATTTGTGAGCCTGTCGTAAGTGTTGTTGCATACTTGTGATTGCGTGATTGTATACGGTGAACTGGCACATTCATTCGAAATAACTGGAAGTTTTCGACGTGGATGTCCCATCTGTGCATTATTATTCATCTTCATCATGGACAAGGTGATGGGAGGTGTTTTAGGAGGTCTCTAGGATGTAGAAGTCAAACTGGGAAATGGAAGGAAGCTGTGTGACCTAGATTACGCAGACGACGTCGTGTGCCTTTTCGTATCTGCAGACCATGCACTACGTTGTTTGTACCATGTGTTGAGTTCCTCCCACGGAGTGGAAGAAGCTATGTTGATGTGAGCAGATGTCGTGACAACGTGAAATGAGAAAGTGCACATCTTTGTGGTTGGGGTCCTAAAGACTCGTCAACTAGCTGGCTGGAGACACTGAAGGATATGGCGATAAGTCGATAACAGCAGCGATCGTGCTGTCATTTTCTATCGAATCAGAATGATCGAAAGAGTGCATTTTTAAAGTTTGGCTGTGTTCCGTGTGTTGGCTTCAGGTCCACCCCCTGTTCCACTCTTTGTTTAGAACTTGTAACTCTGGGGAAAAGGCAGTGGTCAGCGGGGCTTGTCTTGCTGCTTAACGCTAAAGTATGATATTGATAATGAAAGTCGATTGAGTTAAACGTTCTAGAGGTTATGCTAATCCGACGGACTCTTGATGGTTTAGTGACCTTGATCACAATGTGTAGCGCTTATCGGATATTGATTTACATGGCCACAGGACGCTGGCACACTACAAGCGATTTCTAAAGGAAGATAACTTCTCTTACAATATGACAATTGCGACAAAGGCTTTAAACAGAAATCGATGAACCCAATGGTCAAGAATCTCCATTGGGTACTTCGAAATTGAGGCAATCGCATAGACTTACATATAGATGTTAAATTTTTATTGTAAACCGTTAGTTCACTGCGAATGAATCTTGTTCACCTTAATGTTATATATATATATATATATATGCGGAATTCCATAAATAGTTTCCTAAGGCCAAAACAGTGGACAACGTAAAGTTCACCCGAGAAAAAATTTATGACTCCGTTACGTGCATTTCGGTTAATTCACTTTTAAATTATACGCTGCATTCTTTTTGATTCCTTTTAATAATTCAGCTTCCAACTATTTCTAGTCAGGTTTAAATACAAATCAGATTTTGACGATTATTCTCATTTTGGAATAGTCAGTGGTCCTACTGCGGTTGCATATAGTGCTGTTCTATTTAACCTGAAAATCGTTGTTCCTCAGTCATTTTAGTTAAAATTGACTTCGAAGCTGTAAGTTGAATTTGACAAGGTCTTGAGCAGTAGCCAACTCGAAAACTGTTAACGATTGCATTTTCTTGTTGGAATATGGCATTCAGCCGTCGTTTCAAGCTATTATACAGAGAACATATGGCTCAAGTGTTCAGATACGTACAATGGATTTTCTTCACTGCAGCATGAGAGTTGAAGCCCATTATATAAGAGGGAATTAGGGAAAAAATCATATAAGAACTAGTCTGTTGGTTCTGTTTCTAAGAGAGAGCGAGAAACAACGATTATAAATGGACTTATCTTTGGATGGAAAACTCGATAAAATGAATCTCTGCTGAACAAGCGAGCCTATTATTGTTTGTGAATTCAAACTAAGATACATCCTGAGGCCCGTCCGTAAACGTTTTTGTATTTCCGGTGGCCCAGTGTGGTTCCAAATTTCGAGTTCAGCCGTGTGTACTTAGATATCATCTGTGTTTAACGACCCCTATTGCAGTCAACAAGCAGATACAATAAGAGTAATCTATAAATAAATTCATGGTATCTGCCGTTGCTTCCTTATACCTGGCAAGTACCAGAGCCTGAAGGATATTAACCGTGAAATTATTTGAAGGCATTACAGCTCTGGCGTGGTGCATATGTACTGCCGACTGTTCCTAACAAGATTAAAATAGCGATAGCGATAACGTTTTCACTTTTTCTCAATGTTGATTTGGGCTTGGGTAATTTGCGATGCATAAATTCTTGTAGTAATTTTCTTCTCTGATAGCTATATATATATATATAAATATATATGCATTACAATATATATATATATATATATATATGTCAGCCCAACTGACAAAGAATTATCAACGAATCACAGTTGTGATTCTTCTGTGGACTGTTCGACGAACAGCTTCCATGCACACTGCTGATGCTAGAGATTGGATTTTGGTGAGAAATATGAATCAATTCGGAGTGTACAAGTATGTGGATGTTTGAACAAGAGAGCATCGGGTACGCATACCTCATGAGCGACAATAACCGCGAAACTGGTCGTGTGCTCCCGGGCAAATTTTGTTTGCGCATCCAGATACTACTTCCTGCTTCTATATATATATAGAAAGATTGGTTCAAATTTTAGCTAGACGCGCCACGAAATAATGCGCGTGAGGATTCCCTCTACTAGCTGACTTTTGCTGTAATTTCATTTTCGCCTTTAATTTGTTTTTTTGATCAGTGTATAGTTGTCTTGCCCGATTCACGTTTAAAATTTTACAGATGACTTAGTAATATGCACGAGAAGTATGACATTCATCCCTCCGGCATGACGCGAGATTTCATTTTAGTTCATGCGCCCAAAGCTGGATTCAAATCAAGGATACTCTAATTAACGCGTAATTTGCGATAATTATACAGGATATTATTCTCATTGTCACTTCAAATTTTCGTTCTGATTACTTGTGCAGAATGTTGAACCTTTTCACATCTAGATTCATTAGCCTTTTGGAGTAAGCAGTAACTCGTTATTTATACGTTACTAGTCTTCTTAGACCACGGTGAGCTTCAAGGTATCATCTACACTGTTCCTTCCTACCGGCTCCGAAATCGACCTTTTCGATAATTAGTTTTCCGTCCCAAAAGAGGATGCGAAATTGCTCCGCCTAATGAAGTATCCTATAGGCCAGACCTACTGTGCCCTCTTGATGAATCGAATGTTTGGAAAATAAAATATTGAATTAACAGCCTTAAAGTGCAAGCGGACTACTTTACCTCCCCCCCATTCTCCTTGTTCCTCATTTTATGGGCATAAATTGCTGTTTTTTATGTTATCAAAAGCCGTTTGCTTATAACTCCAGAGACACTGTTCGAATATATTGTGCCCTACATTATCTTCAGTATTGCATTTTGAAATGCAACCGATCCAGTAGTTAAAGGTTGCTGCAGTTGAACATTCCAGGCTGAATACTTGATTGTCGCGGTCTCGGTTTTATCCGAAATATTTTTTTAACATTTCCTTGGCGTGTTGGTTTACTAGCGTGTAACTTGGGCTGGTTTAGTGACCCCCGTTCAAATGGAATCTGTGGAAGGGTGGATTGCGTTGTAGACTGGTGTGCCATACAGATGACTTTCGTATGATACATTCGGTCGTCCAACAAGATAACATACGCAAACGTCAACTGGCCTGACCGTTTTGAATGCATTCAGTTTGTGCGTTTGTTTATGTCCAAGGGGATCACGCCAAAACATGTGAACACATTCAGTTGAACTGTTCATTTCGTTTGCTCATATTTTCTAACTGTCTCTGTTTACTTCGTTGTCTTTTGACTGAAACATGACTTATCAAGCAAACCAGGGCTCCGAAATAAATGAAAAGACCAGCTTAGTTCAGGTAATATGGAACTAGAAGAACCGGATCTTGCGAACTTTGTTGTCATTACTTTACTTTGTTTTCGTACATTCTCATCTTTCTGTTTCATCTGCCTCTTTTATATTGTTCCCGTGATTGGCATTGCTGACTAGCGACGAGGACCTTAGTCAATAGTGTTTCCGCCTTGAGCTTGAGTTGTTATGCGTTGACGTATTATGTTTGTGAATAGTTTACACCGGTCGGTAGGCTATACACTACTCAGTCATTTTCTTTAGGGGTGAATTGCAACGCGATTCCGCAGATTCAGAATGGCTGATTTTATTCAGCTCAAAAGAATAGGCAGTGTTTCATAATCAGGTAGTGCAACCAAGGTCATTTGGGTAATCACGCGGATGGAGCGGACTAAACGTTTGTCATCCCAAAAAGGGTCAACGATTCGAATCCTAGGTGGTATTTGGCTGTCACCCGGCCCGTTAGACATAAAAGTTAGGGTTATTTGAAGCTTAGCTTTGCATTTGATGTAACCTAGGGGAATTTCTGACATTGTCTTGTTTTAATGAGGTTTCTTCAGCTACTGCGCGGCTAGATTCATAGTCTAGTGTTTTTGAGCTTACAAATAGGTATTTTAGCTTTTTGTGATACGAAAAGTGCGTTACTGCTCAGGAGGTTGCGGTCATTTGGCGAAGCGATCGGTAGTGGGAGGTTTCGAATCTACGACATTCGCATCCAGAATTTACTATTTTGTTAGCCTGACAGCTGCCGCCATTGCAGTACCAAATTATCGAACCAAGCTTATCAAAATATTTTGTGGCTTCCTGTTTATTTTTTGTTCTCTGGATCGGAAATCCGTAGTTATATCCATCGACTCACTAAAGCAGGGCAAATCCTTCCGGTTACCGATACTCGTCAAGTATGCGTACCCGCTACTCTCCTAACCGGTCACCTTTATGTTTCTACATTGCCTTGTCGTTTTGGCTCTGAAATTTTACATGATTCATGAGGAATGCGTATGAATAATAAATACACTTAGGAATCACATTGTGCTTCTTCCAAAGGCTGAGTTAGCTGTCCATACTGTTTGAGCCTACCTGGTGCTGCTAGAGCAAACCGAATATGATGTTCCCTCTCTCTCTCTCGATCTTATTGCAATTCCTACTTGGTCGAATATAGGTTTGCTCTGACCGAATGTTCGGTTTGTGTTACACTCGCTAATGCGTTATAGGTGTTCTATTTGTGAAATATTCGAACACTTCATAGCGTGGCTGGTGGAGCATGCAATCTGACTTTGTGAGGATGAATAACTTTATGAACATTTGGTTTTAGTCGATATTTGTTAAAACTGTGAAATAGCGCGTCACGTTGCTGATCAGATTTCATTAAATGTTTACTAAGAATGTTCAGAATCATACTTCTGCTAATTATCTGTAGTTTTTTCCTGCTGGATTGTGCCTTTCTTCTGCATCACTTGTCAATTCGCACCAATTTCCTATCCCCGGAGGCTCTTTCCGTTAACTTAACTAAACTTGCATGCACGGCAAACTATGCACATTCCAAACTAGCTGTTTGTGTCATTTTTTTATCAAAATTATTTTTCCAGCCGGCTTAGCATTGTTGCCATTAATATTGTCATTCGAAATGCAAACATGTAATTTTCCTCGATTTCGATATTTTCCTTCGTTTGTTTGATTAGTACTCCACGTACGTTTTTGTTCTTGAATCTGTTTTTGCCGTTTTGACGTCGTCAACTTCATCACGATCGTCACAGGCTGAGATCTGATTTGGAATTCTTTCTCGCTGGTCGTTTATGTGACGTACTCGAACGAACGGTAGCCCAAACATCATGATGCGGCTCAGCCATTCCCCTAGTGTTCTTTGTCACAATTCACATTGGGATTTTGCTTAGTCATCCTAAGGCCATTTGGTGATAATATTTGGTTCACTGTGGATTCAGTATTTCGTGGCCATAGAGTGTGTTAATCGTGAAACCCAGCTAATCACTAAACTCAACGAGTGCTTTTGCCCATCCATCAAAGAATATTTCAAGTAATCAGATAATTTGTAGACCAGTTTGTGTACAAGAACCGATTGGAATGCGGACACGAAAACGAGGAGCAGCTATGAAGTATTAAAACTCATTTGCCTAACGTCGAGGCTGTTGATATCTTAATTTGAATTCACGAGTAGAGATGCACATGTACAGAATAAGGTAAATTTTAGGCATATGCGTCGATAAAATGATATTGGAAATGCTTCACCGGTAGCAGATAAATTGAAAGCTTCGAGCGATATAAACCTAGAGACTGCAGTTGATGTATAATGATAACCGAACACAGTTGTCGTCAGTTTCAAAGCATTTCTTAACTATGGACTCATGTTGATTACATCTTCGGGATAGTAATAGTCGTCTAGTCAATGAAAAAGCTATATTCGAGGTCGTTTTTTGAACAGTTTATGCAAGAACCTTTCTCGTAAAAAGTGATTTAACTGATTATCCGTCTCCGGCTTAACAGTGGTACCGTAGAGATGGGCCAATTATGTCAGTAGTTCACTAAGACCAATCATATGAGGCAATCTCTCCTGGTGCCGCAATACTGCACTCTTTTCTCCCTTCAACTTATCTGCGATGGGGGTGTTGTTTTATATTCGTGAATCGGCCTAAAAACAGACCTATATATGCATTTTATTCGATGACCATTACGTTTAACGTGAATAAGACAGTGGTCAGTAGACGCGCACTTATTGTCTGCTGAGTACGTTTGATGTGAGCTTGTCCGATAAATCGACCCATTCCGCTTTCATTGATGTGGGCAGGCATTTCAGCGGAGTCCACCGGGTTTTAGCCGCGATATCTTCCACGTTTGGCTGATTGCTTGTGGTGCAACTGAAGTCGTACGGCCTACCCACTATTTTTTCTTGCAAATATAATAGTTTGTAGCATAATAAGTAAACAGTGACGTGTTATCATAAAGGAGATTGCGGGGAACGTTGACGTAAAAGTCAGTTTGTTGATTCTGCTCTAAGTAGAAAGACATAGATTTTAACTGAATTGGAAAGCTCGCAAAGGACAGAGTTTTGCGACTTGGCGATTCTGGGAAAGAAAAGGACTGAAAGAGAGATACAACACCTCTGGTTAGGATGGTTAGAACTCTGAGAGCGGGATAGGCTGATGAGGCTGAAGGTATGGGAGCTGACGAAGCAAGCTCCGAAGTACATAAGCCAAAGTAGTAGCGATGACAGAGGGACAGTGAAGCGACCGCCCGACAGTGGGCTAGTGGTTGCAGATTGAACATTAAGGAAAGACTAGGTTTATGGCCTTGCATTGAACCCGATCAAGTAGAGAAAAAAAAGTAGACGAAGTCCCACCGCCTTAAGCAACCGCCGTTTTTTAGTGTCGAGCGGATTTCTCTTGAACGATGGGAGAAGGACAAGAGTAAAGAAGCATCTGACGTGAAATAGAAAACCAACTTTGTACGCAGCAGTAGGAGCTGACTGGGATATAAAAGCAAACGACCGTGATGGAGTTATAGATAGGTCAGGAGCATAGAGCTGCTGAATCATGATAGAAATAAGTAAATGAAAAACGTTTGACGAAAATGGAGAGAGAGAGGAAGTTTTCAAAGCATTGAAATCGATGCAATGCCATGAACTCTGGCAGGAGATATGTCCGCGGTCGGGATTCAGCGAAACATTTTCGACATGATAGTAGAGATCAGTGTTGTTCTTTGCACGTCGGTAAGTGTGGTAAAAAAGAAAACAATGAAAAGTGGCACTATCGGTGAAGTAGTGGTTTGGATTGAATACTTTGGGTAAAATGGTTTTAATAACTAAAAAGGAGTGGGCATGCGTACCAACCTATAAGGAACACGGAGAACAACTGAAATAGAATTCTGCCGATTTGGATTGCTATGGTTCGCATATTAAAGACACTTATTGTTCGCGACACCAAAGCTGAAAGGAATCTGAGCGCAAATAAATTCGCCAATAAGCCTTCTTGATGAACTCAGTCAAACGCCAGGAGTGTAAAGGGAAGCCGGTTGATTATCAGTGGAACGACACTGGAGGGCACTCAGTAGTTCTTCGTATCCGAGAAATGATCACAGTTGATGGAAGAAAATGGCTTTGGACATTTGCGAAGTAATAGATGTTAGCAATATCTGACAGTGATTGTTCGAGTCAGAGAGATCGCCAGGTTCACGAATAAGGGATATTTCTTGAGATTGAAAAGATAAGAAGATGGAGGGAAAGATATATATGATGACGTAATAGGGTGCCAAACTTAGGGGCAAATTTTAAGATGACGGGTAAAATATCGTCCGGATCGGGCGGTTTGGGCACGTCAAGAGAGTGCAGCATTTCTCGGCTTTTCCGGGGGTCAAAAATAAGTGTACTAAGCGGTCATTGGAAAGAAGTTAACGAAGGATTAGGAAAGTTAGGTAAGGTGAAGGTGGAAGCGGACCGGAGATCGGAGACCTCGGCTTTCTCGTGTTGTTCGCAGGCAAGATCATCCTGCACACTGCAGGTGACCGGGAGTGCGCGAGTGGAACCAACCGCAATCTGATAGCCGCCTCAAACCGACAAAATGATTATATGCGTGGCTGAACCACCCGCAGGATTCAGGTTTCCTGGGTTTTGAAACACGATTATGTATGATGAGTGATGACAATTGTTAGAGATAGCCGAAGGACTATCAGATGTGAAACAGTACCCTTCTCTTGAATGGGAGACCAGGAATTTGCGAAAATCGTCGCAGTTGGCTGGATTTTTGAGCCAAAGTGTCTGAAGGGAACGTAGCGGTTGTGGCAAGTAAAGTTAATAGAGGATGTAGTAGCATAATAGTCAAGTAAGCCAAGAGGGGAAGATGGAGATGTCTAAGTGGAGAAAGGGATCAAAGTGAGGACAAGAGCGAGAGTAGGAACCATAGTCTCCAAATCGACCGGGTAGACGTGTGAGAATGTCATTTGGTTTAATTGCCGGAAGTAAATATCCAATGTTTGAGGACACGAAGTTGGAGATGGTGAAGTTACCACTGTTTGGGGGGTAATGAAGGGTGCAAAAATAATGCTTCATGTGAGAAAGTCAACCACGAGTTAAAATTCGCAATTGAGAAAATCGAAATTTAGCGCATGACAAGTGAAAACCAGCTGATAGGCAAAAACAGGTACCTAATTCGAGAACAAAATAGGAACTAAATTCGTAGTTGAGAAATTAGGTTTGGATGGTATCTGATGAGGACACTTAATTTCCGGGGAAGAATAATGAAAAAGAGGACGAAGACTGATGAGCAAAGTCAGTGCTGCATTTACCACTACGAATTTTAGTGAGTGAAATGAATTCCTGGCTGCTTTTGGGGTTGGTGAGGGAAATATTAGAACGAGAACGAAGGTGGTTGCGTGATCTCATGATTTATATAAAGTAATCGGCAACCATGGTCCTAGTAGTTTAATTGAACAATCGCATAAGGTCTTAGTTGATCAGATATGGTGGTGAATCTAACGGCAGAAGAATCGTTTGCAACTTATCACTGAGTACCATAGCTTTTTCCGTTGTTTAATAGCCATTTCTTAGTCGAGCACAACAGCGGACGAAATGAAATCCAGGTTACCATGTCACATTGCTGGATCACAGAATTCGCACGTGATATGCTGTTTTCTTTAGTGTTGTCTGAAACCATGTGTTTATCCCACTGTGCGCCTAAGACTACTACAAGGTGAAAGAGTATGTAATGCCCTATGAATTAACGAATTTTCTTCGTGGATTGCTAGCAGCTTAATACGATTATGTATACAAACCGAAGCGATATCTTGTCTGTTTAATGGCCCGATCTTTGCTACTTATCTGCACAGTATCTTCGTCTTACCTCTATCCATGCAAGATGCAGCTGAGTAACAGCGCAAATAATCGCTTGTCGTTTTTTCTCCTAAAATTATCGGCTAAAGATTCCTCATCCAATCCAGATCCTGGTCCGATGAGCTACATGTCATTGGTTTCCAGTTTAGCTGAACAATCTTGCCTTCCTTGTGAGCACGGCGAACAACGGTACCCATGTTGCAATCCATGGCTGCTGCTCAGCACACAATCGAAAATGAAAGGCACAGAAATGTCCCGAACAACTGTGGATCTGATTCCCAATAGTTCCGGTGACTTCTCCACTATGGGTGGTAGTATCGTTGGTTCGACCGACAAAACCTCATCCAACTCGCGCAGGCCTCGAGCCGATCACCCTCGCTCCTCGAAATGCGATCTTTGTCATCTGACCGCAGCAGTTCATGCTACATCACAGCCGATGGACCAATTAGCTTCACGCAATTTAGGCTTCGGTCCGGTGGACCTAGATGAATTGGTACGGAAATTACATCGACATGGGTTGCTGGAACATCTCCGACCGGCTTACATGCTTAATTCCATTCCGCTTGGGCTCGCTGCACTCATCCTCCAGTATCAGCTTGGGACATCTGCAGGCGCATTTTCAGGCCCGTTATGCAAGCAACGCTTGGGGTCCAGTTTATCCTTTGGATTAAATCACTCTGGCGCTCCGAGCTTTGACATTCAACCTGCGTTGTCCCCGAGCGATGATGGTGCACCATCCGGAAAATCAGCACGATTTGCACGATGGTTCCCGCTACTGACAACCAGCATGCGTCTTCTCAGACCTACTGCCGATCAAGTAAATAAAGTACGTCACTGATGGATTTGATCAAGCATTTTATCTGGTTTTCCTTTGTTTCAGAACCAAACTTTCTAAACACCACTTCTTACTTGATTCCGATTCTTCTTTAAAGATGGTACAGAAGTGATAGCATTGCAGTCAACAAAATTTCTAGTCACTGTGGCCGAAAGAACAGATTTCTAAGGGCTGGTGGTAATCGATGATTGTACCGAGTTACAAGGAGGGTGACAGATCTTCCACAGAGGCATTATTGTGGTAAGCATTTCATCCAAACTTCTCGCGGACATTATTCTTCACTGATTACCTCATACTCACTAAGGATTTATTCCCGAGAATCAAACCGGTTTCCCTCCCGATCGAGGTTGTATTGGTCAAATCTTCAATCCACGATAGATCGTAGAACATAGGCAGATTTTCCGCAGACCCACGATTTCTGTCTTGGTTGGCTTGAGAGTATCGTTCGACTCATCCAGTCGTGCAATCCTTTGGCAATCCCTCCCATTAATGGGTGTGCCAGGGGAATGAACTTGGCTCTGTCTATCTCTGTATGCGAATGGCCGAAGTCGAGTACATGCCTGTGGTGATCTTTCAGGTGAGCTCAATATGAAGTTTGGTTTTCACCGGAATTCTCCCTTTCATTTTTTTTTCAAGTTCGTCACTAAAATGGTTATGGTGGCAACGGTCTTTGCTCAAGCGGAAAACTGTCTAACCTAGAATATGCGAACGATACTGTGCTACTGAGTGAGAACCAAAGCTGTATATTTCTCTATGTCATGCATGGTAGTGCAGTTCAGTTTATGACATTCGCATATCCGAAAAGTGAAACACTGTTGCAGGACTATGTTGGTCAATTCTGAACCTTGCTGCTGCGAGCGCAGAATTGAATGAAAAAGATGGGTGTAGTTACCCGGATACTTGTATCTCATCTGGTGATCTTATATCGAATAAGGTGCCTTTGCTTATTTGGAGGACTCGATTGGTATTCATCAATTTGAGGCATCTGCGATTTCTGCGTTATTATCCATTTATCGACCGGATGTCAAGTAGAGTAAGGTCAGTGCTGCTAAACGACTCAGAAACATGGGCATGCAATTTAGTGTTAAACCGGCATCTGTTACGAAAAAAAATCAGTTCACTTCAGTTCACACAACCACTGACCTCCCACCAACATGATCCGCTTTCGGTTACAACTTTACAGTATCGTCTACCCAAAAAAGAAAATTAGGAAAAGGATCAGTGACAAATCAATTGCAGGACGAAAAAATGAAAAGCTATACTGCGGAGAAGAGGTTTCGGATGCAAGAACGTCACTAACCGCGCCAATGAACCATATCAACAGTCTCCAACAGTTGCTTGGGGGTTTGGTGGACCTCAACCCGCTAGTGTAAATTCACCCACACGAGCCAGCTCACTGGCTAAATTTTTCACACTTTTAAATTTCATCGACTAGCCACCTCCAAAACATCTACCAAATATTATCTGCCACGGAGAACATCGCCCTGAGACAATAGACGAAACACGTCTCAACCATCTTAATCTATTTGGAGTCATAGGCCGTTCTGAAGATTGACTCCTAGGACCCAGTAGCACACGCCTAACGTCTTAGTTACAAAATTCTCTGGCCATGCTCTATCAATAAAACAGTGTTCAACCGCCAAAAGTCTTCACACATCTGCTGCCCTCGATGCCTATGTTTCTGAGTCGTTTAGCAGCACTGACCTTACTCTACTTGACATCTGGTCGATAACTGGATAATCACACCGACATCGCAGACGCCTCAAATTGGTGAATACTAGTCGAGTCCTCTGAATAGGCAAAGGCATTTTATTCGATATAAGATCACCAGGTGAGGTTCAAGTACCGAAAGTATAAAATGAATGGGAGCGGACCGAGACAGTTAAGTCCCACAGCATATTGAGGAAAAAACTGGGATTCACGAGAACTGTAGACTGTCTTCTGCCTCCCCAATCCCGATACCCATGAAATGGCATCGTAACCGTGGCATTTAGTTGATCACCCATGTTTACTCTGCAGGACTGCTGCTCTCACCGATTCTCCACCTGTACTCATGTTTCCCTTGAAGGCGCTTTGGTGCTGGGTCACTTTCACAATATTGGGTAATTGCTTTAGGGGGCCTCACTCTTGCGGTAGGAGGATCTGATCTGGAACACAGCTGAGCAAAACAGATTACTCGCAGATCTCCGAAAGCCGTTGTTCCAGTTGATGTGCCTTTTGATATCAGGTTAGTAGTCCATTTGTCCTTCGGTTTTCGATCAGATCTGTCAGACGTGAAATTCTTGAACTAATCCAATGTGTTGTGAGTCCATTTGACGGCTTGTCACACTGGTTGTGGTCGCGCGCCGTCTTATCCTTGAACTTTACCCTGAGTCAGACTAATCTGTTTCTTTAGTTAGCTGTTGGTCGGCGAGTCGCAGATCGGTAAACGCAAGCGAATGCAGTCTGCTCGTGTTAAATAGTGAGCGCTTTCGGTTAGCAGAGCCGAAAAGAGACTACGTTCTTATTAGCTACTTGCCAGCACCTGATAACGAGCCATCTGATGAAAGGTACGCTGAAGTAAGCTAAATGAAGCATGCGATGAGCCGTGGCGATCAGTTAACATAAGTGATCTGGGTTTCACAACAAAGCGACTCTGAGCCAGCCAATCAAACACTGACTTGAGAAACCGATGAAGCACATGAAAGCCATGCTGGCCCACATATGCATTCGGTAATTTTATCAATATTATAGGTTTTCTTTTAAGGAGCGAGATTTGTGCTTGCTCTACTATGTGGTTATTGCTTCTGCTACTGGTATTGGTGGAAAGTTTTCACTACCACTGTAGCGAAAGTTCCAGTGTATTTTTTCATCTGCCCCTCGTGTCTCTCAACAGGAGGCTAGTTCCTCATCCGTTCATCCTCTGCTTGGAATGAAAATTGGCAGCGGACCTTTGGCAAATTGTCCCTCCTGTTCACCGGCTCAGTTGTGTGCTCATACCGTGTGGACTCGCCTTGAAACTAATCAACAGTCATCGACCAACAGTGTTTTACCCTGTGATTGTCACTGGGCTCTTCAGGACGTGAAGGACATGGCACACGGGAAAAGAGATGAGGCCTTCTGGCCTTCTGCATCGGGCTCTGCTGCATTGTTGGATGCTGTGTCTCCGAGATTGTACGTTCCTTTCATGGATGAGATTCGGGTAAGTTCTGATAGTTCTATGCAATAGCTTGATTTTATTTGTAGGTAATTGATCATTGCATGTCACTGGTTCCCTTTGGTGTCTGTTCGAAACGATAAATTAAAAGTGCCATCAGGGAAATCCCAATGGTATGCAACCATTGTTTTGTTATTTCGTTTATGACAGTCGCTAGCTTTAGCGGCTTCAGGCGGTTGACTCCATTCGAATTCAATCCCAGCTGGTCTAATCAAGCGAGAACGATAAAAACGGCGTCTGGCCACTCAACAGGACAGTTTGCTTTATTTGTCATAATCGAATGCCTTATATAGGTCTGCACACGGTAGAGTTCTTTAACCGCTTGTCCTTCGTCTAACCGGCTCGTTGTCTATTCTTTGGTCTCCATATCGAATGCCGCTCCCCCTCCCCTCCTGGCTTGTCACAAATTCAGACCGGCGACTAGTATCTAGCTGACTCCGTACCTGGCCTCGGAATTGCTTTCGCTCCAGTTCCAAGCCCGTGCTTTGCAACTGACGTCAACTGAGTTTGGCAGTCAGTCTTATTCTTCTAGGTATAATCTAGATTCACCTCCTTTTAGTTCATCTCAACGAAGCAAAATGGCCTTGCACTTTTGGCATCCGCACGTAGTCCTTCCCTTAAAGTTCATTCTGTGCATGGTTATGATATCGATAAACAATTTGAAACAAGCTACTTTTTTGGATGTACCGTCATTTATTGTCATTTGGATCGTGGCATATAATTATCGTCTGGTTATTTTAGTGATTGCTTGCTTTCAGCTCAACACCAAGGTAATCGTTCCTTGCGGTTTTTTGTTAGTAGCATGTTCTTTATACGGATGGATGGAAGAATTATCCCAGGAGGACGCAACCGGTTTCACGGATATTATCGCTCGTCAGGTATGCGTACTCGGTACTGCTGTGCTAATTCATCCACATACCTGAACACCCCGATTGTGAGTTCTCACTAGAATCTTGTTTGATTATAGGAGTAAGAATGGATTGGGAATCCAGTTTTGAAATCATAACCGTGTTCGGTAGCATGTGGATGAATTGACACGAGAGTATCAGATACGCATACCTGATAAGCGGCAATAACCGCGAATGTGTACCCTTTATTATAACGTTTATTGCGATACTTCCATCTAACCTACGACTCGTTGTCGAATATTCACGTTTGACAACGAATCTTAGTTTGGATGGAAAGGTCACAATAAATGTCATAACTCGGTGAACGCCCTCCAATCTCTATAATATCCAACTTGAGCTGCAGATATTTTCACTCAAGTATATGTGCAGGTGCCCCCGGTTCTGATGCATTCAAAAATGTCCAATGTTGATATCCTTAAGACTCTAGTACTTGCTAGGTGTACAGAAACATTAGCAAATACCTTGAAGTTATTTACAGGTGTCCTTTGCTCAATATGTTTGTAGACTGTGATTAGGCCAGTCAAACATGGTTGAGTGACCTTGGATGTCTAGATAAACGCGTCTGAATATGAAAAATGAGAACCTTCTGGACCCTGAGACTCTTATAGACGTTTTTAGAATGGTCTTCGGATGTAACTCAGTATGTCTTCTTTAATGACAACAAATTCTCTCAACCACAAAGGCACTTATTTTATCAAACATTGTAACCACAATTACGTATGCATTTATAGGCTGCAGGTAATCATTTGTTAACTTGGGTCCAATAATCATGGTTGATCATAAATAAAAAAACTTTTGGTTTAGTGGGGATCGTGATTTACATCCGACTTGACCTTGTCTCAAAGTAATTTAGGCGCGCTGCGTTATTCACACATTGTTACTGTAACAATGAAGCAATGAGCGAGAAACAGCTAAATCTTTTAGTATCGCAACGTAGTGGATAAAGAACTGACTGCAAAGTATCGACCGATTGAAATTTCACTACCTAAACTTTTTCAGCTCTTTAACTTAATGAGGCCACCATTTGTATCACAATAGATAAACAAACTATACTAGGAGCGTGTCTCATGAATGAAATCAATCATATCCGAAAGTGACCACAGAGTTACTTACATTCATATTAACATTTCACGACGGGAGTTCTCTCCTCCAGGTCACAGATTACTCCCCGTACTTCATGCAACATCTTAGAAATAGATTGGAACAATTTCTGAACGCTCCACATTTCACCAGATAGATGGCTTGAATTAGTCACACAACAAAGTGTGGAATATAGTGATCCCTTTAAATCTTAGAAAATTTAGATTACCTCAGTCTTAGGACACGTTAGTTTTGATGAATAAATGCCATATGGTGACTCGAAAAACACTTACAAAATGGGCACTTCTAAAATAAAACTCTACGGTGAAGTTGTCCTGTTTTCTTATTCCGTTCCAAATTGTTGTCACAAAAATAAAGGTAGAAACTCCTTCCTAACGGATCAAATGTGAATGGACTTCGGGTAGGGGGAATTTTCTAGTTGTGGTGACAGGAATATCCCCGTCATTACAAGAAAGTAAAGGACGTAAAAAACGGCAGTCTGCAAGAAAAGTTCCGTGTTTTACTCTATCAGAATTTAGTATAAATATTTTCCTAAGCAGAGTGGTTTTCTTTCAGTCTGACGAAATCTGGATGAAAATACATTAGGACGAGGGGTATACTTTGCATATAATCATTACGCCGGCCTGAATCTTGATTCTTTCCGAAATTTTGTTTCGTATTTTGTGATAATTAAAATAGATTTCCTCACCAAAAGATATTGACTTAGAAATTCTAAAGCTTCTTAAAGTATGAGGTAAAAGCAGTTTCACTTTAGATGTGCTGGATGTCATTTCCGAAGTATTAAAATTTCACTGACCCATTGATTTCCACTGTTCATTGATGCTGAATTCCTAGCAAAATAAGCACCAAATTGCTGTAAATTAATTTCTTGTTTTTCTTAACTAGCTCGTCATAGGTAAAATGTATGGTGACAGAAATGGAATATCACTTAAATTCCTAAACTATCAACTCACTAGATAACTCCAAAGCATGCAGTGTATTATCGAAAATATTCGCTAGTTCCTGTTGAATTAAAGGAATGCAAGCCGAAGTATTTACTTTTCTATGTTGCTGCTTACTGGAGAAGAAATCGCCCATATAACGCCTATATATATATATATATATATATATATATATATATATATATATATATATATATATATATATGTATGTATAAACATCCTTTACGATAAAGTTGACAGGAAATGGAGATAAAGGACAGCTTGATCCTACTCCACTTGGGACGAAGAAGAATGACAAAAGGTAGCTGGTTGTCTTAACCCGACCTGATGCGTGACGTACAGCTGTTTCAGGACGGGCTACTTTTCAGCTGCTCCATCCCTCGTCAAACAGTCCCATAATGCAGACCTATCACTGCTTTCAAAGAATACGCGAGTGCCCAAGGCCACAATGGTTGTTGGCTTTTAGTAAAACGATGTTCTAGCAGCTGTTGGAAGGTGAATATTTGGTCGATGTTTCCACAAACAGCAAGAAACCCAGAGTGCTCTTCACGAGTTTGGTCTTCTTGTGTGTTGTGCAACCAGCGGAAAGGGAGGATGATATCGGGATTAGGCTAATATCCTTATGGTTCGGACACTCACTGCCCTCCTTAAAGATTTGGCCATGATCGACCCCCCTTCCACGAGATGGCCACTTTCTCCGAGTACCAAATATATTCCAGAACAAGACATGAATTTCTCTTACCAGAGCCATTAATATATCTTTGAATAGAGCTGAGGAAAGCCCATCGGAGCCCGGCGCTTTATGACGTTCTAAACTTCAGATTTCCCCGAGGATCTCCGCCTCAGTCGTTGTTGTTACAGGCCAACGAACGCTTACCGGAATAGCTGCGGGAGGCGCTGACGTTCAGGGCCAGCTAAATTGTAACTGGAAGCGCTCCATCCAGCGTACAAATTTCGCTGCTGATTGTGGATTGACGAGTCGTCAGCTTCACGAATCGTTTGGCTCATATCCATTACTTTCTAATCGGTTGCTCGAAGGAGGTGGAACAAGTTGCAGGAATTTCCAACGATGGCGGAACGTTCCATCTCCAAAGCTCGTTTAGACCACAACACCTTGCGATCCCTATGCAAGCTTGCAGTGAATTCAATAGACGACCAGTGCTCATTGATTGTTTGAGGTGGGGACAATCCTAGCTTTTCAGCTAATGCATTTTCGAAAGAATGAAAAGCCCATCGGATAAGATAGTTTGTTGTGATCTAACCGACGTTATTTGTGATTATTGGCGATGTGGTTGATTTTGGTCCACCATTGACTCGAGTAGGGCTGATGCCGGACGGCGTAAAAGCAATTAGAACGTCTGAAGTTCTTGATAGCGGGAAACAGTCGATGGTCTAAATACAGCCAACAACCGTTCTTCGGTTTTTGAACGACAGGAGCTGAGACCAAGAGGGCCTCCTGGATGCCTATGTTTCGAAGACAACGTGCTGGAGCACCTAAGTGTTACAGAACTACGGATCGAACGTCTCCTGAATACCATAACCTGTTGTTGGGCTATCTTCTTTCCAGTGCACCTCTTTGAAACTAATTCGGTGACTCTCCTGTCATCTTCCACCACTTTAACATTCCTCTAATCGTTCTTTGGCGTTTGCAAAGATCTTATCGACGATATCGTTGGAATACTGATCACGAATGTAACCATTGAACCTTGGTAATTCTTAATGCATCACCGTTTTCATGCTGCTGCTCTTCTGGCAGCTGGATCGGCTGCAAAGTGGGCTCATGCCGCCTACACCAGCGATTGGGCGGTATCTTGGAGCGTCAGTTGAACGATTCTTACCAATAGTCGGAAGAGTCTCGTGGATGTTTTACTTGGCATGATAGAAAGCACTCATCAAACCCAAATTCTTTCTTAAATCGGGTCGTCATGCCGGTTTCTAAGTCCATCATGTCAAATGGCAAACCTTGGGCGAAATCGAGACGACTTCACGGATGTGAAAATTGCTTGGTGCATCGTCCGTCTATGATTCGCTGTATCCGTGTATAACAGCGAAATCTTTGAGCCCGTTCATTATTAAGAAGGATTATTATATTTGAAAAGTCAAGCTAGAGGATACACTACAAAAGTACGGGAATTGGCTATAATGGACGGTATCCACCGTCAAGTGCGATTGCGTTGCGTCAGTAGACAGATTCCATAAAGCACATACTGTTTTTAAGCGTAGAATTTGACGTTCGTTTTTTATGTTTGAATTTCGGACCTCATCATATTCCAGTCGCATTATTGACCGCTTCGCTTACCTTTGCCGAAGCGCGTAAGCGCAGCCGATAAGTTGCTGACACGTGAACGCTGACTTATCACATTTCGAGAAACATCCGTTTTCTTGCTGCAAACTGATAGTTCCGCATTTCAATCTGCGAGACTTGTATTTCTCTGTTTTACCTGCACATCGAATCTCTTCATCTGGTGCACTGTCAAAATTAGGCGCAGATTTTCGGGAAACAATTTGTAGCCCCGATGCTCATGAAGCAGTAGTCTCAGTGAAAATTCATCCGTTTCTTTTTTCGCCGCCTCGCTTGTGGTCTACTTAGATAGAGGCAACCTTTCGGATCCACAACGTCCATTCTCAGTACCTAATGTTTTTTATAAGGTGCACGACTTACTGGCCGAAATAGTAGAGGAAACGCGTAAGTTAAATCATTACATTCCCACTAGTGATGCCTGTGTCATTCTCAAATGCGCAATTTTCAATGCAGTAGAAATTTCCATATTCGAATAAATTGAAGCAGATTTAGATAGCCATTCCACTCTTACGATACGTAAAAACAACTTTTGAGGCTTTCAAAAGGGATGCCTTGCTCTCGCGACACGTTAGTTAAATACTTTACCCCATGTGCCAGATAATATCTTGTATTCCTCAAAATAGATATCTGGACAGCAGAACTGGGTGGAAATACCGGCAGAATGTTTGGTGCAAATGTGTAACATTAATGCGGGTCATTTCGCTACATCTTCATTATGTCCTATTGCGGTTATAGTGATGGTTTTTAAAAGTTGAGTCGAGCATATTCGCAAGATCAGAGAAAATTACTCTCGCACTCAGGTACGTGATCTGAATCATTTAACCAATCACGCTGCGAGTGGGCAGCTACTGGTTAATAACCTTACCAAAACCAGGCCAATATAATCAGCCATACGCGTTTTCTATACAGCTGGAGTGATGATGGCTCGTTGGGGGCAAAATTTACGGCTAAGAATCTACGATACAGAGGAAGCAGAACACCGCGTACGTACGCAAATACTCACAGAGCGTTACACTGTGTCCAGTGTTGACTGTGACCAACTCACAGCAACGCAATATGGGAAGTTTGGTTACCAGCGAGGAGGCTTATTCGAAAGCATATCGGAAAGAGTATCCTTAAAATATGCAAATTTGAATGATTTCAAAGTCTATAATGAATACGTACTTTCAGTGGATAGGAAACCTCTTTGCATCTAGCTGCTACAATCGGTGATAAAACTGTTACCTTCCCGCGCCATATTTAACAATTAATACTTCCGATTGGAGGATTCTCAGCCATTGTTTTAAATTGGCGGAACTTGGAATGAGTCATGTCTTACATGTATGTGCGTATGATTTGCTTTGGTCCTATAAAAATGTCTGATTTGCTTTTTAAAAAATCACTTGATCTGAAACAGGCTGTAGCTAAGATGCAGCGAAATGATTCGGATTACGTCGGGCAATCTAATTCACTTAATGCAGATTTCACCGTTATCTACGAGCAGCGTGTGGGTTGATGTGACCATGTTTGGCTGAGTGCCGTTTTGACCACACTTTTCACACACGATGAGGAATATGGGACCAGTGAGGATTTCAAATGACAGCGTAACCCGCGTCTGATGCGTCCCGAATGTAAGATCGACCAGTCGGTCTGAGATCTGTCTGTGAAAGGTGTATTCCAATGGACAGTCACTCACACAGTTCTTTGTACATAATTGTGTATTCGCAGTTCCATAGATAAGTGAATACTCCTCATCTTCAGTGCTCCTACAATGAAGTGAATAGACGCTAATGTGTTGACCGATATGCACCCGTACTACCTTAAAGATTGAATGTTAACTTTGTCTAATGGATTTCTTCTTTGGAACACTCCAGCATTCGGCCGCTGGATTTTCCTTTGACGGTCCTCCGATTACCTTACTTCCTCCATTTGCTGTCACGCACAAGAATATTTATTATTTGTTAATCGAAAGTCTAGCTGAAATTATTTTGACAACAAGGTGGCAGTCATCAGTTTTTTAACTCCTGTGGGAATAGTTTGCACTAACCAACGACAGGTCCGTGTATCCCGCGCAAGTCAATGCATTTACGACGTGTCTGTAAACCATCCGATTCATAACATATCTGTCAAAATTCATTTCTTCAGGAAATGCAATCCCCATATTGGTGCAGCTGCAAACAAGAAAATCTTTATCAGTATTATTCAAATAATAGTTTATAAAGTCCGGCGAACCATTCAGATGGCCCGATCAAAATATCCCAAGTGACAATCTTTTATAATTTAGTCAAAAAACGATCCCCTCAACTCTTTCAACATCGTTTTCCTAGCCTTGGTTCCCGCTGCTAACCTTAGTTTGAATGAGTTTGCTGAACTGTTCGTTTCTATTTCGGATGATTTTCAGATATCGCCTATCCTGACATACGATTTCAGCGAATTGGTTAACTTCCGAGTCGACTTATTTTTTGGATGAATACATTAATGGGTTTCCATATGTTTACCTTTTTCGACTAATGTGAATCTGCTTTTCAGGCCACATTGATTTCAAAAGCTCCGGTCCCGTTCAGTCGATCCGATTTGGACGTCCTTCGATTCACCAGTGATGCAAATCCTCCAGATCAACCTCGATGCACTTGTGTTCACCTTCTCTCCACGTTGGTTGATCATATCACTCCGACGCCCATGGATTTTGATTCATGGGCTGCCAGTCTAGGTGTATGGCATTTCAGTTCCACAGACGTGAAAGAGTCCTCCGGGCCTGTAAGCAGTGACCCAAAAAATCCCAGTCCGTCAAAAGCACCAAATAACGAGAAAAACACTCGCGTTAGTTTAACTATCCCTCAATTAGGACGTGACGTTCGGAGTTGCTGCCAAAATCAATGCAAGGAGTTCGCCGACTGCTTGTTGAGTACCAGTCAGTGGGTGGCTTTGCTGACACGCTATGTGGATTTAGTGAATAAATTCATTGTAAGTCGTCCCATGTTCACATTACTTCATTCCTCGTCTTCTGATGTTTACGAAGTGATCCGGAACTCTGTTGAATCTTCTAATTGCATGCCTATTTACTTATCTTCGTTGTTTTTTCTGAGGTTGGTGCACTGGGGCTCAGTGTACAGCTGTCATCTTACAGCTTATTAAAATAAGCCAGAATATAACCGTCTAAATGTCTCACTATTTACAATCTATTTTATTGGTTCATTTAGGAATAATGCTAGTACCGGTGTCTGTTAGATCCCAAATTGTTGTTCATCAAATCTCTCTTCATTCACTACTCTCTGGGCGAACGGTTCAGTGTGCATTCCATTGAGTAAACCCATGTGTGCGATTGGAGGAAGTGCTAACGTAGAAAAATGCAATTTTATATCGGTGCTGAGATACCACGACACCTGGGATCCCTGTCTTCTTTCGGCTGGTTAGAGATGTCGATCTGTAAATCTTGTGTAAACAGCTTAATGAGGACTAATTTTACCTTACTGCGGCTGGCTTCTCCTAACAGGGTAGGCTGGCTGCCCGTGCTTGACGGTTAGCAGCAAGCTCCTGGCAGATATCGATCCCGGTCAATTTTCACTGTCGACTACCTTACACCATACGAAGACCAAGCTGATGTCTTCGGAAACCGCATCCAGCCAGGTTTTTAATCTTCCTTCTCGTCAGCAATGTTTGCTACTTCGTGTTGTAATCACGAGGATTTTTCTTTGTGGACCCAGTCGCCTCTCGTCTAAGGTGTTGATATTTCGGGCATCCAGATAAGCGGGCTTCTTTAGCAAAGGTGGCAAAAAGAGTAACATCAAATATGCGTCTTTGTAATGGTATTTTTAGCACCCAGTTTAACCACTGCTTCTTGTTGTACTGCAAATTTAAACTAAATCCACAAAAAATCAGCCGAATCTCTGGTATCGTCGAGTAAAGTGAATGTGTCCGTTGAGAACTGCCGTTCAAACTCCGTCATTAAAGGCTCTACCATCTTCAAGGATTTAAGAGAGCCACATTAAAACGCCTCTGGAGGAATTTCCTTCACACGGATCTCAACCGGAGTCGCCAGACTTTCTTTAAAGCCATTTTATCAGTCGGTCTCATCACCCTATTTATTCTCTTCGCGTATTGATCACCCTCTCACCGAGGTTTTCGGACTTCGCTTATCCTCAGCCTGGTTTAGCCCGCCTGTCGAGCGGTTCGCCGGGATGTGATCGCTGATGCAAACTTCACCCACAGGTGAGCACTAAATATGTGATGGAGACCAAAGGAATTGAAGATACCCGAAGAGACATGGCAGACTACTGACTCAGAAGTGCTATTCTTGTCAGGTACCCCATACCCCTATGGTAGATGAGGAATTCCAGGTGCTGATTACTCTGGATTGCGGAATGTAAACTTTATCATTGCGAAAACTAGATCAATCGGTCTATAATAGATATACCAGATAGGGTGGAAATTACCTCGACTGGAATCCAGTTCTCCACCAGAAGGGGCAGTTTTCCTTTAAGATATTACTGGTGAAGCAGATCAGTACTGTTCAACCAGTTCGACGGGGATCTGATGTAACGCCAGAAAGTCAGATAGGTCTCAAGGGAACAAAGTAGTACCATACTCCTGGGTTGATATGCATACATTTTGATATGCTCCATTTGGTGCATAATAAATTTTGAGGTACACTTTGTTGCTCAATCAGTCACAAAAACTTAGTCCCAGACCCCAGATGTGTCTCTGTTCTGTACGAACATCAGTCCACCATTTCTTATTATAAAATGGTTTTTGCGTACAATTGGTAACTAAAATAAGCGAGATGGCAAGTAAACGTAAATAATGTGTCCCGGTTTACATCGGATTTGTTCAACGTTGATGTCCAGTTGTGAAATTCGAAAAGGTCTATTTGTATATCAGTTCGTGAGCCCTCAATCGAACCTATCGTCAGATTAGTAACATCCGTTGCAGGCAATTCTAGAATCACTTTAAACTAGTGATAACATATATTTATCTAAACCTTATCGAACATCGTTGTCTTACGCAGTTTTTCACATCTGATGATTGATCAGCCTCGTTCGTTAGCTTTCAGTCCTACTTGTTCTAACTCACCTTGTCATTAAAAAATCAAAGACACTAGTTGGTTATTTTTGTACTGATTTACATTATGTACGCAGACCATTGATTGTTTGCCTTCGGCTTCTTACAGTTTGTGCAGATCAAATGTGCAACCGCTTTTACTGTTCAACATGCTGATTTGCTTCGATAATAAATTAATACATTTCTTGGTTACACTACCGTTCACTTTCTCTTTGTCACATCGTCCATTCCGTTTGCTCATCGGTTTTCCAGACGAAGGTAATGAGCTGCCACGGTGCTGTAAATAATAGTGAGACAGATGTACAACCAATAAGGTTGACACAGTTCTCATAGAGCACTTGTCTGACTAACTATATTCAATCATGAATTAGACTAGGTTGTTATTCCCGGTTGCCCTCCTTAGGCTATCTTAATCTCATCTCCGTGAATCCTACTGTTCCTTAGTATATCACGCATGCCACAGTCCGTTTAAGTATCGGCTAGCTACTACGAGTAATCCCTGAGGGATCAGCCCGTTCGTCACAAGTCATCATTTTTTTTGCTGTCACTAATGCGGGCGATTGGTAGAACACCAAAACGACCATCAGAATGTTTCATTGTTTCTACCTCTTGATGCAGTGGTTTTTATCCGTTTGGATCATCAAGAACCTGATTTCGTGGTGCGTTATGGAAAAAGAAATAACTGAGGCGTAATAATAGGTTGGATATCTTTGGTGCTGTTCTTTCAGGCCCTTAGTGCACTTTTTCTTATGGGTGATAGGTCGACCATTCATTTGTCCAATTTAAATCAAAATATGACCAATTTTTTGCATTGCTTTATCCTTTAATTGGTTCAAGTACGATTCGGTAAGTTTCACACAAATTGGTAATTTTTTTAATTCGTCTTAAAAAATGGGGTTTATTTGGCAAAACCAAATAGCAGCTGCTCCCAGCATTTCCTAATCTGACACCCGCCTAAGTTAGCCTTTCCGGGCAGCAAAGAAAGGGTTTATTTAGGATGAATTGTTGCTTGCTGGCCAGCGGAATTGTGCCACCGTATGCATGGTCAATATAAACTGGAATGTAAATGATGACATTTCAAGGGTGCTTATTAAAATTGCAGTTTTTGATTAAAATGATCTGTTTGGTCAGAGACGATAAACAAGTGACATGTACACCCATCTCGTCCCTTCTGATTTCATCTACAGGCCCAAAATTTGAGTGCCTCTGTGTTTGTAAGGAACAGGCAGTTGGCTCGGCTCTTGCGGCTTCATGCCTTGCGAGAACAGGGTCTGCCAGATTCTCTTGATTCGCTTTTCGCTTGCCGCATCAATGAGCATTTCTTACTTATGCATCCAACCAATTCTTCCCGTACGGTTTCGGAATCGAGTCAGGCCATTTCGATTGGTCCTTCTGAGTCTGTAAAAAGCTGGTCTGTGCCAAATCTTCCTCAATCTGGTGAAATGAACAAAAAACAGCTCAAGGCAAACGACCAAGCTTCACAAACAGAATCTTTTCCTCCCTTGTCGAGTTTGACAGAATGGAAAAATTCGTCGGCCGCAGTCGCAACGGTTCAAGAATGCTGTATACTATGCCCAATTCCACTAGGAAATAATGCGATCCCTGTGGCAAACACAGCGACTACTACCAATTCAGTCCTTCCTACTGTTCCGCAGTCGGTGGCTTGCACGGTTTGTGATGCCATGGATAATGTTACAGCCATTCACGAATCAAAATCTCCTGTGAGTATTGCATTTTGTTCCGCCTGTTTAAAGTCTGTGCTATTAGGATCAGAACACGAACTGGATTATACCTCTTCTTAACGGTATTAGAGTAGTACGAGTAGATGGTGTATGATGATGCTTATTAGGTTATATGTGAATAGATTTCATTAGGAAATCGGACTAATCAGTGAAATAATTATTTGAATTGAACTGCTTTTCAACGGCGGCTGTAATGCAACTACCGAAAACAGTGCCTATCGTACCGTCTCTATGCAGTCTTTGGTTGAACGCGGATAAAACATGGCGAACAATTTCGCAAGTGAATAAAATAAATATCGAAATCGATCGGGCAACGGCCCACTCTGTGGGCTTCTTGTAAGCGAATCATTCGTCAACCCGTCTCTATGGTCAATGAGTTGTGCCAGCCACCGCTCACAATGTTCAGATCCTCGAATATCCTGGTGCATAAACTTTTTTATTTTTTATTTCTTACGTTCTTTACTAATGAAACGACAATTTACATCATCTGTCAGGGAGGTCGTGCCCATTAATTTACTAGCAAGCGGAAACGTTGACCGTCGTGTTTTGTTTGCAGGGCGATTATCCGATATATCCTTCTCAAAAAGAAAACATCGAAAACAACAAAAACGTCAAAACACGTACACGTCCTGTAAAATTCCTTTTACGTGTATTTGCGTTGGCAGCATGCCTGTTTTCAAGCCTGTGATATATATATATATATATATATAGTTGCCACATTGCATATCACTTGATTATGCTGAGGGGAAATTTCTCATTAGCAGCATTCTCGGGACCTAATGTCACGTAAAATCTGGACGAATCATTCAAAATGGTCTACATTCCAATCTACACATGCAGAAATCTTCCCATCCAATTGCCGTTCGTCGGCTCTAGAAGAAACAAATAGATCATCCTCTTATTATCTTGCTGAATGAAGTAGACCTTTGTTTTCCGAATGTCCCAATTTTTCCTACCCGGATTCACAGCCTGGATGCGTAAATTGAATTCCTCTTAGTTAAACTTTACAAGTAGTTTCCGTATTAACTTCTTAGATAAGTCTGTCGAATGGGTATGTTGTGTGGCAAGTGCCACATTACTACCACAAAATTACTTTAAAAAATTCTCTTAGATCAATTCGTATTCTCTGTGCGCACCACGGCAGTTTCATATCCCAACGTCAGAGTCAGTGATTGTGATACTTGATTAGTAGAACCCATACAGTACGAACTTGATACAAAGAAACGAAATACGGTTATCTGCCGTGTGTGATGATTTCATTACCTCTAATATCCAATGTTATAGACGTTTATTGCTAAATCCCTTTGTTCAACCGAAATGCTTTCTGTCTGCGTCGATCTTGAAAGCGATTCACATACCTATGGGCCTGGGATTTCAGTTCATATTGAGTCTTCGGTCTGATGATGTAAACTTCTCTTCTAACCCGAAAGAAACGAATGTGATGGAGTCCAATCCAGAGATCATGGTGATGATCCTTTTAGTCCGATTTACTTCAAATGAAGCTCTTCATTTTTTTAAGTAGACTAGCCACCATACGGTTTGTTAATAGTCAGAAGCCTACGTAGTTGCACTAGCAAGTAGCTGTTCAATCAATACTACCAGCTGCAACTCAGGCACAATGGGGTACTTTGCTTTTGAACTGCCTTTCACCTGTTAGCCCCGGTCTTGTCAATTACATCAAGAATTCAGGGACTCGAGCTATAAAACAATCATAGGCGGCTCCATAACGGAACTCTTAACTCACACCGGTGTCTCCCATTAGTCAGGCTGCATCAAGCTTCGTTGGTTACTTGGAACCGAGACGGGCATTAATCAGCAATAAGTTGGTTGCTTTTGCCATGCTTGTTTGAGGGCACCTGACGCTATCCGGTTGCGACCTATCTCCATACTCTTTCCTCGTTCCCGAGAGGCGTCGCTCATCGCTGGTTCATTAGTTTACTAACTAGTTTATTACAACCTCTCAATTCAATAATGAACGGTGGACCACGCCATTGGCTTCTGTTTCTCTTCTTTGATCGAGAGATCAAAGATAAGGACTTTGAGAGAAATCGATTCTCACAAGTACTAACGGGTTTTAGCACGAAGGTTCTTCATGCCTGTAAAGCCCTTTACATGCACTGTTTGGGTCGTGCCTTTTACATTGACTAGCACGACAGATGCAATCTTATTATCATCAGATGTATTCTGACGGAATCTGTCGTTGATGTTAACTCGTTACTATATAGAATAAAACTTGGAGACCAGTCCTGGTCGTGCGCCTCATAACCTTAAAAGAATATCCTGCATGAACATGTATAGTCGTCGATAAGCTTAGTTTCACGGCAAATTTTACTGGAGGAAATACATCATGCGAGAAATTTGGTCTTGGGAATTGGTCCATGCGCTCAGTCTGAATTTTTGTTAATCTGCCTACTGACGAGTACATCAGTAGCCCACTCTGGATTGCAGCCCAAATGGACAAAAGTCTGTGACTTTTTAATTCTTCTAGGGTACGGCACATTGTCTACATGAGTCTTTCAGATGCAAATAAAGTCTATATTAAGAGAAAGGATTACGCTTGGCAGACATTTACTACACTTGCACGGTGCTTAATAGTAGACCGAAAATTGATACTGTTTGGTGAGTTACTTCAAAGACACGTTAAAATTTACGGTCCCATCTGATTTCTACCCTTCTGAAAATCACTCATCTCAAGCACTGCATGAATGAATGAGTGGAAATCATTGGGCCGTTGTATGATGTTCATTGGTATTTCAGTTCTCAATATTATGGGGCTGTGTGGATCTGCAATAAACTCCGGATTCGCAGCAGTAGTAGGAATAGCAACATTAGTAATTGGTAATTGTCGTTAGTATTTGATAGTGGTTGGTAGTAGTTGGTATCAGTTACTGCAATAAACTCCGGATTCGCAGCAGTAGTAGGAATAGCAACATTAGTAATTGGTAATTGTCGTTAGTATTTGACAGTGGTTAGTAGAAGTTGGTATCAGTTACTAGCGGCCAGTAGTAGCTAAGTATAGTCAGTATTAGTCAATAGCAGTAGTCGTAGTAGTCATATTATAGGACAGATTACGGTTGCAGTGAATCTTTAAGATGGTCGTTCCCATGGCGCGAACCAGGCAGCAATTGTTTCAAATGGTAACAACCATTATGTCAAAAGCTTCCCGCAACAGAAAAAGTTGTCTTATCGGCAAACATCCCTAAAATGGTCAAACTTCAGATAGATGGCACAACTCCTGCGGCCGTGATATACATTTCCAGTCGTCATTCCTCCCCAAACTGACGATTAGAGACAAGAATTCATACGGCTCAATGCCGCAATCAGTGTCACTCTTGCATTCGAAATCTGTCCTCCTTTTTACGGTCCTTCAACTTATTATTTTATAGTAGATCTTTGCCATCCCTTGGTGTTTTTTCGTCTGTGTTGATTCGATGATGTTGTGAAGCAGCAATCAAATCCAAGGCACACTGATGTATCGTTAATGGTTACACAAACCGTCCGAACTGACCAATCGTTATCTATGGGTAACCGTGAATGTCATACACACGGAAAAGCAGCGACAATATCGAATGTGTTCGTGTGGAAAGCATTCTATCAATAGTCCGATGTTAGCGCTGTAACGTGTCAATGATATCCTAACATTCAATTAGGCCATAGCCCATGTCCGCCTAATGAATATGAACAGATGCGTACTAAAGGAATTTCCCGATCTCCAAGATGTCTTGGGTCCCCGATCCTGAAAACCGGCTGCTAGAGGTTCGACCAACCGACATGTAAAAAAACGATAAAAGTACAATAAACTACGACTGATAATCGATAGTTGTTTTCTTTCTTTACCATGGTTCCTATGGCGTCGAGCCTGTAACTAAGTGTCCAAAATATATACCTACAAATATATATGTATATACTGGCTAGTTGAGCTTTCCCGGTCCGATGTGACAGTGTGCTGAACATTCTTACCGTCATTCCTTTGCACCTTTCTCTGGCTCAGTTGGTCCAATTTCCCTGGATGGTGACTTGAATTGTAGCTTTCAGCTAGAGGAACGGTCCTATCTGGCTGAATGAATTCCGACCGTGATGCACCTGTTTTTCGATAGTTCGGTGTTTGTCTCCTGCGTAAAAGTTTTGAGATTTTAGAGGAATTTCATGAAGTCACTATACCACAGACGCCTCCATTTCCAGTCCACATAAAGTACAGCAACATATTGTCAATAAAAACCCCTCCCTAACAAAATCGGCCCACATAGACTGCCATCTAAATGATTCCCTGTAACCAAAGCAGAATTTGTGAATATGTTAAGACTGGAAATAAATCGCCCATCAAGCAGCCCATGGGTAGTACCACTGCTCATGGTCCCAAAAGCAACAGTGACTGGTGCCCGTGTAGTGACTGTTGTATACTTAAAAATGCAACTGTGTCTGATCGTTAACTGATCTACATATCGGCGATTTCTCCGGCATCCTGTAGAGCAAAAGAATTTTCTCTAAGCTCGGTCTGGGATGGGGCATTACAACACCCCTGCCACGTCGGAGTCTGCCATTTGGCTTAGATGAATTCCTTCGTAAACCTTTTGGCTTGCGAAATGGGACTCAAGCCTTCCAAAAGTTCATGGATCAAGTGTCTCCTAGTTTCAGTTTCTCTGCCCTGTATACTGATGACATTCTCGTTGCCAGTACAGACGAATACAAACACCGCGGCCATCTCCCTCTGGTTTTTCAGCACTAAGAGTATAGAACCTCTGTCGATACCTTTAGATGCATTTTTGATGCTCCTGTCGAATTTGATCGTGAAGGTTTGTTTGATCAACGCAGGGTAAATTCGGTGATAATTGGGACTAACTAGTGCCACAATCCTCCAAGAGTCCTCATCGCTTCTTGGATATCATCAATTGCAGTTGTCCATTCATACCCAATTGTTCTGAGATCTTACAGCTACTCATTGAACTCCTGAAAGAGAGGTCGCGCAAGTTTGATAGTAGAAATTCCTGATTCAAAACACGACCAGAGGTTCCCTCACAAAAACACCCATTTCAACACATCATACTTCCAGATCCTTAGAAAATGGTTACCGGGGCGCTTCACAGACCTTTGACTTTTTCCCCACTAATACCACCCGTTTCTGTGGAAGGATTTCCAAACTGGTTCGTTCCGCACTTAGTTAAATCAGTCCAAGCATCTAAACACATGTGATCGATGCCGTGGGAGAGGACTATTACACGTTCAGTCTCTCGTTAATCCTGGATGCTTGAGTTCGACCGAATCACTTGGTTTGATCGAAACAAACAAACCCAAGTTATACAAATTTCCGATGTTACCTGAACCCAAGATAAAAAGCGCGCACTGTGCGAAAACGCTGCGGTCTTTCCAGTATACATTCTTCAGTGGGCAACGGCGCCAGAAAATCGCGTGGTCGATTAGGCCGAATCCCATCATTAGAACGAGAAAAGCAATGACGTTTAGTTTACGAGTGTGCCCATGTTCTACTATCTGTTATATCGAGAAACTGTAATCGATGCAACTCCGATTTGATTCTCACGTGTAAGCTCTTCTCCGGAACAGGGTAATCGGCGGAGAATAATGGCCGCCAGCAGCCGGTGTTCAAAGTTTACCAAACTAATTCCTGTGATTTGCACCCGAGGACTTGTTTTCTTCTTTGCAGATCAATTAACAATTCAAGCAGTCCTTAGAAATGAAATCCTTTTCAATATAAATGAGCGTGCATCCTTTCTTTTTAAACATGACGTAACCAGATATTATTGAAGTATCCGTCTGTATTAGAGTGTAACTCGCTTGTATCGATGAGCCAACGGTTTTCGGCACTTACGTTCTTTTTCTCAGTGAGCTACATAACGCTTCTAGACTGCGTTTTTATTTTGCGTCAGCACTTCATTGACAACACGAATTGAATCCTACAAAACATACGTCAGTCAGTTGAAGTAGACCAAAAATAAGAACCGACACTAGTTAAAAATCCCCTGGCCAACACACCCGATCATTTCACCACAAGTGACAGATCATAACCATACCAATCCCGACGTATAAACCAATAGCTTCACGGAATGAGATTCACATCTAAGTCTCAACTGGGATCAAGGGCAGAGCTTTATGGCGTCTTGCGCATCCACAGGTTACGGATAGGGGAACGGCACGCGGTTACCCGTGAACAAGGCGACCAAGTGTGTCCGAATAAGCGGCCCCCTGGCAAACTCTCCTTGCAAAATACAACTGGTCCGCGGGTGACACTGTGACGAGGGGTATCAGTTAACATAATTAGGTCATTTGTCCTTATCATGTTCCATTAACCCGATGAGATTTACCAGAGGAAGCTCAGGAACCGATCAAATGGTCACCAAAACATCTGGTTAAAAGTTGCTGCCTTGGGGGTTCTGTTGGCTCCACATGGACTACATCTGCGTCTAATAATAAGCAAACAAGTTTGCCCTTGTCCGTGCGACCGAGAAGTGCAACGCATCATTGCATACACTACTAAACTGTTCGATCTTATGCTGACCGGTTCTAACTATCTGCGCTTATGTGTAAGTGATCTTCCAATTTCATTGCTTTACCCATGATGATGATGAGGATGATGATGTGGACGATGGTTATGTTGATAGTGGTGATGATGACGATGGTGATGATCATCGTAATGATGATGATGATGATACTGATAATGATGATGTTGGTCGTGTTATTGATTGTGATGGTGATAATGATGGTAACGATGAAGTTGATGATGATGATGGCGATGATTATGTTGCTGATGATGATGATGATGACGATAATGCTGGTATTGTTAATGGTGATGATGACCATAATGTTGTTGATGGCGAGGATCATCGTGATGGTGATGACGATGATGATGATAATGAAGATAGCGATGGTGATGATGATGGAGAAAATGATTTTGCTGATAATGATGATCGTGATGTTGATGATGATGATGGTTGTGGCGACGGTGACGATGATGATGTTGATGATGAGGATGATAATGGTGATGATAGTGATGTTGGTGGTGATGATGATAATGGTGACGTTGATGGAGCTTATCATCGTGATGGTGATGATGATGTTATTGATGATGATTGTGATTATGATGATGAATATGATGATGATGTTGTTGATGATGATGATGACGGCAGCTATGACGTTGACTTTGATGACGATGGTGATGTTGATGATGATGATGATTTTGATGTTGATGATGATGATGATTACGATGTTGGTCATGAAGATGATGATGATGAAGTTGATGACGATGATTTTGGTGACGAAGACGATGATGATGATGTTGATCATGTGGATGAAGATCATGGTGATCATGAAGATGATGATGATGAAGATGATGATGTTGATGATAATGGTGATGATGTTGGTGACGATGGTGGTGATGAAGATGTTGATGGTAATGATCATGGTGATGATGGTATTGATGATGATGTTGAAGGTGAAGATGAATATGATGATGATGATGATGGTGACGATGATGATGGTGGTGACGATGTTGATAATGATGTTGATGCTGATGCTGATGATGACTATGATGATGATATTGATCATGAGGGAGGTGATGACGTTGGTGATGATGATGATGACGATGTTGATAATGATGATGACGACGATTATGATGACGATGATGATGATGAAGAAGATGACAATGATGATGTTGGTGATAATGATGAAGTTGATGGTGATGATGATGGTGACGATGATGATGATGATGACGATGATGATGATTTTGGTAATGAAGATGGTCCTAATGGTTTTTAAGATAATTATGATCATGATGGTTATGATGATGACGATGATGATGATGTTGATGGTGATGGTGATGACGATGATGATGATGGTGATGACGATGATGACGGTGATGAACATGATCATAGTGGTGATGAAATTAGTTATGATGATGATGATGACGGTGATGACGATTTTGGTGACATTGATGATGATGTTGATGAAGTTGGCGATGCTGATGGTGATGATGATGATGGTGATGATGTTGATGGTGATGATACTGATGAAGATGATGGTGATGTTGATGATGACGGTGATGATGGTGATCATGTTAATGATGATGATCGTGATAATTTTGATGATGATGATGATGATGATTATGTGCATGACGATCATGGTGATGATGATGATTATGGTGATGATAATGGTGGTGATGATCATAATGATGGTGATGATGATGGTGATAGTCGTAATGACGGTGATGAGCATGATCACGGTGATGATGATGTTGCGATGATGATGATGATGGTGACTATAAAGATGATGATGAAGATGATTATGATGATGATGTTGATGATCATGGTGATGATGCTGATGTTGGTGGTGAGGACGATGTTGATGATGATGATGGCGGTCACGCTGATGAATATGATGACGATGATGATGATGAAGTTGATGATAATGGTGAGCATGTTAATGTTGATGGTAATGATGATGATGGTGATGATGATGATGATGATTCTGATGATGATGACGATGATGCTGATCATGATGATGGTGATGATGATGATCATGGTGATGTCGATGATGATGATGATGATGATGATGTGGACGATGATGATGTTGAGAATGGTGATGATGATGAATGTGATGATCATCGTGATGATGATGATGATGATGATGATGATGATGACGATAACGATGGTGATGATGATGATGGTGATGACCTTAACCCACCAGTTTTCCCGGTCATTCCTAGGGCTTATTGTCAACTGACGCTGCAACTGCCGACGCATCTTATTCATTTCCTTGCAGTTGGGCAGCTCGCGTTTTTGCCCCATTACAATTAGCGACGCTTGAGAGATCCAGTGTTTTTGATGAACACTAGATCTGGGACCGCAGGCGAAATTCGCTGCCAAATGCACAGCCTGCTTAATTTGATCCCACTGATCGTCTACACTGCTACTGTTCGCAGTTCTTAGTTCCTCGAACAGTTTCTGCTCATAGCTGTTGCGAACAGCCGAATCAGACAAACGTTCGACAGCCAATCGGATTTGTGGCCTACGTCGATGGCCATTCAGCTGCAGCGAAAATTGCATCGAAACTAC
>LUCM01000299.1:75648-100214 GCA_008360955.1 Fasciolopsis buskii
AAATTCGCTGCCCAATGCATCGCCTGCTTAATTTGATCCCACTGATCGTCTACATTGCTATTGCTTGCAGTTCTTAGTTCCTCGGACAGTTTCTGTTCGTAGCTGTTGCGAACAGCCGAATCAGACAAACGTTCGACAGCCAATCGGATTTGTGGCCTGCGTCGATGGCCATTCAGTTGCAGCAAAAATCGCATTAAAACTAACGCATGGTCCGATTCGACGTATGTGGTCCAGTATGATCTACAGTTCTGGACAGAACCGCGCCAACGGTAGCTTACTGCAATATGGTCAATCTGACTCAGAGTACCTGTCGAGTTAGGGCGCCATGTCGCAGCACAACGCGAACTGTGTCGGAAATTTGCACTAGATAGAAATAAATGATTATCTGCACAGAACTGGAGAAGTCTTTCCCCGTCATCTGTCCGCTGAGCAGGTGAGGCGCATCGCCCACCTAGACAGGCTTTCAATGCACTCAGTTTTCCAACTTGTGCATTAAACTCACTTGCAACCACTACAATGTCAGAGCGTTTGCTCTTCCGAACAAGGGTGACGAGGTCATCGTAAAACTCGTCTTTCTCCATGCCAGTGATGCAGTCAGTTGGAGCGGATGCCGACATAACAAATAAACTACGCTTAACACTACTATCCTTTCGGACGCCGACTGATCCCTGCAGTCGCATGGCACACAAGCGACTGTTGACTGGGATCCAATCTAAAAGAGCTGCTTCAGCCTTCTCGCTCAAGACTATTCCTACACCGCGTTGACCCACAGCTTGAGCTGCTTCGTCTCCTGAAGTGTGAAGGAAAACCCTTGACGAGACATTAAGCGCAGTTAGTTGAATTACTCTACTCTACTGGAATCTTGAATTCGTGTTTCACTCACGCAGCAGACATCAATCGAAAGTGAGTCCACTGTCAGAGTCAAACACGCCTGTTGGCCAGCCTGCATTAAAGTGCGCACATTGAAAGAACCGAGATTCAGGGGCTGACGAGGCTTGAGAAAATGTGAGCTAGCAGATTGAGAACTATCTACTACACCACTTGACAAGGAACCGTTGCGAGTATCGGGCGTGTTATCAATGGGGACACTATGGGTATGCAGAACGGGCATAAAGTGCAAAGAAATTGGATTGGAGTTAGAAGAGACAGGTTGAATAAAAGAGTGAATTCTTAGCAGTGGCATACTTATCGCTCCGATCCATGCAATGGTCCTGATTATCCTGCGCGACGACCGATGCAGTATGGAATTATTTGTAGGCGTGTAACTCATGGGAATTGATGGGCGGGTGCTGCTCGGGAGTCCAGCCACTAAACAGAAAAATGACTAGGGTTCTCAACCAAAGCCTTTGGTTCTGAGAAGGACCTGACCGCAAGGCAGCGGGGTATACCTGAGTGGAAGCCCATCCACTTGGAACAATTATTCTTCCACTCGTTTTTCTGACTGGTCTGCTAACTCAGATAAAACCCCGACTTGGAGGACCAGGAGAGTACTCCGTTAGGGCTCTACCCATGATTGGATCTTCGGCTTGAGATAAGCCATCTTGTATAGCTCGTTGGATCATGGAGGCACGCTGGCCGTCACACCACGTGAAGGTGTATCTCGCTGTGACGGTGATAAAAATCGGGTTTTCGCCATGAATAATCTCTGATCAGAACAAACCTGGACGAGACCATCTCCGTTGTAGGTCTGATCGGCTAGGCCTCCGGTGTGCCGTTCCGTATCCGCTAAGTACCCAAGTTGGGCCTTAAAAGCACCGGCAGCGACAACAACGCCCGTTAATCTCACACTTCACAGTAATCGAGATAACTCCCTGTAGAAGTCGCCTTTGGTGTCAGGGTAGCTGCAGTTAGTAAGCGCACACGCAGATAAGATGAACAAACAATAAAGCTTCCAACGACTGTTACTAATATGTGCAGAACCGTCCAACCGAACTGGACGCAAACAAATGTTGGCTGGGACCCAGTTTAACATTGCACAATCTGCTCGCGTGCTCACAGCGATCCCAATGCCAGCTTGACCACGAGTGCTCGAAGCCGGATCAACCGACAAGCGAAGAGTGAGGCGAGAAAATGAGGTCCCATCTGGGCTAAGAAGAGTGATCACGAAAGTGGAATTCTGTATACGCGCTTCGGAGACAGCATGCAGCTAATTTAAGCGATTCCAGAGTTCTATCTATTGCAGTTTGTTACTCTGTTTGGGTGAGCGTGTGGACACTGAAGGCACCCAAGTGAAATGGACACTTAAGCTAAAGTAATGCTCACGACCTATTTCTCCCCTTCCCCTTATGCTGCCATTAGGAAAACTTGCCGAGCCGCAGTTCATCTGAGTTACTTGTCTGATCCCTGCAGAAAGGATCCCGGAGGTATTCCGGTGATCGATACTTCGCGGCTGCCCACATCGCAGAAGAGGTTTCTCTTTAAGAAACCTAACAATTCTTCGAATCAAACTCTGACCCACAAGGCAGTGGGACATTAACTCAGAACGGAAACTCAAATCAGGTGTATA
Organism: Fasciolopsis buskii; assembly: GCA_008360955.1. NCBI lineage: Eukaryota > Metazoa > Platyhelminthes > Trematoda > Plagiorchiida > Fasciolidae > Fasciolopsis > Fasciolopsis buskii. The sequence goes on from LUCM01000299.1 coordinate 78,155, forward strand.
CTTATCACTACCCACCCCGTTGGATGCAAAGGATGGCGCGGTACTGATTATCCAGCGCGACGACTGATGCAGTATGAAATTCACTGTGTTCTTTCCCAAGGCAGCGAGGAGTGACTGAGTGGAATCCCACTTACTTGGATCAATTACTCGTCCACTCAATTTCCCGATTGAATGGCCAGGTCAAGGCAATGTTCGACCGGGAGAACCAGGAGACTACCTCGTCAGGCTTCGACCCATTCGACCTTCTAGGCATGATTGTATCTTCGGCTTGAAATAATCCATCCCGTATAGCTCGTTGGGTCATGGAGGCACGCAAGCCACCACACTACTCCACGATCCAATCCCATTGTGACGGGTTACTGTGATAGAAATGTACAGTTTGCCGTCTTAGTATGCACATTCCCGTTGACAATCAAGGACCCTTTTCTACCACAAGCTGCGCGAACTTTTGCGAAAATTCAAGACGAACTCGTGATTTTAGCAGATGACACCAATACTAAAGTAGGTCACCTATATCCGGAGACGCGTTTTTGAAGTCGTTTTGATGTCGATTTTTACCATTCAAAAAACAAAGAACGGTTGTTGACCGTATTTTGGCCACCGGCTGTTCATCACCAGTACAGACTGCCGATATTCTACTTTGCCTCCGCCTTCTAGCCACCATCAGACTTTGACCGACCGCGTTATTATCAGCCACCAATGGCGGTCCTTTACATGATTATCATTATCTTCGATTCCGACCGCGCGAAGCCATCCGTAAGCTTCGTGGATCATTCGCAACGCATGATATAGCTACATTTAGACTGTGATAAGTTGTCTAATTTGACCCACTACCGATTTTCCAAAAGACAATCATCGAGAATTTAGAATTAACGCCCACTTATTAATATCAGCTCTTGCCGTTTCTTAAGGTTGCGTTGTATTTTATTGGCTTGATTTATTGTGGCCCTTATCCAACCGGTCGTGGCGGTGCCAGTCCAGCTCGGCTGTTGCTAAGGCTAATTAAGAGCGGGTCGTAACGAGTCGTGAACTCTTTTCAAGTCTACGAGGGGATCGTCAGACCGCGTGGTTCCACCTTGCAGTACAGATGAAACATACTGGCGCTGCGAGTTGTTTCATCTCACCCGATTGACGAGCTGGAAAGTGCTGAGTGTGAGCAAAACAATATGTAAAGGTTACATTCTTGTCGCTCACAGTCATCGGCCCCAACTCTGAGCGGAGTATTAAAAAATACGGCTTGAGTGCTATCGAGGATCCGCCCCTCCCATAGCTATTCCGGTGCACCTTCTGTGGCGTGTTGCACATAAACCGTCTCCTGAGGCTCAGACCGAAAAGGAAACGCAAACTTTAGAAGGCTACAAGGTGCCGGCCCCCGATGTTCTTTCCTCAGCTTTTTCTGGAGATCGTGGGATGGTTCTTCTTAGAAAACTTCATCCTCTGTTCTCCAAGGTTTTGTAGCTTGAACAAGTCCATTTTGATCGTTGTTCTCATCGTCAAGAAGGACTCAGTCGTTGCAATAACCGTATAAATGTATTATTCCAGTGGCTTCGAAGTTATTAATGCTCATTTTGCACAAAATGCATCAAAAGCATGGTGGCTTTTGTGCTCTTTGTGGATGCGTTAGTCAATCTTTCAACTTTAGGCAGTTGTTGAAACATCGGTGCGCTTTTGAAAAACAAACGATCGTGGTCGTTAGACGGCTTTCGACTTTTGATAAATCGGTATTGTGGCATTGATCGCTGAGGTATTGTATACCTGAAAATTATATGTTGATCTCCAACGGGTGATATCGTTTTACTTCAGATGTAGTTAGGGCTTGTGATCAGCCTTCGCCAGTTCGAGTGAAGTGCAACATGTTTATCTCATCCTTTTCGTGGGGGATGCTTTGCTTACCGAATTATCTGGTCTAGCAGGCGGAGGAGTTGAATTATTCCCAAGAAAGTTTTGTATTAAGTGCTGGTGATTTCGTCTTCCTGAGCAATAATTCACAGGGAATTCTGCACTCATTGAACTGCTTGCCGATTGAGATAACCCAGCACGGTATGTTTTCTACACCTTCCAATTCTTCAAGACTGACAGGAGTCTGTGCATGCGCTCGCCCCGCATTATGACCAGCTAGAATAATTGAATGACGATAAGTACCTCGGCATCTTGATTATGGCTGAAGGCGATGTAATAAGAAGGCCACACCACGAACAGCGAGGGCTAGGATTGGTTTCAGTAAACTGTGACCCCGCCATGACGACGCTCCTTTCATCGAGGAATAGGTATACAGTTCTGTGATGCTCTACTCTGTAGTTATGAGACCTGACTCTTGCGCATCGAGGATGTGCGTCAGTCTCCTCCGATGGATTGTTGGATCATGATGGGAAAACCAGGTGACTATTTACGGAGTACGCAATCGTGTTTTGGGTGCTGATAATCGCCCCCTGACCGAGATAATCTCTCTACATTATCTCTGATGGCTTGGACCGCTTACCTTTCCATTTTTCTTTCTTACTTGCTAAGCAAGGCTGGAAGAAGCAACGCGATGTTCAAGCTCTGACTTGCCGTCGGTATATGAGGAAGCTAGCTTCGGTTCAGGCATCGGTAGGTGATTCCCCTCCCCCTCTTTTTTCATTGGAGGCTTAAAGATGAGGTTAGAGACCTCTATAGGCATGGTTCACATCCCATCAGTGGTGTGGACACTGCCCAACCTTTTTTTGTCGTTCGCGTTCAGTCACGCAGTATAGGAGACAGTAAGAACGTCAAAAAGTATACGGCAAAATTTGGCTGCCGTGTATAGCATTCCTGAGATCTGGTTAGTGTGTCACCTCATATGCATTAGACGCGGACTGGTTCCTCAATGCGCTACCATCCTTGTTCAGTTCTGATGTTTACACTGTATGTTCAATTTAACACTAACCCTTTTGACTAAAACCAGAGCGAGAGCAAGAATTATTATTCCTCGTTTGTCGGAAAATTCAGTTTAACCTTAGCTCTGGATGGGCAATCAACAACGCTGTTTGCTGAGTATGGCCTGAAAAGTGCATCATTCAGCCGTTTACTTTGATCAGTCAGCTTTTTCACAGTGCGAGGACTAAAGTAAGTTTATTTTGGTCTATTGATCTTTTGGACGACGATCTTGCTACGGCTAACACTGAACAGTCTAACCATATACACAAAGAACGGTTCTGCCATTGATAGATCGGAGTGGCTGGCAAATGCCTGCGTAACAGACAAGCACGAACGAATGAAAGGAAGGTAGTTCGAATTTTCGTAGTTTTTGCTGCACGGCAGTGCAATTAAATAACCCATGGTGTTTTGTGACTGCAAACTACCCTCACAAAAGATCGTCTAGCGGAAATAACTCAGACGTAGAATTGTTGTATGGTATATAGGATAAGATCCCCAAAGACGTGTGATAAACAATTCGCTTCACGACAGTTTTTCAGTGAGGTCAACTGTTTGATTTGGTCCCTTCATCAAACCGGATTTTCAGGTAAATGACGTGAAAAGCTGGCGGTCATTGTTACAGATCATTGTCCGAGAAAGACTATCCTTTATGGTTGACTGAAATATTCCGAGTATAATGAAACGCGGAATTATGGAACATCCGCTACTCGTAAGCCCAGGTCATGATAAAATCAAGATTTGATTCGCCATACAACCGGAGAAATACGTTCAGAATTAATCGTCTTTGGGACTCAGTCGAGCAACTACTTTTTCGCCAGTGCCGTAGTTGGTCACCCAATTAATAGCGCAGTCTTTAAATAAAAATTAAGCACAAACCCGTGAGCATTGTCCTGTTTGATTGTCATAAAAAACAGTGTCGCCGTTTGAATCGGTAAAAATCAATAAGACTGAAACACTATCAAGGGATTAGGCCAAAGCTCAGGAACATTGTAACCAAGCACAGACAAAGATTTTCTTCTTTAGTGAAATTGGTATTTTTTCACATTGATCAGTGGAGTTCACATCTACTACTCATCGATTACGTCTGCTAAGAGTAACAATCATGACCATAGTTTGCGCCCATTTATTACCTGCTTGAAACATCCGTGGTATGAATTGGGTTCGCATTTAGCCCCTTGCAACCGGTGCTTGATCAGGCGGAACCGACAACCACGGGGAAACGGAAGGCCATAAGTTATCAATAGGTCAGGCACGGTGACTAGTCGTAATTATCAGACAATGCCCATTTGAGTTTTCCTCTCTAGAACAAACTCCGAAGGAACCGAACAGGTTTGTATGCTCGTTGAAAGGTTCCAACTAAAAATTCCTTATGGGGACCTGCACTGCATGTTCGTTCGGACCAGGTGACCACCCCCTGGAAATGCACCAGTTGCCGTCCCCTCTGTTTAATGGGTTCTAGCGGTTATGGGATACGTCCCTTCCACTACACTTATACTTCGAGCACGACATAAAAAAACATCAGTGCTCCGTGACGATGTCACCTTAGTTGGCAGTGAGGCGTTCGCAACGCAAGTGCCAAGCTCGCCGATGACGAGCTTATATAAAGCACCAATCCGAGCTGCGACCAAAACCAACTTGCAGTACAATGGAGTTTATAAAAGATATTGATGCATTTCTTTCGCGATGCTATGATTTCATCCAGTTAAATCAGTTAATGGACAAAAAATAAACGTGAATTCTTTATACGCCAAAAATGATGCATCTTGTTTGTGCGAAACCGAATGGCACATTCGAAATATGCCGTACAGTTTCATTCTTCGAAACGGGAACCTGGCACATTTTGACCACTATTAATGAATGATTCTGTTTTCCGTTTTCAGTGCAGACACTTGATTGCTTGATCAAAATGTGAGGTGTAAATTTTTGTCGCACCTGAGACCTCATTACTTATGCCCCTCGGTTTACCACAGTCCTGCAAACAGTGACGGTTGTAACAAATTGCACTTAGCCAGTTGAAAATGCAGAAGACTACCTTGCAGACAACTTGGTCCAGATTTTACCACACCCGTCACTACGGCTTCTCAGGTTTCCTATATTCCTTTATGGCTACCAAGTATTATTCTACCACTTGTTTCTAACATTGTCCAATAAAATAGGCGTTTAAAATTATGGGTAACGCGTATTGACACTTCTGCACATCTGGAGTACCCGATCGGTTATTTTTGAACCCGCCTTAAGTACGGCATCCAGCAGCTAAACTTATGCGTTATTATTTCTCAAGCTGAACTGACTTTCTCAGGCTTCCTTATCCACAGGTCCCCTTTGCTATGGAGAACTCTTTAGAAGCGCCTGATCGACTGTTCCATTCTTATCTGGGCACTCATCCCACATCTGCAGTTAACCAAAGACGAAACACTACACAAAGTCGTCTGTCTTTTTCCCGGGATTTCCGAGAAGTTGCCCATCCAACACCTAGTACACTCATCGTTCCGCACGCTGTTTCGGTTTCTCCCTGGAAATCCAGCTCTACTCATACCATTTCCGGTCCCCTGGTATCCTGTGCAGCTGTGAATTATCCGCATCCGGATGTCTTTCATACGACCATTCACCATTCTTTGTCGGGACGGAACACTGCGCGATCGAACAAGTCCAAAGACGCACCAAATGCTACGAGCCACAACAATAAAAAGAGACACAAACTCCCCCACACTCGTCCTCTGTCTGCTGGCGGGATCCGGGATACTAATATAGTTAGCGCGACACGACCTCAAATAGCAAAGAATCGCTGTACTACGGATTTCGACTGCGCATATTGTACCCAGTTGGCTCAACGTGCCACGCCTGGCCTGGACCCGTGTGCCATTTCCCTTGCAGTACTGTCGGATGAGGAGGTGGATGAATTCGTTCTGTCAACAAATCGTCGCTACCTACAGAAAGGCGCTTCACAGATTCTGCATGGTGCAGTCCCACGTAATTATTGGACAACAGCTATGGCGAGCTACTATCAACCCCAAGAGAACAGCGACCATTATTGTTACTATTACACTACTGGTTCATACCACTGTCAACAGGTTCCAGTGACACAAAAGGAACCCAGATTACGTGTGCCAGATTCTGATTCTCAGGTTGGTCTTGTCCCATCGATGACCTCTTCCTGCTCTTCTTATCAATCATCATCTTGTTTGTCTGGTCTATCTAAATCGTTCTCAGATGTATCAGATACCAGCTAATTCCGCTGAACCGTCGGTTATTTCAACTTTTTCTAATACCCGTGATCGTGTATCCCTTGTGCCTCTCGTTCCGCCCGTTTGGTTGCCAACATCTTTGTCTTCTAACCTTGTTTCACTTCCTGTCAATCCCACCAGTACATGGACGAACGTATGATTCAAATTAAAGTGATGCATTATTATCACTTGTTTGTGTCAGTGTGACCAGATTCCTCGCCAAAACGGAGATCACGATTGCAGTAGCTACGTGGACGTGTCCAAACTCTTTAAAATTACTGAGATCAGAGGACGCGCACAGCAGGTTGCCTTGGATTTGATTAGAATTTACAGTTTCTCTCATGTTTCATAAGAATATGCACCATACCTACCACATGTTTGGTCTCTACAATGTAGAGACTAACTACTGCTTTGCTTTTGTTACATATCACCATACTGGCGTTTATGCGTTTATATTCTACACTGTCTGGGAAAATAATATTTTACTCTGTACCAAAACATTTCTGGCTATCTCTGGTCATTTGCTTTCAACTGCAGAATATTTCTGCGTTCAGTGAGCAGCGTACTTGCTGCCATTTTGTGTTATATGTGCGTATTTCATCTGTCTTTCTGACTGCATTTAGCAGTCCTATTGCATTTCGTGTTTGTGTATTATTTGTTCTCTCACTCTTTTTTGTCGGTCATCTATAGTTGCTTTTTGAAGAAGAGGGTAACCAGGATACCGTACGTACACACAAACATGCAACCCTATCCTGCTAATTCAATGGTCGAATTTCGCGAACCACAACAGAGCCGGCTCACCTACCTTTCCCCTCCATTAAGTTGTACTGCCTCAACTGCTTCCTATCGCTCCCAAAACAAATGCGGTTTCCGAGCTTTCGATCTTCAGTTTTGGTTAGACAGTGATTTTTGGTCAATGGAGCAAATTCTATCCGGTATGGAAGCGCCTTTGCCGTTAATCTATATTTCTGCTTTCTTTATCATTTAGTTATTTTGTCCAAATTAACGTCTACTGTTCAGGTACTCTTTTTTCGTCAGATAGAATTCATCTAACTCAAGGGGCAAGTCACTGTTGTTCTTCTATTCTGGTAGGATTACCATTGGTCTTGGAAGGGGTCTGAATTTCAGCGGACTTACAAAATCTTGTAGTTAGTAGTTGGTTTATGGTGTGGTGTTCAGAAAACGTACAAAGTTAAACCAGGTTGATTATTTTAAACCCTACTTATTTTGCTCTTCAGACTAACCCTTCACGGCACACATCTACTGTAACCCGATGAAAACCACGCCGATGACAAGCGGTCACCATGTTGGATGAGCTTAAGTAAAAGTAGATGGGAAACCCATTTGTTTTCTGTGTACGAAAGTGGATTCCGGATGCGAGTCGGTGACTTTTGCTTACTCTGAAAACTTTCAAATCTATCGCGGTTAATAATTTTAAAATCCGCATCGCTATGCCTGATGAGTGCCGCAAACCGTTTCTGACCGACGGCCAATGGTAGCCAACTTTTTGTTGAAGTCGGCGTTTCTGTGGTTGCATCGATATAGTTCAAAACGCATTGGCCATGGCTCCTCTAGATATGGGTTCGCGTTTGTATTCCACATAGCTGTGCACAGTTTGGCAAAATTCGTCTACTGATGCTTTATATGTGCACTGAATGAAGGCAAAAAAATAAGGATTCCAGGGGAAACATAAAGTTTGTTCCAAATCCAAAAGACATCAAATTGACACACCGTTGCATATGTTGAGAATACAGCAGTAACTGGAAAAACCTGAAATTTTCCGCCACAACTAGAATGGGAGGACATCAATGCTAAACCTGGATGAACACCGTTCAGGAAACTTAATTCCACTCAGGCAGTCAAGTTTCAATGGTAACAATTATAACGTGCAAAACAATTGTCAATTTCCACTTGCATTGATATTTATTTACGAAAATGTCAACATGAATCAATCATTGAATAAATGGGCGAGTGGGTGAACGGGAAAAAGCGCTTACGAATGTCACACAAAGAATTCCGGTAGCTGAGAAAAGCCACAACCATGTCTATCAACAGTCGGTTGGTTGATAAACCGTCCTGGGAAAAGATGCGCAAGTCGGTGACTAAACTGGCTATTAGAAGTGATCATTGAGACACAAGGAAGCGAAAGTCGAATATGGTAGACCTTCAAACATCAGCCTCCATCAACAGGTGCACATTGAGATGTGTAGGAAAAAGCCACTTTACTGTCCTGATGAAGAAAAACAGGTTAGAGAATGAAAACATGGTAGGTGAGTGAAGGGATGGTGAAACTGCGGTGGCTGTCTGACGTGTGGCAAAACAGGAAAAATAGCCTCACAGTCATGAACATACCTACGATGCAAGTGACTGTGAGGAAGAGTCGAGAATCGATAGTATCCAAATGTTATGACGAAGCAGAATAAGGAGCGCACCTTGCAAAGCAAATGGGATGTAGATTAAAGCCAATAGCAGTGAATGTGCACAGGGATTGTCACCGGTCCGAAATGTCAAACTATGCTGGTTTGGCGTATAGACGGGTCCACTCACGAGCTGCAAACACGAAGAAGCAAAACGAAACGATTGTCAATGGCTAAAATTCTAGAAGTAATTTGAAATACGATTTCGACTAACAGTAAGCGCAATCAGTGAGCTACAATACCGTGTGAAATGAAAGCAAATTTATGCAGCAACTTTGTTCCTTAATGGACTACCCGGCGAAAACGACCCATATACCGAATGAATTTGTTACTTCAGGTTAAGGTTGTCCACGCTTGAAGATGGACCATGAGTGAACAATCAGATAGCGTATACCAAAAGAGAGCCACTCCCTGTTGCTGTCAATGTTTCTTATTAAATATGATGCGGAATCCACTGACCATGTTCTCACGAAGATATTTCAACAAACTGTTTCGATCGGCTGACGTCTCCAGTTAACCAGGGGGTTCAGATAGCACTGCAGGAGTTCGTGAGTTCTCACGCAAATGAGCGGCGGTTTCAGCGTCATCCACCAACCATTTTACTTTATTATAAAAGAAATAAAGAAGGTTAGGGTTGAGAAATGTTACCGTCGGTGATTTCACAAAAAATTAGGCAAACTCACAAACAGAACTCTTGCGGAGTTCCCTGTATGCCGTTTTTGAGGCTAGGTACATTGTCCTAGTTGCTGCCTGTTCACGAGACAACCGGTGACAGCCTACCACTGTGTCACAATTAGTCAATCTGAAGGACATGAACTGCTCGATAAGATCTTTTGCAATGAGTTGCGCTTGTTTTATCACACCACGAAATACATGGACGAATAACGAAGAAAGCGAAAGAATAAGATCTTGCCTATTACATACTTTTCCGATTATTCAGGTTCAAATAACCCCGTTCCAAAAGTATACTTAAAAACAAGTGAAAATCGAGTGACTCACATGGAGAAATACGAAATAAGGAGGAAATCAGACATAGTTCCTAACAATCATAAGCGCCATGAAATGTTCTATTTAAGACATGCGAACGTCATTTTTGTTTGAGGCATCCAAATGTGGTGACCTAAATCAACCTAGGCTATGCACGGATACGTGAATAGATTAACCAGGTGAGGTTCCACGTGTTTTGCCGCTCAGTGATTTAGTGGCGAAAATTTGTGCGTTTCGTTGCTGAAGGTATGCAATCACAAAAACAGATTCGCTAATGACGCAAAGCATATCAATTCCGCTTCTTCAATGAACGTTGTACTTAAACTAGTTCACGTACAGATCAAACTGGCATTCTCCGCAGGGAATGATGACACATCGGAAATGAAAAACGAGCATGTCGCAAGGCAACGGTCGGCTTAATGAAACAATCAAAAATGCCGCAAACTAACTGCTTATAAGGCGTTGAATAAATCAATTGAACGTGACAAACGGCATTCGAAACACCACTGAAACAGCCATACATACGGAGACACACGGAATTCGATATGTACTTCTAACTCATCGGTATTTCGCTTCCCTGCAACTTGGAAGTACAACAAGCAGGTCAAGGGGAAGCCTAGTTGTTATAAGGGTAGTTCTCTAAATGAGGCATTTATAACGCGATCGAGAGCGGTGGGAAAAAACTGTACAACGACATCAACATGAGTCGGACTACTGGGCTACCCAGCATGGCTCGAAGACGATGGAAGCAGTTATACGAAGATGTACGGTAGCTCTGAGACTGCTAAACCAGGACAAATGCTCGGGACCTATCCAATTACCTTGTTGCTACCACATCAGTTGAGGGAAACATTTGCCGTTGCTACGCTGCTGCTGAATGAATCACGAATGCTGTGGGAGCAGCATACTTTATAGCCTCTCATATCCAAGCACCGTTAGAGATAAACGGTAATCTTGATCCTAAAGATTAGAGTGGCACAAAACGTGCTCAGTAGTTCAGGTCCCGTGATGAGCCGGACAATGATAAATGTTTACCTGCATAATAATCAACGGAACTTCTAATCCATTTGAACACCGCTAGTCGCTTCATGATACGCTAAGTGCTTCAGTGAAGCAATTACAGCCGCAGTAACCGTCAAATTGGTTTAAACACAGATAGGTACAGTTTGAGATATCACAAACATCTGTAAAACTGCGTTAAACTGTTTGGTCTTTCTTACAATCCCAGTAAAAAAATCTCTGATATTAATGCACTGTCATCCAAAATCATAAACTAAAGGAAATTCGCTGGTCTTTAGCAGATAGCGCTTCGCTGCCGCCCGGCTTGTTACCGCATCTGACCTGCTGGAACCTAGTGATCACGCCACTCAGTTTTGGTGTCGTGGTTACCGCTCCCTCACTGAAATGACTTTTATAGGCCTTGGAAAATAACAACTGAACCCATGCGGTCAGCATTTAATAAAAACACGGTGAATAAACGTCTATTAAGGTTTGACATTTTTCTCTGATCGAAACAGCGTAAAGTTCAAGGTGACTATGAAGTTGGTGACCATCCACAAACGGTTTACCTCACAAATTGATCGGCAGAAACACTGGAATTGCCAAACGCTAGTAAAAACTGGCTAGATTGTCTGACTGTATCTAGAGCCATTCACTTGAATTAGTTGCATCAGCACTCGTAACGCGAGCGTCAGACGATAAAGGAGAACCCATTACCAAGATGTGATACTTGCTTCATAAAAATCTACAACTTGATTGTACGAGTTTTTATCCATTAACAACAAAGACAGAAAAAAATCGTCTAAGGTCAACGTTTGACATTAGTTGACCACAAATTTTGGAAGTAATGCCTCTTTGCCTAGACTGGACGGTCTCTTCCGTGCTTTCCGTAGATCGACCTCTTTACCAAACCAACGAGATCTACTACCAACCATTATCTCAATATCAGTCCAGCCCCCAGATTCTTAATATCTGCCACTGTTGCTCTTAACTTGAGAGTCACTGCGTTGATTGCTATCAAGAAATGCTTTGTGCTGGCCTGACAGGCTGCAAACATTTGTGTTGACCCACGCCATACAGATCCCATCTGATATGAGACTAGCTCAATTTACACACCGGTTGGCGCACCTTAGGTGTTGCAACTTTCGCCAGTGAACTAATCACAAATCTTAAAAATGACAAAGCGAGCTTGGCCAGGAAGTCGAACATCTAAAAATATGCCATCAACGAAGTGCCAGCCATTATTTCAATCAACCCACAGAAGTGCTTCGTTGACGTTTACCAAAAGCAAATTCGCATGCTACAGCAGTGCAGTCGTGAAGCATGTATCGACGGATTAGTCGTTTCATTCACACGTCACGTTTGAATTTGCTATTGACTGATAACACACTGCCTAGCTTTCTCACCAACCCGCCAACCAAACAGTCGTCGATACGTCCTTGTCCAACTTAGCGATTACAGCGGACGATCAATATCAAAGGCATATGTGACCATCTGTTTCTTTTAGGCTACGCATTTTCGGTATAATGTTCATGATTATTTCTCACTGAGAACTGGACAATCGGGGACAATCCAAGGATTTGTGTATCAACATAAGGGGTGCGCCTTCATTAAGCGTACCTGATGAATCCTCATGGGATTCAGCAGTGGAGTGTTGTCCACAGATGGAGCCAAAAACACTCCCCGCCTGAGGTGCCTTATTCTTGTATTAACTTCCGTCGCGCCCAGCTCCTATGCCGATTATGAGATTCGTTCCGAAAGAAAATACGAATAATGCATTGTGAAGAAACCAGTAGTTCGCAAATCAACATTTAGCATTTGCGAGACTAGTCGCAATAACAGCTCAGCTGTCTTTGGGATGCTGTCTACCAGCCGATCTCGCCCCAGATTTCTGGCAACATCTTACAAACTTGCAGATCAACAAATTTTCCATTAGGTTAATTTTAATTCAAATGGTACCACATATTTTCGACTAAGTTCAAATCCAGGGACCTAGCCCACCATGGAAGAGATCTTATTTCCCCAGGGTTCTTCTAACGATTCTCATTTGACGGAACCGAGCATTGTCGTTTTGACGGACCATTATGTAATTCTGCGATTCTTGGAGGTAACTTGTTTTGCCTTCTGGACGTTTTCATTCGTCACCAATTCTCCGGAGGATGTGTGATTTCTCGGACTCGTACAGTTGGATCTATTTTCCCAAACCGCTTTGGTCGATCTTCGATATTCCGACACTGAAGAGCATAGATATTTACACTTTTCCCACTCCAACGTTTTTATTTTACGCTGAGCACTTTTAAACTGCCACGGGATCCTTCTATTTTGGGTCTAGATAGTCCTTCATGTAAGACCCGGCAAACCTATCACAAAGTGGAATCCAGCCGTCCCACCTAAGCAATACATTACGCCTCGACGTCAAAGGGGAATCGTGGCAGATGCCAACCGTCCAGCAACCGGATAATGTCGAACCATTCATTCTATAGGCTTTCGGCCTTGAAAAGAGAGATGCCACAGTTTCGATACAGTTGATGATATGTGAATATCGAATGAGAGACCCCCAGGACACATAGCAGACCCAGCTGTGGGAAAAATATTAAGAGAACAAGGGTGTTAGGGAAATCAGAATAGCAGAAGGTGAAGATACATTCAGAACACTTGGATGGGTTAAATGAAAGAGTACTGTGTTCTGAGAAGTCTATATTTTGAGGGATTAGTGGTAAGTCGTCTCGTTCACTGTCAGTTGATAAGATGTGGCACAGCAGCTTCGTCCATATGGTTGATCGTAGGACTAGATAAGTGGATAAAAACAACGGAGAAAAAGCAGCTCCTTTGAAGAACAACACACGATTTTACCCGAACCTCGTGTCTCAGATAAGTCTATTTTAAAATGGTCAGTAGGCCACGCTAATGAATAAAGCAGGCATCTAAAAGAATGAAGTTTTTGAAGTAAAATTGGACTAGGGACGGGATCAAAAAAGAAAGAATAATCGAGAAAAACGCACCTAGAGGAATCTGCAGCGTTGTTTAGTGAACTGCAAAAACAGTGCATCGGATCATTCCACATCACAAGTGAGGTTTGCAGGCAAACCGGAAGTGATCACAGGAGGTCGTAGTGCACTTCAAGAGACGATCGAGTATGACATTTAGCGAGTGTGAAAAGAATCGAGGTAGGGGCATAGGACGGAAACACTTGGGATGATGGCTGTTGTCTTCGGGTCACTTTCCAGTAAACCGGAAGAGAACATAAGGATGGTTGTTTGTGAGAAAGACTGTGACTTCGAACACATGGGCATCAAATTTAGAGGTATATGGGGACAAAGTGTTCGGCCCAATAGTGATTGCAACCCTAGTAGTCTTAAGCATTTCAAAAACCTAATTCTTACCCATAGGCACGACATCTGCACAGTCAATGGAAGGGCGTGAAGGAATAAATATGGATGATTTAATGAACACAGCATTGAGAATATCCGTGTTGAATGAACAATGAGGCAACCGTTCCTTCTGAGAACAAAGTATCCGAATATATTTTCGTCAGTTTTGCATCCTCATTGTTTAAAAATTGGTCAGTAAAGACAATGTCAACACACCTGATCATGTTTTGATAAGGTAGGGTGGGTCCCTGACCTAGTATGCCTGTTTTCCAGTCGGTGCAGTCATTTCATGAGATGTAACCCTCCCAATATGCAAAACACACATTCAAAGAGCAGCAAAAATCAAAAATTTCCTGAGTGAGGGCAAAAGGTTCTACGGCGTTAGAAGATTAAAAAAACAAGTAAAAATGGGGGAAAACCATGTCAACAGAACGTCTGATAAACAAAACGTCTGCTGAGGGCAATTTACGCAGAAGAAACTATCTGCTCAAACCTAACAAGTGTTGTGAACAAGACGCGAATGAATTTTGGCCTCGCAACGACTACAGCGATCGCTGGAAGGGGCGGCGACACGAATTTCGGGGGAAAATATTGGATTGATTACAAAGGAGTATCAAGATTTGCAGCTCTTCGATGAGTTGAAGTATAAGTAGCTAGGGCCGAACGCAATCAATGTGGACTAAGAGGCACAATTAAGACCTACGATCAGATAAAGATTGTCATTCGGAAGAGGAACAACGAAGATGTATGAATCGAAAATGGATTCAGAAGCGATGCTATACAAATGCTACTGATAGTAGTGCTATTAAAACGACAACATTTAGGATGACAAGGGAGAATTAGGCAGTCAATGCTGCTACATAAGTAAAAAAGACCATCTCTGATTTGACAAGTTATGGATAAACATGTGATCATCCCCATACCGGGTGATATTCTGCAGTTTTCTGTACCGCACAACCATCGTAACACGACTGAGTCTCCTCTCTCAGCATTCAGTCAGGATTTGTGTATGCATAAGACACATGTAAAGCGGTACATGCATGAGTCCAATATGTAAGATAAGTCAACCATTTTCCTAGACAGCAAATATTACTGCTGATTATCAGTGGGACAGTCACCCTCACGACGCCGTTTCCTCTGACGAACAAGAGGTTTTGCGTGATAGAAATCAATGAACTATGAAAATAGCGACCACACACAGATTCACGCTGCAGAATAAATTCCCCTGGCGAATAGCGACGAGTGGATATACCACAATCCAAAAAAACTAGCAAACAGTGACTCCAGGTAACAGAACCAGATTGAGCGCAACCAGTCAAGGCGTGCTCCCCAGGTAATGCATTCTGAGTGACATACAGACTGAATTATTGATTCACTGATGGACTACAAGTTTTTCTGGCACCTGACTGAGTTCGACTGAACGATGACTGCTGCGAATCTGAAAAAAACTTAACTGAAGATTAAGTTGCCGTTTATTTAGTCAGTTTTACTGACTTTCTGTCGGAATCACTGCCTGTTTAATCTTTGTTTGTCGTTGACTCCAGGACTTACCAATATGCCATATTTACAAAACTAATTTTGGCCGATTCGTTACATTAGTTTTACTATAATTGCTTCTGTCTACGGCTGGTTCCGCTGTTCTTACATAATCGAATCGTATAGAACTGAGTGCAGTCGGGACGCACATTTCATAAACTTTGGAAATAATACGATATCCTGATTCCCAAAATCCCAGTCAGACTAGAATCTTTCGGGCATACAAAAGCAGAGGTTAACTAGTTACCTGACTACCTATCTAAAAGAATATATATACATATGGCGAGAGAAATGCGTGCTGTCATCGCAATGTGGGAACAATCAGCAAACAATGGGAAAAAGATGGCGTAAACAGAACACTCTTCTTTCATGCGCCCTTGGAACTCCTTCGTGAGTTTCGTATTAAAGAGTCAAAAGAATTTCGATGAAAGACCGCACTCCGCTCGCGCCACTCGCCCTCAACCTGAATATGCGCATCAACAGATCCAACCCACTCCAGTCATTTAGGTGCCAATGAGGAAAACGAGAGGCACTAGCCAAAAAGACATCGAAATAAACTTGTTCACATCCAAAACCGTCTGGATGCTAGACGCCTGCATTCCACGTTCACGAAACCGCAACGGGGAACTGAAGCCGGTCATGAGATGAATGGTTAGTACTGGCGTTATGGAATATCTCTAACAATGAACAGACCACATTAAAAAGGACTGGTCAACGGATGAAAATTCGTTGCCACATTGGGGTCAAACAGATCACAAGCGACATCAAGAAAGAGGGTATTTTCTGTCGACACAATGAAATGCACGAACTTCATAAAAGTAGTGCATCAGTGTTAGGAAAAATAGGACATATGTGGTAGTCCGTCGGGTGACAAGCGGGCCGCTAGCCTTGGGCACTGATAGGCAGTAATGATTCTAGGTTTACTAGCCCCGGAGTGCTTCGGTGAACCGAAAAAAGTCCGCACTGGGCATGTGAATGAGTTCCAGAAAATGACACTTAAAATATCACGTACCTTTTTCTAGGGCTTCTTGTTCATTCTGTTTCCAGTGCGCGGCCACATCGTGATCGAGCGGGTCATCTGGATTGGGTGCACTTAAAAGTGCCTGAATGGATAGTAGAACCGTGCGAATCTGGAGTGCTGGGCTCCATTTATCTGCAAAGGGAACGGACTAAAGGATTAATTAAGTACAAGAAGTTATTTGTTTACAAGTACCGTACAGATCTGTGTTTCTATACCACTCCAAGTGCCGGCGGTCATGGTTTCCGGTTCCCTCTCCCTCCGTGCTTCGAGCCTTGCCCCCTATGTGGCATGCCGCCTGCACTGCATTCAAGCGTGGGACATGTGATAAAAAACAATTCTCACGAAATTCAGAAGGACGAATCGCCGACAATATCACAGCACAGTAAGAAACGCAATTGACGGTTATGTATTAATTCGGTGGTTATTTGGCGTACCAAGCATCAATCAACCTATGCTGTACGCTACGATTTCTCATATGGAAATTCCACTGCAACAGATGGACAACAGCAAACCATTAGCTACCACATTCCACGTGACGAAAGAATGCTGTTCTTGGTATCTGCTTCAAGACCACCATTAAAACTCAGAGGAAACCTTGTACGAATAGTGCGGAAAGGATACCATCTGAAACCGCAGCACGATATATATATATATATATACATATATATATATATATATATATATATATATATAAATGTCAGTAGTATCCCGATGAGTAAACAAAATTTCCCCGGAAGTGAACGAATGGTTTCGCGGTTATTGGCACTCGTTACGTATGCCTACCGCGTACTCTCTTGTCCAAACATCCTTATACCTGTACACTGCGAATTGATGTGTCGCACCAGAATCTAATACAGTCATCATCACCATTGTCATCGTTCAGCGTTAAACAGCAAGGCAAGCCTCATTCACCGTTGCCCTTTCCCCAAAGTTCCATGTTTCTATAAAAAGAACCAATATCCAAGGGGAACATGGGGCGGATCAACGCAGGTGGGAACACAAAAAATGACGCTGCAGCCAACACACGGAACACAGTCTAACTGTACAAACGCATGTGTTTTCAATCATTCTGATTCGATAGAAAACGACAACACGATTGTCACTGTTCGCGATTCGCTGCCATACCCTTCAGTGTCCCCAGCCAACTGGTCGACGGTCTTTCGGACCCCAACCACGAAGACGTCAGATACCTCCTTTACCAAATTCAGGAAAGAGGTCGAATGCCACCAGAATATATAGTAATTGTTGTTAGGCTGGCTCAGCCTAACTGACAAAAAATTATCAACGAATCACAGTCATGATTCTTATGTGGATACTTCAACGAACAGCTTCCATTGATACTAGTGATGCTACAAACTAGATTCTGGTGCGATATATATATTCATTCACGTAATTTGCATGCACTTATGCAGGAATAACCGAGGACTTATACTAGACTACAAAGGCAGAGACTGACTAGATCGTCTAATCAATAAAATTTATTCTTCGCACTAGAATCTAATCTGACTCGTTAGGAGTACGTATAGAGTGTGAGTTCGTTTGTTAATTACAACGGTGATTTGCGGACGGTTTTGGTCGGTCACCCGTGGACAAACTTCACAGTTCAAATTAGATTCTGGTGCAAAAAAGCAATATCACACTGTATATCTGATCAGCCCTAATAATTGCAAAATGAACTGGGTGCTCCCGAGGAAATTCTGCTTCCTCGTTCATATACGATGGTAGTTAGAACAAGAAGCCGTTCTTATACTGACTACTGCAGTCAAAAATACATAGCTTAGTGGATAGGCTAGATTTCCTCGTTCCGGAAACTGTACTTTACTTAAGGTTTCAAATTAGACATTACTGACAACAAAATTTCCGATGTCAATCTGCATCAATGCAGAACACGAGATCACACTTATTCGGTCCGTCAAGCCGTCAAGATGTTGCCAAGACCTCATGACAAGCAGTTATCGACGGTAATTTCCTTCTGCTCTATTGTTGAAGATGGCAACCAGGTCATGACCTCTAACGAAATCTAATTTTTTTCAACAAGCTTTTCTTAGTGTTTTGAAGTATACGAGATTGTTATCTTGTAGTTCATAAGGGAGCTTCAACATGAGCACATTCTGCAGAAGAAAGCCTTACCAAACTAAAACACTGAGACGATTTCATCTATCACACTGATGAGAAAATTCGCCGACCATCGTTTGCTTCAGTAAAGTGGGAGCATATACCGAAACAAACGTTATATCCAGAGACGAAAAAGACGAATAATCAGGTAATGCTTCGGATGGCTGCTAGTGTGCAGCAAGCATCGAATGCGCAACAAAAAAGTGAGCACGCTAATTCTACCAGCAGGTTTAAATTCGCGTTAATTTGGCGATCGGCGTTCTGCATATAAGTGCGTGACGTACCGAGGCTAATTCGAGCATCCTGATGGGAAGAAATTTTAATGTAAATTCGTTGCATCGACAACGAAAGCGCGATTTTGACCTCACTTGATGATATTGGTTGTAATTACATGCAGGGAATCATATCAGCAGAATTGAATCAAAAGCACTCTAAATGGTGCAAAATCTGCAACAGTCATTAGGAAATTTATTTCATGATAGTTACTTCAAAAGTCGTTCAGAAAACCTGGGAATCAAAAAGAGTAATCTCTTACTCAAGATACACTAGATTCTCATTACGGAGAAATAGCTCATTAACCATGAGATCACGGGAGATTCCACGGTGAAGTTTCTATTATCCGTTCCTATCGGCGAAAGCGTTAGACGAACACCGAACAAGCTTACATCTAGAATCACTTCGGATTCGAAAATCAGATGCATATTGGAAAATCGCACTGACAAAGCCCGTGTTATCATGCTGGTCGATTGAATGTGACTGGATAAAATAACCAAGAAACAAGGAGGATCAGTGAACTACTGATCTACGCGGAGTTCATCGGATGCGGATTACAACGTTTGTCTGTCCATAAAAGCAGTTAACAGTCAACCTTAGGGATGTATCCAATTAACTTGAAAACGACTTGAATGGCATGAAATGGTTGACCTTTTGAAATAAAAGCCTACTGCCCTTAACTGGTTGAAGACAAAAAACCCCTCTTTGTCCACGAGCCACCAAAAAAATACAACACTAAAAACCACCAAGAATTTTTATCAGCATGTACTTTCAACCGGAAAAAATTAAAGAATTTGTCTGCAGTCCAATGTTTCTCTAGTTTTGATTAGATGGACACTATTCGATCACACACGTCTGCAACAGGTAAAATCACACAACATAAAAACTCAAATTTCACCCACATTATCGACGATGCAGTTGGTAGTAAAACTGCTGTTTGACGGTACTATCAGCAGAAGCACGGTACGAGAATCAAACGCAATTCTAGGGCTCAAGTGTCCACCTAACGTTTGCATACTAAAGCAAATATGGCAACAAGCTGCCTTAGCTAGAACTTTTGCAACTTAGAAAAGACGTGTACTGCATTCCTTAAAACGGTTGAACAAAACTTTACTTCCGGATTCACTCTTTTTAAACTGAATGCGAACTCAGCCTCTTGCGTTACCTACTTCATCATCATCATCGTTCAGCGTCAAACAGCAAGGCAAGCCTCACTGACCGCTGCCTTTCCCCAGAGTTACACATTTATATAAAAAGAGCGAATATCAAAGGGGAACAGGGAGTGGACCTACACAGGCGGGGAAAGATAAGATGCCGCTGCAGCCAACACACAGAACAGTCTAACTGTACAAACGCACCCCTTCAATCATTCTGATTCGACAGAAAATGACCACACGATCGCCACTGTTCACGGTTTATTGTCATATCCTCAAGTGTCTCCAGCCAGCAAGTCGACGAGGCTTTCGGACGCCAACCGGGAAGAGGTGAGACACTTACCTTACCTAACTTCGCTGTACATTTCTTCATTCCACGTTGCCGCGTCATCTGTTGGCCTTCACAGGGCTTTTTCCATTCCTTAGGAGGAACACAAAATAAGGCACGGTATGGTAGACGAGTGTTCGTCATACGCAACATGTGACCCAACCAACGTAGTCTACTAAGTTTCATAAGCTGAAACAAGCTATTCTCAGAAGTGGTACCCAATACCAGATTCCTAACCTCAATATTACTCACCCGGTCACTCCATCCAATCCTAGCCATACTACGTAAACATCGGTAGTCGAAAACCTGTAACCGACGAACATCGCCCACACGCATACTCCACGTCTCGCAACCGTACAACAGAACTAAACGCACTACAGCACAGTACACACGACCTTTCAACTTCAGTGAAATATCAGACAGAAGCCACAAATGCTTCAATCCAGTGTAAGCTGCACGAGCCTTGGATATACGCATACTTACCTCCAATCCCGAGCTACCATCGTAAGACACGCAGCTACCAAGGTAGGTGAAACGGTCATCCATTGTTATTTCCTATCCATCCAGTATCAAGTTCGGTGCTGCTGTCGTCCAGTCCTGCAACAGTACTTTGCACTTTGTAGGTGCAAAGCACATGCCGAACCGAGCAACCGATCTCGACAGTCTATCTAGTGCCCGTTGTGCATGGTCCGCAGACTCGAACAGGCACACGACGTCGTCTGCGTAATCTAGGTCATATACCTTCCCTCCACTTCAAAGTTAGACTCCTACATCCCGCAAACCTCCTAAAGCATCTTCCATCACCTCATCCATGACGAAGTTGAACAAGAATGGAGATATGGGACACCCTTGTCGAACGCCACTAGTTGTTTCGAATGAACGTGACAGTTCACCGTATACCCTAACGCGACCATAGGTATGCGAGTACAATGCTCGCAACAGGTTCACAAACTTAGTTGGCATACCCTTCCGAGGGAGAGCACTGAGTAGTGCTGGTCGATCCACGGAGTCGAAAGCATCTTTCAAGTCCAGGACGACTACGATCGTAGGGCGGCGGTGCGTGTGGCGCATTTCGAATATCTGTCGAAGAGTGAATATTTGGTCGATGCAGCCTCGACCTGGCCGAAATCCGGCCTGTTGTTCGCGGATATTACTCTCGCGAATCGGTGTCAAACGGCGAAGCATTGTCGGAGCTAACACCTTAGTAACTATCGAAATTAAACTAATCCCACGATGATTGCTGCAGTCACTCAATGTACCCTTCTTGAAGATGGATACAATCAGTGACTCACCCCACGGAACGGAATACGCTCCTCGTTCCAAATACCACGAAGCATGGAGGTAAGTGGTTTCACCAGAGCTTCCCCATCCAATTTGAAAAGAACTGGGGGAAGTTCGTCGGGACCGGCAGCTTTTCCTCTCTTCAGAAGCTGAATATTCGAATCCACTTCCACTTCCGTTGGGGGATCAAGTGACACCTCCCGAGGAATCACAGCTCCAGGCGTCGGACTAGATACGATAGCGTATGGCCAGTTAAATTGATCTTTGAAATGTTCTGCCCAACGGTCCAGTCTTTCCTGTCTACCATGGATGAGCTCTGCATTCCTATCGCACACGACTTCACTAACCGAAGTTCGACGCCCACCGCTGTCGCGTATAAGCTTAAACAGTCTCTGACTGTTACCTGAAGCGAACGCCACTTCCATCTCTTCGGCTAACTTAACCCACCAGCTTTCGCGG
>LUCM01000300.1:7921-50407 GCA_008360955.1 Fasciolopsis buskii
AAAAAGGGACCAGAAACGTCCGTACTAGCTCTTCCAGAATCCGCTTTCATGTTAGCGATAGCCCATTGAATGCACGGCTCCTTTGTCCAGAGCGAAAAATGAAGTTGATTCACAAAGCCCCATTGCAAGAGTTTAGTCAACAAACCTGCTCTGCAAGAAAAAAAACGAAAACCAGAGGGCTGACAAATTTCTGCGAGCCAGTGGCCGATATTTCAGCGCACGGATTTCGACCATTTCAGACGGGAGCACCCGAAATCTACGAAGGTATCGTCAGAGCTCGTGACCGCGGAATTTGGTTCGCAAGCCCCTACCATTGTAATGTTCCCAAAGAAAACAGTGAAGAAAAGATGGACAGATTTGTTTAACTGATGGGTGGCCACGATGAGGCTATATGTATGCCAAGTCCAGAAATGGTCAAACCCATCGCTGAACAAATGACTTCGTGTACTGCTAACATGATGCATGCCTTCGGAAGGCAGTCATTACAAATGGCCCGGTAACCAACGTATGTAATCAAAAATTATGTAGACAGGGCTCCAATAACACAGAAGCTTGTGGACATGCTCTAGGGATTTTAAATAAGCTTCCCGGCAGCTTATATTATATATGATCGGCTTGAAAACAAGCATGGTAGCAACGCAACATGTAAGCAGAACTTAACAAAGAATATATAAGAAGCGGAAACAGCAGGAAGATAAACGTTCTTTTTCACTGATTTTTTCTTTTGTTTTCGATGTTTTAAAGGGCAAGGAGTTCTATAGACAGGTCATCCAGCAATCGTGCCATTGACTTCGGTTCTCAGCCATATCTCAGAGTCAGCAACCGACAATCCTCATTTGTTGGATCCCAATCAGGACGGCGGCAAGCACCAACTGAAGCCAAAACCGAAGCCAACTGCTCCATACCTCTACACCAAATCGCAGCCTGACCTCTGTCAGAGTGCGAGGATTTGATCGATGCATCGCATCCATGATCAAGAAACCCAACCTGTTCCCCGGGAATTCGCTTTTCAAGCTTAACGCACAATCTGAGAAGAATGACCGACGAAATTAGCTTTGACGCTATTGGGCTTGGGCTAATACCCCATGGTCAGCGTAATCAATAACCCCCCTTTACAAAGATTGTGACAATAATCGATCTCCCCACAACGTGGAGATTTTCTCAGAGTATCAGACCTTCGAGAACAGAACTTTAAGCCCTCTGACCGGTTTCATTCATCTGTCATTAAATAAAACTGGGAAAAGGTCATCGGAGCCCGGCGCTTTATGACGTCCTACGGTTTGGGTTTCCCTGTGGATCTCTGCCTCCGTTAGTGGATCTGTTGAAACAGGCCATCGAATTGCTTGCCAGAATAGCTACGGGAAAGGCTGATGTTGAAGGCCATCTAAACTGTCATTTCACGTGCTCCGTCCACAATACAAGACGTCGCTACTGGTTGTGAGTCAGTAAACCGTCAGCCTCACAGACTGTTCCGTTCATATCCAATACTTTCCTACCGGTAGCTCCCATGAGGTGAAACAGCTTGCGGGAATTCGTCGTAGCGACAATATGTTCCATCTCCAAATCTCCTTGGAATCACCAGATCTCAAAATTCCTACGCATGTCCGCGTTCAGTTCACGTCCCGTTAAGCGCCGTGCTTTAATATACTTGCCAACAGCCGAAATGGACTAGCGTCCGTCAAAACCCCCATGGACTCTGCAGAAATCCAAGGTTTCACAACGCGACGGGCGAGGTAACAACTCGCTAACTCGGCAGAACACAAGGTATGCATGATATGCGACCAGTGCCCGCTGATGCTGTGAAGTAGGGGCAATCTTGGCTTTTCAGTTAGTGTTGGTCGAAAGTGATAGGTGAATCGGATCAGATAGTTTGTCGCAATCTAGCCGACGCTGCATCGTGAGTTTTGAGCACCCACCAAAACACACGGATAGCTTAGTGCATACCAACACGCGTTCGGAATCGAGAGTGCTCCAGCGCGACCAACAGTCTTGTAGACAGCTCCGTCATTTGTAGCTACTTGCGATGTGGTCCATTTGGGTCCACCGCTGACTAGCAGGCGGACGCCAGGTAGAGTACCGGCAATTGAAAATCATACTTGCGATGAACAATTGATGGCCTGAACACAAAGCCAACAACCGTTCCTCGACTTCGGAATGACAGGAATCGAAACCAAAGGGACCTCCTAGATGCGCCTTATTCGAGGACAACCGACCTACTCTAGCATTTATGTCTTCGGTCAAAATTATGATGCCACTCCTCCTTGCTGTGCGTAAGAGGTCGTGCGGCTTTTGATAGAGTGTTCTTGACTGCGTCCGGGCTGCAATCTGTTGGGGAGTACGCTGAGATAACAAACAAGTTGCGTCTAATAGAGCGATGGTTATTTAGTCTGCATGAACCTTTAAGTCGCACTGCGCATACCCAGCTGGTACTAACATGTAATACATTTTACCGCAACGTGAACACAGACGGACATCAGCAAGCAAAAATCTACTTACCTTTATTTGAAGCTTCATCACATCACCACAGGCCGGGGCTCCAACCAAACCTGTGCCAACGCGTTTGTCAGACTTATCCATCGACCCGACGTTACGAGGATTTTCGTAATGATCAATTACATTTTTGTGATATCCTAGGGATAAAACAGCTCTAGGATTAAGTGGGACCCGAAGGGACTGAAATCTCGAAACTGTTTGCATTCCTCAAATCTATAACGGAAAAAACAACAGTGAAAAAAGACAATAAGAGAATACACTCGAATGCTATTTTATTTCATGCGGGCATTTCGTTCGGCCTGCCTGAGAGAAACAGTCCCCATCAAGCCGAGGCAGAATAGGAAAGTGTCTTTGCGACATTTGGGGGAAAAGGATATGCTTGTGTTCATAGTTCCAGAAAAATGTGTAAGCTCTTTCGTGCTCTTAATCCCACTATTCTATTGTCACCAAAGCCCACTGTTGCTCTGTAGGAGAAAAAGCATTCGGGTACCCAAGCCGAACTTTTAATGGGAAACCCAGACCTGAAAAGCAGTAGAAGAATGTACTCGCGAGACGATAACAGCCAGCAGCAAGTATTGCAACTCACACGCTTTTGGATCATTTCAGATCAGTGGGTTTTCATATTGTACAAAAAAGGAAATACACTATAAGAAACAAACCCCAAGGAGGAAGGCGGAAAAACACTCACGTACGAACCAGTTTATTGACCCTGTTATGATAGAGGGAAACACTGAAGTTGAATGGGGTGCAGAAAGTGAGGGCATTTCACAGTCTGAAGAAAGAAAAATCGAGACTAAAAGGAAGAAACACGATACCAAGTCACAGATGATAAGGCTGAAAAGTTGAATGTCTGCGAGAACGAGAAACGAACTGGTGAGACAAGCTCCGAAGGACAAAAATTAAAGTGTCGACAAATGAAGGATAAAGATGCAAACGCCCAAAGACGGGACAATGATTGCAGAGTGGATGTTGAGAAACAGTACACCGAAAGTCGGATGGCCATGAATATGATGAACATCACCGCTCAGCGTTAAACAGCAAGGCAAGCCACTGACCCATGGTTACATTGGTCTACGAAAAGAGTGAATATCCAAGGAGAATAGGAGGTGGAACTACATAGGTGGGAAAAGATAAGATGTCGCTGAATCCAACACACGGAACAAAGTCAAATTGTATAAACGTACTCTTTCAAACATTCTGATTCGACAAAAAATGACAACGCGATCGCCACTGCTCACGATTCACGGTCATATCCTCCTAGACTACGCAGATGACGTTGTGTGCCGTTTCGAGTCTGTGGACCATGCACAACGGGCACTAGAAAGACTGTAGAGATCGGTCCCTCGGTTTGCTATGTGCTTTGCACCTACAAATTTCAAAGTGCCGTTACAGGCCTGGACGACAGCAGCGCCGAACTTGATACTGGATGAAGAGGAAATAACGATTGTTGACCGTTTCACCTACCTTGTAGAACGATGGTAGTTGGGCAGCAGCTTACGCCGGACTGAAACACTTTTGGCATCGGCCTGATATTTAACTGAAGTTGAAAGTTTGTGTGTAGTGTGCCGCAGTGCGCTCAGTTCCGTTGTACGCTTGCAAGACATGGAAAATTCGTGTGGGAGATGTTCGTCGGTTAGGGGTTTTCGACCACCGATGTCTACGTATTAGGGCTAGGATTGGATGGAGTGGCCGGGTGAGTAATATGGAGGTTAGCAGTCTGGTTTTTGGGTGCCACTTCTGAGGAAAGCTTGTTTCATCGTATGAAACTTAGCAGACTGCGCTGGTTGGGTCANCGACGAACATCTCCCACACGAATTTTCCATGTCTTGCAAGCGTACAACGGAACTGAGCGCACTGCGGCACACTACACACAAACTTTCAACTTCAGTTAAATATCAGGCCGATGCCAAAAGTGTTTCAGTCCGGCGTAAGCTGCTGCCCAACTACCATCGTTCTACAAGGTAGGTGAAACGGTCAACAATCGTTATTTCCTCTTCATCCAGTATCAAGTTCGGCGCTGCTGTCGTCCAGGCCTGTAACGGCACTTTGAAATTTGTAGGTGCAAAGCACATAGCAAACCGAGGGACCGATCTCTACAGTCTTTCTAGTGCCCGTTGTGCATGGTCCACAGACTCGAAACGGCACACAACGTCATCTGCGTAGTCTAGGAGGATATGACAGTGAATCGTGAACAGTGGCGATCGCGTTGTCATTTTTTGTCGAATCAGAATGTTTGAAAGAGTACGTTTATACAATTTGACTTTGTTCCGTGTGTTGGATTCAGCGACATCTTATCTTTTCCCACCTATGTAGTTCCACCTCCTATACGCCTTGGATATTCACTCTTTTCATAGACCGATGTAACCGTGGGTCAAAGGCAGCGATCAGTGTGGCTTGCCTTGGTGTTTAACGCTGGACGATGATGATGACGATGACTCCGTGACTCTCAGGTTTTTTATGACATCCTTGAATCATGAGTGCAGTAGAAGGGATAGGTCCATAGTCACCAGGACCAGTGCACGGCGAAGAAGGGAACGAAAGCCGGAAAACTTTACTGTTAAACTTGGAGTGGAATGAGTCCACATGCGGTCTTCATAAGTCACGTGTGGTAACGAGCTGCCGTCTACCCACCAAAGCGACCGGCAGATCTGGGATTCGGACCTCTGATCATTCCAGCGACAGACGCTTAATTCCCTTGACCACCTCCGGTCATTTGATGAAAGGCTCCAGATAGGGCCCCCTAAGTCAACCCTTTATTTCGGTATGGGTAACCGGGTAGTATGAAATCCACAAAGCAATAATCATGAATTCCGATGG
Source organism: Fasciolopsis buskii (assembly GCA_008360955.1). NCBI lineage: Eukaryota > Metazoa > Platyhelminthes > Trematoda > Plagiorchiida > Fasciolidae > Fasciolopsis > Fasciolopsis buskii. The sequence goes on from LUCM01000300.1 coordinate 13,232, forward strand.
ACTGCCGATGACGTGGAGAGGGGAATGGAAGAGTTAGCGTGCATGATAAGCATAACATATTGTTCCTTCTTATTTTCTCTTTCTTTCTCATTGTTTCCGTCCTTCGACATGATTCTGATGGCCCACGATCTTAAGGTACATTTGTATAAACATATATATATATATATATGTATATGTGCGAGAGAGAGAGAGAGAGAAAGTAGTTTTTCGTATTCGAGGAATGAACTTAGTTGGTCTGAGTTCAAATATTTTCGAAATAGTAGTTGTGAAGGAAATTAGCCTATAACTGTCCCAGTCAGGAAGGACACCGTGGTTAGGAATAGAGAAAATCACCACATATTTCTAAGGGGGCGGAAAGGTGTGAAGTTTGAAATATAAGCAAGACGGCGTAAAAGAAAGGCTAACTGAGGGGCACAGATTTAAAGAAAGGTGAGTAATATACAGATCGGAAGGGGCGATTTCCAAATGTCCAGAGAATACAGAGCTTGAAGGATTTTCCTGGTGCTAATACCAGGTGTCAGTGGGTGGTTAGCAGAAACAGATGTAGACTAAGGAGTAAGACAACTGAGTAGAGTGATTTGGAGGCAAACCGGGAGACGAAAATCTCAGTCCACAGACAAGATCATCAGAGGAAGTACGAATGGAAGAAAAGTCACAAGGGCAGAAATTGCAGTAGGATGCTTCACCAAAATGCAAGGCTACCGGAAGCGGATGAAAGTAGGCCACCGGTATTGCAAGGAACGAAGCGTTATTTGACCCTGTATAGCTGGGTGTATGAGCAACTGAGAGGAATAGCATATCTGAGTTGATAGACTGTCCTGCCACGGGGTTATCTAATTCTTTGGTCTCTGTCAGCCACCCAACTCTCTCCTGAGGCTCCACGAATCTGATGCATGCACCAGCGGTCACACCCCGGTAAACCGCTAGACAGGCGGGCTTAACCAGGCTGAGGGTAACCAAGACTGAAAACCTTGGTGAGACAGCTTTCAGAAAGCCAAGACGAATATTCTCAAACAGACGGATGAGATCTCCCGGATCCAACGGCTATAAAAGTAATTCGTCCAACCAACAAGGTTGCATAGAACCCTAAATTGCAGCCAGTTCTTCCGAACGACAAACAAGCTTTTAGTGAATAGCCGGTAACAATGAAACAAGATCATATCGGACGTGTTGGGCGTTTCGGGTTGGTAGACTGTCACCAGAAGACGTATGAACCGCTTGGTTGGCCACCGGCTCCCAACATTAGAACGTTTTGTTGCCGAGAAGGTCGCATTTGGCTGTGCACGGGCTAGAGGTGCCACCTCGAGCAAAAGCCACGTGGTATTGGAGACGTCACCTCGCACACTTCCCAATTATCTCCACGGATTTTGTCTCTACATTTTGCTCTCACTATGCTACGGCGTCCCCGGTAAATGACGCGCCCGAGCTCACAGCGTCCTGATTTCTTGGGAACCAGTTTCTCCAAGACTTGAAATGGCACGGTATAAGAGCACTTTTTTTAAAGTAACCGTCACTGCAGTATGCGCCCGAACTATACAGCCAAACGCTAAAGATACCTCTTACAACGAACCACCAAAGTCAACCGTACCCCGAGACGCGACATCCTTAATTGCAGGAGATTGGAAAATCGCACGGCACCAGAAGATGAGTACACTCATCACACAGTAGGAAGACTCAGCCTCGATGAGCGCAAATGCGACCGCTTGGTATCGATCGCGGATGCCAATCGATTGATCGTTGCTAATATCCCACTTCAACATCCAAAAAGGTATCTGCTGACGTGGTACTCTAACGACGGTAGGGTAGCGCATCGGACCGAACATATCTAGGTGCGTTCTTGCTAGCCATCGTCGACCGGAGGTTGTTGGGCATACCATGGCTGTATACAAAGGAACGTCAACAACACGGATCACAAACTAAGACATGCTCGCCTCAAGCTTCACCTTTCAGTGCGGCAAAAAATCGAACAGCAATGCAGAGTGAACATGCACAGGTTAATAAGCCCAGACAACGTCGAGACTGTCCAATGTTATCACATCTGAAGTCTGTCACAACGAGACTACACCTTGACGTGGTGTGACGGCTTGCGTGCATCCATGATCCAACGAGCTATACAGGATGGCTCATCTCAAGCCGAAGATCCAATCAAGCCTGGAAGGTCAATGGTAGAGGCCTGACGGAGCAGTCTCCTGGTCCTCCAAGTTGGGGGTTGATCTGAGTTAGCAGCTCAGTCGAAAAAAGGAGTGAAAGAATAATTGATCCAAGTAGATGGGCTCCCACTCAGCTATTCCCCGCTGCCTTGCGGTCAGGTTCTTGTCAGAACCAAAGGCTTTGGTTGAGAACCCTAATCGTTCTTCTGCTTAGCGGCTGGACTCCCTAGCAGTACCCGTCCATTATTCCCCATGAGTTACACGCCAACAAAGAATTCCATANACATTCAAATCAGTTGATCGTGCAGTTCTTCGGCACTGACTCTCTTTGAGGGGTGTGCTAGAGAAATTCCTTTCACTTGTCCAATCTCTGTAATGTGAACAGCCGAAGTGGAGTCCGCGCTTATGGCGATGTTTCACCAGAGTTCACCACGAGAAGTGGTATTCGTCAGGGGTTCTCTCTTTCACTTTTCCTCTTTAACTTTGTCATTCAAATGGTTAACGAGATAGCTCTATCCTCATGTGAAAATAGTGGCATTCAGAGGGCAAGCTGTCTGATTCGGAATATGCGGACGATGTTGTGCTACTGAGTGAAGATCCAAGTAAATTGGGTATTTTTCTCGGTCGTCTGAACGATAGCGTGGGTGTGTTTGGTATGTGTTTTGTACCTTTGAAGTGCAAAGGGCTGTTGTAGGACTGGACCGGCTCGAAGCCTGACCATGTCATTGCAGGAGATCAATTAGATGAGGTGGACAGATTTAGTTACTTGGGTAGTTGTATCTCATCTGGTGGTCGTATGTCAGATGAAGTCTCTCCACGCATACAAAAGGTCCCATTGGTATTCGTTAATTCGAGGCATCAGTGGCGTCGGCTTGACATCACGTTATTGCTCAAAGGTTGGGCATACACGGCAGAAGTGAGGTGCGTATTGTTCTACGGCTCCGAAACATGGCCGTTGATAGCAGGTGTGTGGTGACTTTCGGTGTTTGAACACTGTTGTCTTTTTAGTCTTGGTGGAATATGGTGGGAGACCTTGGGTGTGGAGTTCTGGCTCCTAAGGTTCAATGTTAAAACAGGGACTGAATCGAGTAGTTTGAGGTGATTGGGACGTGTTTTGTGCAAGCCAACAGGAGACTGCCTCGTTGTGCGCTGTTCTTCGAGACAGGTAGTGGTTGGACGATGATTCAGAGTGTCCATTCGAGGAATTGGATAAACAGCACGAAAGCTTGAACCAGTGAACTGCCTGGTCTAGGTGCAGTTAAACTATCGGGTTGTGGTTCATGAGGTCTCCCGAAGCGATGTTTGGAAACAATAGATACTACGAATTAGTGCCACAGTCAGTGGGGTTGTTGCATTGGAACCCTTTATTCTTTTTAGTTTTTCAGCTTACTACTTTACATTCGATCTTTCACTATTCCTCGTCGTTTTTTTCTGTTTGAGCAGGTGATGCCGTGAGGTGGCAATCACAACTAAGGCATGTTTGTACAAGGTTACTTTTTGTGCTATCTGACGGTGAAACTTAACAATCAAGGTCTTATGATGATCTGATCTACTGCCATCATCTGTCCTCAATGTCATGAATATTGAAGTTACTACCGATTTAGGCAAGTGACGTCGACAGGGGAGTTGATAAGAGTACAAGTTATGATAATGAGAGATTATCAGTTGCGGAAGTATTATGGAACTAAAGTGGCCAGTCAGATGGAAGCGCTGCTGTAATTTCTTCGTTTTTACCCCATGGAATTCAAACAAACTCCTGCTAATTATTTGCAGTCATCTTGCGCTAGGTTTTAACATCCGCTATGTATTTGAGTCTTGTGTTTACTAGAATTTAGGTTCATTGTCCAGCCCCGAATAAATTATAGATGCCTCATTATGTTTTCGTTCCCATTTTTTTCTTCCTCAGTGCTTGCTGAAGATGCAATCAAGGCTGCGGTGAATGATTTGAAATCTAAGGCGTCAAAGGAAAAGAGTGGAGGTGCATAACATGCTCCCACTCGCTTTACCGCCTGCATGCAGCACTCCATGTGGAGATCAATCGAAATGTTATACGCACCAGCAGGTTGTAGCATTTTACTCGGCCCATCTTTCGAAATCATCTCAAACATTCATTCATCTATTACTGGACGTGTCATTTTGCTGTAACCGTAGATTGAGATTAAAGCTCCCAGTTTGTTTTGCATCTTACCACTGCCTATACTGTCTATAGCCATGTAGGATGTTATTTCATTGACAACAACTACTATCTTCCCATTCATTTACTCTTCGCTTGTGCACCGATTATTCAAGTTTATTCGTCCATTTGCGCACATGCATTTACTCACGCAGGTGCATGTGTGCTACTGGTTGACCGTGCTGATTTGATGCACGTTACGTGCTCAGTTTGTCATTTAGAGCAAAATATCTTAATTCGATGTTACCAGTAATAACCTCACAAACTTTTGTATTTCACATTTGTTTCGATATAAAGCTTTGACAAACAAACCGAGTTTTTGGTTGTGTGTATCATAATGCGATTGAACTACAGAATGCGGCAAGATTACCGAAAGTGACTGAAACTGGAGCAGAACAAGGGTCCTTCATCTCGCACCCCAACTTTGACGTGCACAGACGCTGACTGTGGTTGCTTGTAGCAGACGAGCTCGACAATTCCCAGGATTGTGTTGCCGTGTGCGAGCTCAACGATTCCCAATTAAATCTGAAAAACCTGGGCGGTTTAAGCTTTGGTCGGGCCTCGAATAAAGCCTTTCAGTTGGACCCATCATCACCTGAATTTTGGACGGGCTCAACTCCTCGTCTGTTTGCACCCAGATTTTGTAAGAACTTCCATTCATGGGCCCTTGAGGGATCGTGATATCTACTGCGAATGCGGCACTGTTCAGGAATCGACAGTTGCCGCACCTCTGCTCTTAACGTCCATGTTTGGAAGCCGTGCAACAGGACAGGGCCCACCGCTGTTGCATGACTTCGGCGGTTGTTCGATAACTGGATGTCACACCGGCGCCACGGGTGCCCCAAATTAGTGAATGCCTTCGGACCTTCTGTATTCGCGAGGACACTTTATCTGATATACAGCCATCGGGTGAGATACATACAATTACTGAATCAACTAAACCTGTGAACTTCATCCAGCTGTTCCCATGCCACAACAAGCTCCATCCTTGTGCCATTCGAGTCCTACAACAGCCCTTTGCACTTCAAAGGTACAAAACACATACCAAACACACCCACGCTATCGTTCAGACGACCGAGAAAAATACCCAATTTACTTGGATCTTCACTCAGTAGCACAACATCGTCCGCATATTCCGAATCAGACAGCTTGCCCTCTGAATGCCACTATTTTCACATGAGGATAGAGCTATCTCGTTAACCATTTGAATGACAAAGTTAAAGAGGAAAAGTGAAAGAGAGAACCCCTGACGAATACCACTTCTCGTGGTGAACTCTGGTGAAACATCGCCATAAGCGCGGACTCCACTTCGGCTGTTCACATTACAGAGATTGGACAAGTGAAAGGAATTTCTCTAGCACACCCCTCAAAGAGAGTCAGTGCCGAAGAACTGCACGATCAACTGATTTGAATGTTGTTTTCAAATCAAGAAAGACAAATCGTGGATCTACCGAATATGTGCCTATGTTCTAAGATTTTTCGCAAAGCAAAAATTCGGTCAATACAACTCCGACCGGGACGGACATCAGCTAGATTTCCACACGTAGACGTTTCGCAGGCACTTGTTAATCAGCGGATAATGCCAACAAGCAGTTTGAATGCCGCATTCACTAAGCTAACTCCTCCGGGGTTTTCACATGAGGATCAATTACCTTTCTTGTAAATCGGCACAATCACTTATTCACACCAGTTTTTAGGAATCTTTTCCCTTGCCCAAATTGATCCAATGAGTTTTGTTAACTCCGATGACAACACTTCGACACCATCCTTGAAGAAGAATGGTGACAGCCCATCTAGTTTAGGATCCCTTACACCTTTTGGGAAATCCTATCTCCCTCATCATCTCTAGTTCCGATGGAGGACGGGTATCCACCTCCATTGGTTTATTTATAGGCACAGGTTGACGCTCTAGATAAACGGTCCTTTCATATATAACGTGCAATGGTCCGGTCTATTCTAATGAGTTTGAACCAGTGAGACTCGGTTACCTCGTTTTTGGTTAATTTCCTTGGGCCAGCTTTCTTTGTTAATTGGCAAAGCGCGCCTTTTTTTCGATGGTTGGTGTCCTTTCCATGTCCCCACAGTTTGTAATGTATCACCGATCGCGGTTGTTTGCCGCATTTCTGTTTAATTGATATCCCACCTATTTGCGAATCTTATAGTGTGTGGGAACCAGGAGACAGATCTGCCAGCATTTACCAAAACAAATAAGGTAGGAACTATTTATCCTTTCTGAGGCTTACCGGCTTGGATTCTTGCGTGTGGGTTGCTATTTCTTTGGTCGCAGTTGGCGCACACATCCTGGATATAAAAGTCACGGAGAATCTGTATCTTAATGCAATGGAATTGCTTGCGTGTCTCGGAAATCCAAAACCTCGGTGTATTTACTTTCCTAACTCGGTGACGACACAGAAATCCATAGGAACCGTGACTTACAATAAATCCTAATAAAAATTCTGTAAGAAAATTAATGAGCTGGAACAGTTACTCTTTCTCGCTATCTTCGAAATTTTAATGAGTCGCAGATATAGAAGATTACAAGATTTCGTTTCACTTAGTAGTACAGCGGATTCAAAGCTTTTCTCAGTTACATCTCGGTTGATAATACTGACTTTTCATTAATGGTGTCTCATTCGGATCCTCCGGATGATGTCTAGATGACTCCTTTAGGTTGTTTATTTTCAGACCTATGATGGATGAGGTCCGATGTTCTTCGGCCTCATGCAAACGGAAAACTCAGTCAGACCCGGCAGGTCGAAGTTTACAAACCGGGCGAAGTATATTCTCACGGACTCATCAATGATGGCAAATCTCGATGCAGCGAGCACCTTCGGTTAGTAAAGTATATCTCGCCACTTAGTTTTATGGTTGCAGGATATAGAGTTTGTCTGTTGAAAATGTTTGTCTCTCGGTGGTCCTCGATCATCAATGTTTGCGTAGTGTTGCCGGATACAGTAATCGGGTGAGCAAAGTGACGGTCGGGTATCGGTTGAGAGAATATCCTATCGTGGTTTATCCAGCCTGGTAGATTTCGTTGGTTACGTCTGGTGTTGTGTACGGCGAAAACACATCTGCCATATCGTACCGTATTACCCTTCGTTCTCTGGCATGGCAGAACCCACGTGGAGGTCAGCAGATGACCCAGCGACTTTGAAGAAAGTGTACAACGACCTTGGGCAAGTTAGACGCCTCACATTTTCGTGGTTGAAATTCAAAAGATCCGTCAACTAGTTGGATAGGTACTGACGTATAATGAATAAAGTGAGCTGTCAACAACGGCGATTGTGTTGTCAATTTCCAATCAGGGTGGTTGGAAAAACCGTTTGTACAGTTAGACTGTATTCTGTATGTTGGTTATTACATTTCTTTTTTCTCCACACCTCTAGGTACGCTCCATTCGCTTTGTAAATTCATTCTTCCTATTGTGTAATTTAGTGAGGATGAGAGCGGTCGATTTGGCTTGCCGTGCCGTTTAACGCTGAATGATGATCACAGTAGCCATCTATAGATGGGATCCGATTTTCTACAATCAGCTATCCAATTTCTGGAGGAATCTCGGTGAATAGAAGTGTGAATAATCAATGCAGTAGTCACACTTCCCCACACTAAGGGCAGAGTACTTGAAATGCTTTTCAACCGCGGAAGAAGTCGCCGCACTTCATCGCGTAAATTTTAGTCCTGTAGATATTACTCCATTTTTTGGGACGAGGGACTGAATCTGACGGTATAGTATTCATTAGCGCATCTCGCAGGAAACGTCAGTATACGAGCAACAAGTTATCGAATAGCAAACTCATGCTGAACTGATTCCCCATTGCCTCGTGACTCAGACTATTGAGTTAAGGGCTCCAGCTAGTTTCAGGAGAAATCCCTTGTGTGATTTTGGCAGCCACGAAGTAGTACCCTCAGCATCGACTGTTGAAGGTCAGGTTCATTTACCGTCAGGAATCAAGTCCATTGCCGCTAACGATCGTGTGGCGGTTCACACACCTATCCAGTAAGTGACGATAAAACACCAGCTGCAACTGTACGATGACTCGTTTTTCTAGCACTTTATGGAAATGAACCTTGCTCAGTACCAATCTGAATAAATTAATTCGATCATTTAACAATGCATTGGAGCCCATGCTTGCGAGAAAACGATGAAAAGAAGCTCCACTGCGTTTTTTTATCGGATTATCATAAAATGTGGATTTAATGTGATGAATAACACATTGAAGCATTACGACTACCGATATGCTTGCAGCTTTTGATTCGTGACAGCGTGATCCAAGCAGCGTACAGTGTATGTGGCTGTCCGAATAAAATACATAACTTCCTGCATAGCACTTTTTTGAACTTTGCAGGCGGACGCCGAGAAACGGATGACTGTTTTCATGCACATAGCTTGTTTTCTAACATTGAGAGTGTGAAATGATTCGTTGGACAAGCAAAATTCTTATAAGTTGATACGGTTGCATTAGGCATTTTGTCTAACTTTCTGTTCCGTCGTAATCTTATTGTTACACTCGATACAATTATTCTGCCACTACAAGTGGCAAATCCGGACGTGGCTCGTTTATCTTAATCATTCCAGAACTACTTCCGCACACGTTGGATCGTTTTAGTGAAGAGATTCAACATTCTGCTGCTGACCACTGGTGTCTTATTGTCTCACAGTGAATGATCGGACGATCGGTTTTGTAATGATCGGATATTTTCTGTTAGTTATGTTGGGTATTAGAAAAGACGGAAAATTTTTTCACTAGAAGAACGTTCCATCGTGCGCTTCATAGGCTGATATTAGGAAATACAATCATGACGTTTACTATTTGGTTCGAAGTTCGTCTGATTTATCGTCGTCAAGACACATCATTGTTTAAGACTGATCAAAAAATCTGATATTCCGGAGCGGTAAAATATTCATCGCTCTAGTGCCAACCTCAGCGGCTCTTTTTGATTTGCATGCACACGTGACTGCCCGCTCAGTCTCACGGAGGTCACGTGGTTATGACTACCACGTGTTTTATGCGTAGCGAGATCATGCCGATACCGTTCAGCCCTCGGGATTTACGGAACTGAAACCTAGCTACTCAGATTGTTGATCAAACCAACATCTGCGTTCGTGCTACTTAGGAGAATTTCCCACGTACTAATTTAGTCTAATAAGACTGAACTCAATGACGTTAATTTTGGACTAACCATTCTATAACAACACTCCAGATTAGCTGTGTATGCAAACGTTTGACCAATTTTTAGTTGAACTGGACACTAGTTTTTCTTAGACTGCGCTTGAAAGTCAGGTGTGAGTTTGTCTAAGAGTCAAAAGATACAATCGCTCTGCCAGTTTAAGATAAATTGGTTCACACTGAATCTAAGGGGGTATCGATCAAAATCCTTCGCACAAATCTACCTTAAACCACTCACATCAATTGTAATTCCGTACACCACTTAGTTGTTTGGTTCAGACTTTGCGAATTATAAAACCGTTATAATGTTCGTCAATAACGACTCAACTGAGTCCGGTATGCTTCTTCGCTATCGCTTCGATTTTCGATTCCCGCATACGTGGCTTCAACCAGCATAACCACAAACGGTTCTCGGGCAAGTGGATAATTTCTGAAATACGGAGAAACTGCCTGTTCTGTCCTGTACAGACTATGACAAGTGGAGTGGTGAGTAGATGGAAGAGATTACCCATTATCTTGATCGTACACGGGGAGGAAATAAACATTTGGCCCTGTGCCATTTAAAAAGCGTGATGCTGTGACAGGTATACATTACTGAACTATCATAATGGTTATATTTCTTGCAAACAATGCTCCGTGACAGTGATAAGGAAATTACAATCGCTCGTGCAGCTAACTTCGTTTTACAAGATAAGAGCTTTGCGAGGCGACACCTTTTTCTCCTCCCGTCGCACTGCTTGCTGTCCATCGTAGAACGAGCCCGGATTGGTCAAATCAGTTTTTCTTCGTTTTTATCCAATCACCTGATAAATAGCCTTGAGATGCGTTAATCCGACCTGAGGCATGGCCATCCGTATCGGTCTGTGTCGTTCAACAAACCAATCCACCATGTGACCAGTGAGAATTCAACGATCCTAAGGATTTCATATATGAAAATGATCGCGGATGTTGTTAATTTCTCATTAATGTTGTTTTGTTTACTTCCAATCGACTCATCTGTCTTCAAATTGCTTATGCAATTTCGCACGTAATTGCCCCGGTTTACCCTAGTTTTTCTGTACAGAATTTCTAAGGATTGCCCAAAAATCGGTTTCCTAACTAACCTGACTACTTCTGAGGGGTTTTTCTTGAAATTGTCCATTCTGATCCTAAGTCGCGAGACTGATTATGGCTATTCTCTGTCCGCTCTCCTCACATGGTCAAAGGTTTGCCTAACAAGATTTCAAAATGCAGCATCATCTTTGCAAGGACTGAGTTTGATTCCACGTGTAACGATACGTGTATGATTGGAACCAATGGTGTGCGACTGTTGCTGGTTTGCATTTTGTGGAGAGATTACAGTGTCTATAGTCACTGTCCTTGACGCGTCATTACCAGGAAGTCAATCAAACCATTATAAAGCTAAGTTTCCAATAGTGCGAGCAAATGACTTTTAAATAAAGCAACTTATCAACCCTGGACCGCGGTAGAACCCAATCACATTTCCGATGCAAGTTAATCTGGTCATATTTAGACACCCTACCTATAACACTGCGCTAATGTGCTCCGGTTTTGGTCGCTACCTAAGGGGGAATTTAAGTAAGAATTGCGAAGAAAAAAAGCATAAGTAAAGATTATCCAGATTGACTGCGTTGTAGCTAAACCGATTAACACTTCAAATCACTCTCCGGGGAGACCTCGCAGATCCGAAATCGGCGATCTTGCTTGTTTTGTTCTGGACACTGACCAAAAGTGGCCAAGTGATCTAGGCGTTTGTCATTTCAGAAACAAAAGGTTCAAATTCCAGATTTGCTAGTCATTTTGATGACTCGTTAATACAGCTGATCTATTTAATTCTGTACTATTCATTGCTTACAGGTCATGGTTACCAGTCTCCACCTCTGTTGTGGGCAGCGGTGGCTGTGTGGCATACCTTTTTCACAACACCCATGCGTCGAACAAATAGTGAGAATGGTCAAGCGGTCCAAATCTACGTAAGTCTATTCATATCATAGACTGACAACATCCACCCATCTTCCAGCCACGATTTGCATCACGAATCAGAGTACACCGAAAAAGTCTATCTTTGAACATGCATAAGAAATGTCCAAACCATCCTATATTATCCAGTTTCAGTTAATCTTTTTGGGATCGATACCATCCATAAGGTTATCCCACGGAGTTCCAGGTGTACTTCGAACACTGGCGGTCTTCCCATATAGTACGTCCAAAATGATGTGCTTCTAGACTGTACTATGGAACTGGCCTCACTGATAGAGTTTGACTTCAATATTTGGCAGAGATATTGCGCTGATGTTACAAATGTCTCAGGTTTTCCGTACACTTTGCAATGCTTCATCGGATACAAAATGGCTGATTTTTGATGCAACTAACCAAGTAATAAAAATTTTATGCCTGCGCCTTTCCCACAAAGATAAAGTTCGGCTTAGGGCTAATTAATCCGCCAACTCATCATAAGCATAAAGCAGCTTGAGGACAGGAAAAACAACTCAAACATAGCAACGCGGTTATTAAGATGCCAGAGTAACACACGCGTTCAGTCATACTTACATCATCCGCACATTCCACGTTAGACAGCATGCTAACACTGAGTTTGGTTGCGGCCATTCTCAGGTATGCACGGAAATGATGAGAATGAACAACCGCGAAGTGCATACCTCTCGCTGAACTCGGGCGATAGAGCGACATGAACTCAGACCTGTGGATTGGCTGGATAAGTGTCACTTTCATCAAAACTTTCGATCTCCGCCCCATTGACCACGGTGAAAGTTGCATCAAACAAGTTCTCAGCTTCTGTCCAGTAACACTGTGATTTTTCTGACGTGACATAAATGTGTAGGTGCAGTTAACTTCAGTCTGCAACAAGAGCGAAACTGTACGGGTCGAATTTTTCAGCTTGCCTGCTAATCGCATGCCGATTTCGGTCATATTGTGCTTTCAGCCAGGTTCCAACCGCCGCGTGGAGGGAATTCGTGGACCCCGTTCCGGAAATCTAACTTGGCCTTCAAGAGCCCGCTCATTGCATTAGATTGTCTTACCTTTCCGGCATATGATCAGCTGATCACTTTGATCCATAGTTCTGAAAAATGCACCTCGTTTGATGGGAGGCAGCGAGACAAGTGACATAGAGGAATGTGAACGCATGACTTAACTCATTCGCTTTCAGTCATGGGACTCTGGAGACTAGAATTCAATTTTCCTAACCTAGTTCGTTAGAATGTTCTCCCAACCAATTCCAGCGAAGCTTCAGGGACTGCAGTGCTCAAACACCGACAGTTTCCGTAAATCATATATTTGCGACAGCCTTGTTTGTAAATCTTACATCGGGACCGATCTCACAGCTGCTCTGGACATTCCACCTTGATCGTTAACGGGATTTCATGGTTTTCTCATCTGAATAAAGGTAATGTGTCATGAGAACAACAGTGAAGGACAGAAACAATGGGCGAGAAGGAGTAAAAGAAAAAAGAAACACTAGCTCTTTCATTCTCCATCTTCACGTCATCTGCTATCCGCCGGTATCCAAGATGCCCCTGTGTCTGGGTACCATTCGGTTACCCAAACTGATGTAGATTAAATTAGAGAACCCCACTCCAGGCCTCTGACCCAGTGGTCTAACTCACAAGGTGACAGGATGACCTGAGAGTGATGTAACCTACTAGAGACCGGTGACCGATTGCTCAGTTCGTGCGTCCCTCGGAGGAGGCCAGACATCCTGGGTGCTCAGTAAAAATTTGAGCTCATATAGACACACCAGCTGTGTATGTTTGATAAAAGCCAGTCGAGTCTTCTGTATACTCAGTGGTACCTCACTCGGTGTGCCACCAGCCAGTGATATGAAGATATCAAAGTAAATATTTTTGCATACTCAAATAATCAGTTCAATTCTGAGCGGAATAATCGGGTTCTAGCCACCTCGATCCCTCAACAACAAAGCAGGAACAAGGCTGTGGTCAGCAGATGGCGAGGTTAGTCAGCTGTCACGGGAATCGAACCAGCGACATTCAGATTGAAATGCCATGATGTTGACCATTTGAGCACCAAAAGTGCTATATAATTTTTGTGGACAAAGATGGTAAATCCACAACGTAGTTAGATATGCTCCAATGCAAAAGTTGCGTACTTACTGTGGGCGCCAAATAGAAGAGGCGGAAACCGGGGTTCATACGTACTTCAATTCATTGATAATCAATTTTCCGGAAGTCGCAATCGAGTATGTTTACTTGATTTCGGTGTTTCTGCAATCTTTTTCATCTCTATGGGTGCCCACATCCTTTAACTGCTCATTTCACTTGAAGTGCTCCTTGTTGCCATATTCCCAGCTGTTTACGCAAACGTTTTTATCGAATCATTCACCATGTGATATCATCGTTCAACTCGCCATTAAGAGACCATGGAAGCACTGTACAGCTCTTTCATCCTTGTTGGGAATCATCATCAGCAGACGTTTTTCCTGCAGTCAACTAAGTGATAATCTCAGTCAAGTGTACTGCATCTGACATTGGAGCCCACGGTTCAAGTGTTATGAAAAATCAGTACATTTTAGTTCGAGTTGATTTCTCTATTTTCTGGTCCGTTCGACAAAATATAGAACGGCAGCCATCAAACAATCGCTTTTGATTTAGGGTAACTTTGTAATTATACTCTCATTTGAGAGAAAATGACAATATACATTGTTCCAACGAGAAAACCTATAATTAAGTGAAGGGACTTTACATTAAACTACAATTGTTTTTAGTCCACTCTAAATGAAACCAACCAAGTCTTGTTCCTCTATCCAAAATAGGCATTTTTCCTTCGCGCACCTCAATTCGGTAACGTCGAATGCGATATGCTGACTTTCTCTAAGGAAATGTTAACTTAGTTCAGCTACTGAAGACAGTCTCAGTAGCCATCTCGAACAGTGTATCAATCATACCATTTTGCCGTATGCGAAAATGTAATATCCATAAAATTTAATGGTTAGCCACCGTCGAATTTGGTAATCTGCGCCATAAAGTAGAGCAGTTCGCTCGATCCTATCAGAAATCTCAATAAAATTACCACAGAATTTTAGTAATCTTAGGCCGCATAAATTCCTACAAAAATTTCAACTGGATAGTAATTTAGGATGGATGAAGAATTAGTATCATACAATCCTGAAGACAAGCTAATAAAGAAATTCACCGTTTGCTAGACAGAATTTTTCTGGAATTCCTGTTTGTGAAATTATGCGCACAGCCTTCTACTCAAGAGTAGTTCGGTATCTGTCAATAATAACAGCCGATGAATATTCAGAGAGTTTGTCACTCCATCGGTTTGCATCCGGTAATCCCTGATGCATGTTGAATCTCTACCCTATAATTTTCAGGTCCATCTTATTTTTACAATTGAACCTGAATTTCTTCGTTCACACATTCTGATGCACACATTCATTCATACCCATCCCTCGGACCAGGAAATTACAGTCGATTGTCAACTGCTCGCGGCAGCTAGACATTTTTACCCAAACTACCCAATATTATACATGTAAGTACCTGAAGCAATATATCAAAAAGAAACTTCTTCTTGTTCACAGCTTTTTTATTTTCAGCTCTCCTGAGTTTGTACGAAGAGCCATATATGTAGGAAGGGAAATCTACTTACGCACTATACATCTACAAGTCGATGCCCCAAGCCTGGAGCGAGCAGGTGACCCTCCGCCTACATGTCAGATGGTCTACTTCCGAATTACCGTGGACGCGGCTCTTGAAAGCGAATTACATAAGTGAACAGCAAATGTTGCGCGAACCACTATTCCAGTGACAAGCAGCGAATAAGCTGGTTTTATTCACTTGATTAACCTGATGGTTTCGACTTTCTTATTCATAATGTGTAAACTGGTTTCCCGCTCTGCAATTTGATCTAACTGACCACGCAATCCTTGGTGGGAAATATATACATTATAAAAAAAGGAGTATAGAACAAAATGCCATACTTTCCAGGGCCAGGGATAGTCTATCTTTTACTCAACACTTAAAGATCGGTGAAAATGATGACTTCATCTATTTTCAAGCATAAATATAATCTTTTCCCTAATCTAACTGGAGTCAAATGCTACCAGTGCAAGTAAGAAATCTTAATTTGGCAAAATGACTCGTTCTAATTTTTTAATTTGTCATCGTACTTGAATAACTAGTGTATACATATAGGCTGAAATAGTCACCAAAAATCGTTCGATCCACACCACAGGAAACAGAAAAACTACAATCTAGCAAAATAAGAACATAAAAGTCTGATGGAGACAACTGCGTACTAGGCGTGAAATCCGATTCAAGCAATGGATAACTTTTCGCGTTAGCTTAAGACCCAAGCACGTAGCAACAATGTTAATTTCGAACTGACAGACAAGTTTTCTAAAGTAGATAAACTCATCACTATTAAAGCAATGGATGCATATCTCTGACAATTGCTGACAGGAACGAAACGGGTGTTCAGTGCTTCTATGATTTCGTACCCGGGGAGTTCAGCGTTCGGAAATTACATTGGGAGCTACCAATTCGCATGCGCATGGATAAGAGGATATTTCGTCTTGGGTTCGACTCCTCATCAGAATTGATGGACAAAATACTTGTAGCGACTCACTATTTGTGTGCACTTCCACTGAGGAGCTTAGAATTTCATCGAGACATTAGAAAAACTCGTCTTTTTGTGTGTTTGTGATCTGAATAATTGTCTTAAGAATGACTGTAGGCTTACTTTGCTTGTGGTAGTGGTCGGATAGTTTGAGAAGCCACGACCATCCTCTGTTTTAATCGAGAAAAAATTGATTTCTATCAGGTGGAGCAACTAACAAAGTGATCAGCTAACTGTTGTGTTTGACAGCATCGGTTTCTTCTGGGTTTGGTGCTTCCATTTCGGACAGGCATTTTGATACCCTTCCATGTTGCACCAGATAACTGGTAGACTCATTTGTTATGTATGTACTGAATTCCAATATTTTCTTCAGTGTAAGGCGAGCGGAATTATCTGATTGCACAGTTAGTGAATCGGCGAATAAAGCAGTACGCCATAGCGAATGCTGAAGTTTTGTCATCTACCGTTATCTGCTCAAAAATGACAAAATCGGTTACATATGTCAAACAAATGATTAATAAAGGGAGAACTATTGGAGTATCTTTTTATTTATATTCGGACGTAGCTGTCATTTAACAAAGCACATCCAAACCATTGGAGAACGAGATTAAGCATCCTGGCAAAAGGACCATTACGTTGAAAGCAGATTATAGCTTTTTGCTACAATTCGAGTCGCCTTCTTATAATAATCATTTCACAGCCAGGCAGTGCCAGTCCGCAACAACGTTAGGATTTAACACCGATAGGGAACAAATGGCACAGTGGGCCTGGCAAAATGAGTATATCCAGCTATCCCATCGAAAAGGGTCTATGCCAATCGAAGTGTAACAGTTAACAGATCGAGCTGACCAGTAATAGGACACTAGTTATGTTAGCTTAGTTACAGTCTATAAGAAGTGACCGATTCAAAGGGGGTTTCTTTCTCGGACCAGAGAAAAAGAAAATGACAGCACTGACATGCAAATTCAGCAGTTAGGCATTATATTCATTGTCTAAGTGGATGTTTTCATGAGGGATATTTTTCCGCGCAGCTTGTCAAGTCCAGGATCGATAGGTGCTTAAAGTAGAGACCATTGTCTTGGTGTTGAAGAAACACAGGTACAGGAAGGACAAATGTGTTCAGTAATGAGATTCGATTAGGAAAAAGCTGGAGGCTAAAAGAATTTGAGCAGAAAAACGTAACCCTTACGGCGGATGACTGTACGACAAGGGCAGATTTTCGGATGAGTAGGACTGGTCTTCAGGTTGGTTACTTTAAAGCGCAAACGCGTGCGCGTCGGGTAAACACGACGTTCAATAGTAGTATATAACTGTCAGCGCAAGACCTTTTTAACAAACATTCAAAATGGTGGAAATCAAATGAGTTACGATAGTAGATTGCTTAAACACAAGCCATTCGATGTAAGTATCCCACAATTACTTGCGAATAGTGTGTGGGATTGATGGCCCAGTGACTTGGATCAGTCAGAAGGGGCTGAGCCGCGTAGTGGTACCACACACCTCCCAAGAGAAAGGCCCCGGGTTCGAACCCTAAGTGCTATGACAAGTATACACCACTGATAGGCTCCAGTGAGAGAAACTTGAGTTTAGTGCCTCTCGAGTGCAAGGATGACCGGAGGACCTTAGTTTTGTGCGTTCAGAGTGGAGTCCGAATAGTAGTCAGTTGGTCCTGAGACCCTGCAAATCTCAAGGTGGTTCAAACTGTACTCCATTCCTTTGCTGACTCTTCAAATGAAATGCAGAGCAATCCAACCACCGGCTCCTCATCAGGTCCAATGATGGCTCTGTTGTTTATAAGGGTCCGTGAAAGAGTGTTATCATACACAACACTAACTAGTACAGTAAAAAATAGAAAAGTCTTGGCATTGTCTGATGGTTTACTGACCCGCGGGAAACTGGATTAACGATTATGGAACAGACGCCGAGCATAAAATCAAAGGAGATTGTGGTCTATGGCTAACTACATACATTGGTTTTCTAATACCGTTATGATTAGGTTGTATAAAATCAACAAAGTACGGCCGCAGATTTTGGATAACTTTAGTTCCAGCTGACATTCAACAGAACTGTTGAAGGTTAAGAGGAGAGCACCACGTCGTCACGGGTTAATGACGTTCCCGTCGCAGTCATGTGCAACATTCGATCCCGCCCACTTCTTAATGTCTGCAATGGCAACAAACGTACGTCTGATAAATCTTACATGGAGAACATCAAATGCAATAGTGACCGCTTGAAACTAAAACGTGAAAGAGCAGTCTAAGGATAACAATAGACTCTGGCATGAACTGACGTCAGAGACCTGGAGGAATTGCGCGGGCATTTCCAAGTTTTCCGTGCAGAAGCGGCAAATGACATGTCCACGTATTGCATGGAGGAAGCGAAGAAATTGTATCATAAAATTACTTGCATCTTCAGTTCTTGATGCGAAATCGAGTAGATAATCAGTGTTCCACTTTTCTGCCTGGCAAGAAAATACACTTATTACCAAATATCCAAATTACCCGAATCATTGGATTAGAGACGTCCATAAATTCAGTGTGTTAACATGGATCATGTCCTAATAATGGGCTATTTACTTTTCATTTAGTCACGTGATGAATCCTATCCTATGTGCCTATGAATCACTTGAAGAATGTGTGAAAATGTGCTAGAAATTATTCACAACCTTTCGGGATTTGGGCGTTTCCCCTGAATAATCTTCAGTATGATTGTCTTAACTACTTGACGATTCCGAGTGGTAGGATGAACATAATTCTCTAATTCGTGGACATGTCATTTGCCGCTTCTGCACGGAAAACTTGGAAATGCCCGCGCGATTCCTCCAGATCTCTGGCGTCAGTTCATGCCAGAGTCTATTGTTATCTTTAGACTGCTCTTTTACGTTTTAGTTTCGGTATTTTTGGCTGAATGTTGACTGAAGCAAATCTTATGAAGAACGCAATAGTGCTGTTTGTAGATGACTTTCGTTATTCGTTTATGCGGAGCGTTGAAAGGTGTATGTAATCCTTTTTTTATAACCATTAGATTCGTTAGAGTTTGTTTTTATCGTCTCAATGTTAGTCGTTTGTTTAGTTTTATTCCATAAGTTTAACTTCTGTTTTTGCAAACGATCGACCACCAGTCTTGCTTGCATGGTCAATGAACGTGGGTAGAAATAGGTAATCTTTAGAATCCATACAGTTGAATTTGACCTGTTAGACTAATCGAAGGCTGACTTATTGGCCTTCCTGTTGGCTTTTCTTGACATGGCCTTTGACCCCGGATGATTTGCGTTTGGCACGAGGCGCGTGATCCTTTGGGCTATATTTCTTCTCCATCTCGAAACACTGCTTCTGATCCCTGAAAGTTTCACCATAAGGTCTTCAAATTCTCTACCCAACTAAAACATTGTTTCGATAATCAAATAAAAAGTTAAGGCTTGCCAAACAACAAAAGTATGACAACAAGTAGAGACAACAATCGATGGTAAATATGGTTTCGTTCAGCTAAAACACTGTCTGCAGTAGAGATTTCGTGATATCTTCAGGTGGTTGATCGTGCTGAACTCATTCTTAAGAAACCGTAGGGCTGTTTCACTTCTTACTTTATTCGACGGCAGTTTTTATCCGCAGCACCCAAACTGCGAGGCGAACTCGGCACAAACCAGGATGGAATAGATGTACGTTGTTGGTCTGGTTTCTAAGCGGTGAGTCGAAAGTCGGTTTCGGGTGCTGAATAATTTCCTGTAACAAGTAGACTATCTTCTGTTTGCTGTGATATAGTCAACAATTTTTCTGTAAGCATTTTGCTTTCGGCGGTGACCAAGCGGATAAGGTCGAGGCGTTTGGAAGTGAAGGTCGCGGTTTCGAATCCTCCCACCGCCGGTCAACTTCCCCACTTGACAGCCCTCTGCTGGCCACGACCCCCTTCTTGAAAAAATGGTGTACATCGTTATTTTATTAATAAGGGAAATAAAAGATAAAAGATTTCTTTATTAATGAAATGACAATGTATATCCTCTTTCAGGAAGCGGGCCACGGCCAACAGAGTGCTACCAAGTGGGGAAGTGGAAGATAATTAGCCAAGAAAATTTGATTGTATTTCTGGAGAGCAATGCAGGGTTCAACTCGTTTGAACTAAAATGAAACTGTCTGAGTTTGACCGAGTCTTCTTTGCACATATGTTGATACCTTTATCATTAGCTGAACTCCTTTCTTTGCGAAAATGCACCCTAATTCAAATCAAAACAGCTTTCAACACAGTTGGCAGTAACGTTGCTCTGTCAGAGTGCTTTTACCATTTCAGCAAATGGTTCGTTGGTGCTTTGGTGTTTCCGTGACTAAATGACTATGCTAGTTGCTAACATTCTCTGTTTTTCGACCCACTTCGTGGAGCTAAGGTGCATTTAAACCCAACAAAGTTGTTTTCACAATTATTGACGCACCTCGTGGTTTGGCAACGTACAATAGAGAACAGACCATCAAAATAGTTACTTTTCAAGAGATTAACAGGCTAGCATATCTTTTGTCACGACAATTTCACACTTTCTGGGAATCTACTTAACAAAACCAGTCAAAGCCATTTTCATGCCCATCAGTGCACCGTAAATCGTCAATTCTCTTCCTTACTGATGTACATGAATGAAGAGGCCTGATCTATTTGGTCTCAGTTACCCAGGGCTGCGAGTTGAACTATACCCTGTTTTTTCTGCTTGCTTTATATGATCAACCATGCAAAATTGCAGAGACCTATCGGTCGGCCATAGTCTTCTGATCTCATCCAGACAGTTGACCATTACTAATCCCATCGATGTTATGTGTACTCCATGTGTCACCGTTTTTCGTTTGACCTTCGTTCATGGGTTTTTCACGTGTGACGTGTATGGAGCTGCAGCCCATACCCATGAGATGTGTGCATATCGGCGTCATTTCTCCCATCCCGCCTATCCCAGTTTGCCTGTTTTCATCAATCAGTGCTCGCTTCCTTAACATCTGACCACTGATTCATCACAGTCTTTGTGGCAACCTTTCATTTATAACCGGGTTCCCTGCTCTTGTGCAATTGTCTGGACGAGCAAGCCATTCGCCAGAGGTGATCTGCTATCACTTGTTTCCCGAGTGATCGTTGTCAAGTTTGAGGTCCGGATTGCGCATAGTTGAGGTTGGCATATTTGTATCATAGACTCGATTGCTTATTAGTACACTTAGGATTTGGATGTCTCGTCGTTCGGATTCAACAGGTTTTCAATTTCCTGAACGTTCCTAATTACTGGACGATATTCCGCAGCGGCTTGAATAAACTTTTTTAAGTCCACAATATGGTATGTATCTCAAAAGAAACTTAGGACTAATTCAGGCATATCAGACAACGATGTACTTGCTTGTTCTTTTACAATATGAACATAGGTGGAGCTGATATAACAGATAGGGTGTTCAGCGCATATGTCAGCGGATCTCTTTAACAGTCTATAAAAAGTTTATCTGCTTCTGCCTAAGTAAAACAAGTGATTTGCTTTTCATCCGTGGTAAATTCTTAAAAATAAGCAGCAGCTTATCCGCAGAAGCCTGTGGAATACGAGCCAACCAGATTTCAGAGGTTCAAAAAATAAAACAAAAGTTTTTGAAAACCCTGGGACTGGAATTGATTACACAGAATGTAATCGACTGTAGTAACACAAGGACTCGAACTATTAGCACTTTCTGAAATTGGTTCAAGCCCATGCTACGCTAAAAAAGGATGGGAGATCACAATAGGACTTATTTTTAAGTTATTCATATGTATATATATATATATGTATATATATACATTTATATAGAAACATCACCGACGAAATTATTTTGATTCAATGAAAATCTCAGACTGCTCATCCTCGTTGATGAATCGCCACATGGCACAGCCATGCCGTCACATGGTTTTCATGGGCCACCGCTGCTTTGAGGTGGTTTGTGAGAAGTGATGCATTGACTTCAAAAAACTAACAGCAAAAATCAAATCTCCGCTGTAGCCGGTCTGGTGAACTACATTCACTGTTATTATTGTTTAGTTAGAATTAAGCTAACCTACGTACCGCTTATGTATAGCATAAGAGCTTCTCTCTATGTTTTGCAAATGGGTTGTTTAAGCTAGCATTAGATTTGACTCAGAGCAATCGTGTTGTATTTTATTCTGGTGCTAATCGCCAACATCGTCGGTTTTCGGTGACATATGTGACGATGAAGCGTTTCCGATGTAGTGAATAGTCGCGGAGATTTCTTCTTGGTCTTACATTTGTACAACAAGCCTATTTGGAAAACCGGTCTTTTATTTATGATTGGCCAAAATTACAAGTTAGATGTTTGAAATTAGTGGGAATTTTGTATTGGGTGACAATTGCGCTTAGGATATTATGTATAACCTGCACTTCTCTTTGCTGGCCAAAACAATCAATTCATTTGCACCGAATTACTTTGGTCCACATTTTTCTGTGGCATAGTTAGCACTGACATGCGAACACAGAAATTGATCTAGGCAAAAAACGAGATAGGAACCCTTGTTTCGTAGTCCGATTGAGAATGACAGATAAGACGCTATGAGATGTCCACAACACAGTAAAGCCACGAACTGGACCCATTTCACTGTGGGAACTTCATCTAGGTTTCCTTGAACTGCGCAAATGCAAAAATTGAGCTCTGAAGGCATATAGCTTGAGTCATGGGCATCTCTGATATCTAGCAAGCTCCACGGCTGAGATGTTTCCGAATGAAACCGATGTAAAACAAGAATAAGAACATGCGTTTTGAGGTGGAAAGTGTGTGCCTGCTTATCCATATTCATGGTTACGCCTCTAACATCTGTCTCTTTTATTGATCTATTCAGAAGGTAAAGCATTGCTTATTAATTAAGCAACTACTACGCGTGTGACGTAAGGATGTATATTTAAAGTTCACCCGTTTGCCAACGAGTCTATTGTTTCTCACGTTCGTTCCCCGTAGCTCGTAATTTTTCTTCTCCTCAGTAGGCCCCAGGTTTTTGGCAAGTCAGGTAGTCGGCGTACTGTTTGCGAATCCGTCTTTTCTTGTTATGGATGGGGGAGGGGCCACCTAACCGGTGTTCATTCGCGATTAAACATGATCATGGCTACCGAATAAACGGTCATGGTCTAAAAGTGTATATCGAAAATGCAATGGGTTTTCTTCTTGTAAGCGTCACCCCTGCGAAGTGTCACAAAGGTACTCCAGTGAACATGTGGCATGAAAAATGAAGCTCATCATTTATTAGGCTCATACTTCCTCGCTTTCTTACGAGAAATTTTACTGTTACAGAGGCATAGGAACCGAATCTTCTAGTCACTGGCTCTGCAGGGACCTACGGGAAGCATTGCACCCGCAACCGGAGATATATATACTGGAGCACCAGCCACCGACCCCTAACGGTTTGCGAACGCTGTTTCTTCTGCTGCCTTGCTGGTCTCGAGAAAGAGCCCGCTTTACAACAACGTCTGCTTCGAATCAAGTACCTCGGTAGTGCAACGACAAAAAATGAAATTGTAAATTAGATGAACAATCGTTGATATGAAGGAGGAGTCTGAAAGAGCTGATATAAATGATGAAGCCTAAGCAAACCTCTTCTTTCTCTTTGTTTCACATTGTTGCCTTTTTGCCATGGTTTCAATGGCAACAATCTTTTATTTTTCGTCTTCGAATTCCTTTCTCATTGGAATAAGTGAACACAACCTTCAGTAAGGGAACTGCGGACAACAGAGGGCTGGTAGTGAGAGGATCCGAGCCCGCGACCTTCATGTTCAAACGCCATAACCTTATCCGCTTGACCACCGCCGGTCACCAACGTGTGAGAATCAATAAATAATAAAATTAGTGCCTAGGATCAAGGATTGATTTTCATTGCTGGACCACCAGGGATGATGGGTCGGTCTGCATTCTGACTACTGGCATTTCACTGGTTGATGCAATCATTCACAATACCGTCGCATCTTCAATTGAGTCGATTATAAATTCCTGCAATCAACTAAAGCAACCAAGTGAATGGGCAGGGGATTTATAACTGCTGGCCAATCGGTCACGTAGTTCTGATTAGATTGTGTTGATATCCGTGGCTTTACTGGTACCAGGAGGTGCTCAACCTAGGGTGGAAAAACATGGTTTTCGACTTCTTACAAGTGGTCATGTTGGTCGGGATATCAATGAATGCAGACGACGCATAGTTTGTTATCTTGTCGCCGAATTCACAATCAAGACCAAGTGAACCTTATGTTTTGATAATCTGACATAATCGTGATCATACTCGTTATTGTGAATTATTTTTCGCGGTCGGGTATAGTGAAGTCTTGCCTTCATACATTGCAACTGATGGTATTATTGATTTTTTTCAAATTGGGATTCATGAAGACGATTACTGAGTCACCTAATAACTGTTCTTCTAGAGACTTATGAAACCACAATGCCGAACTTTGTATCGGTGCATTTGGGAAACAGGCAATATTTGTTCGTCTCCATCACGTGCATGTGTAATTTTGTTTTCGAATCTTTTGACACAGTGGTCTTCTAAAGTGCACTCTGATGTTCAATGAAATGTACCCTTAGTTTGCATTCAGAAGTTGTTAAGCGGCCAAAAAAGATCAGTTTCTTTATTACTGTTTATCCAGCAGCTTGAAATCCACATCCTCTCGTTTTTATTCACACACATGTTATGGTGGAGCGGAATGTCGGTGAAAGAACCAGCCATTCGCCTGACTGAATGCAAGAACGTTACTCACTTGAATTTCCAGATGGACAGTTAGGTCGTTAACCGGTGCCATATCAGATAGCCCATCAACGCGACATGGATCACTTGACACTGTCTGCTGCCCGTTTGTCAACGGATCATATAGAATCCACCCTAAGACAGAAGCAATCTCTATCAGGTTGTACTGACCTATCCTGTCCTGTCTAAAACAGTTGGCCAAGGCCTCACAGCTCCCATGGCCCATGATTGCCAAGATGGCAAGGCAAACAGACAAAGTTAATGAGTCAGGAGATCAGCCGGACGAGTGCGTTGACAATTAGATCAACGTTCAGCCCTATGATCCACTTTTAACATTTAAAGGCAAATTTGTATTTGCCTCATTAAGAGCGATTTTTGATTTGTGAAGGTTTCTCACATTTTTGTAATCTGCCATTGACAATCCTTTCGATTCAGATATTTGCCATCATACCATTGTGTTACTGCACTGTAAAGTGAAGCTACGAGCTGGTACCAAAATTTCAAGGCCGTTTTGTTCCAGTTTGATGAGTCAAAGGATAGTGAGGGCAGATAATGCTTGGGTAATAGGGCTGTCCAATAAGTCCTTTTGCACTCAGGTGAACGACTTACGGACTAAAGACCTGAGCGATGGAAAACCAGGAAGCGTGGTGGGGAATCAACCAATCTCTCTGATTCTGTAACAAGGATTTTACTACAAGCACGAAAGCAAATGGGGTGACGTCCAAAATGAAGTCCAGAGAAGAAGCAATGACCCCGAGAGACGGGGCAACTAACCAATGGGCTCTGTCCTGTGCATACCAATATAAAGCTTTTGACTATGACAAGTTAAGCCGGCGATCGTGTTGACGGGTCACATTGAATTCTGGTCATTTTCGCTTGATTTGACTGGATGGGTCTGAATTTGAATCAAGGTGACTGACTGACAGCGCTAGAACTAGATGCAGCGATAGATTTTAAAAAGCCCCATGCTGCGTTATTGATGAATATTCTACTAAGAGGCAAACATCACATGCGTGCGCTGTTTGTCGGACAGACTACTCCTTCGGGCTTTATTTGAACTCTACAGCAAGTAAATTTTCCCTGTAATAATTCCGGTTAGATACAAGTCCATTTAAATAAGCTTTTTCGATTACATATTTGAAACTTAAGTACAATTTGGGGGACGCGACACATTGTCCAGGAGGTTCACTTCACTGGTGGGTGGACTAGCAAATATCATGATGAAACTTAGCTCTGCGTAAAGGAATAAAGATCTCAATGGATCAAATATGATGATAAGTCGGGCGACAGAGGACTGGGATCTATTGCCAAAGTGAATGACGAATCGGAGATTCGAATCCATGTCCTTTGAAGCGCGAAATCCTGGATCTAGTTGATCATCGCATTCATTTAATAATATGTTTTTGATTCGCCCGAGCTCCTAATGTAAGGCGAGGCTACGGATGGACGTCAAACAGAGAGGCCACCTTGCTTCGGTGAGATAAGTCACGCAAAAGTGAAGCGTGGTTATAAACAGAATAAAAGAGGCGACTGGTAAGCCGTTTTGGCTTGGAATTAGATTTACATCTGGCCAAATTACAAATGCGGAATCGACCAAACGCCCTAGTCCACGGAAGGATCGAAAGCGGTTTGATTTTCTTGGCAAGCTCATAGGCTACCGAGAGCGTTGCCTGGACCGATGACCAAAGATGAAATAAGCCATTTAAACGGAGGCAACTGGCATGAGTTCTAACCTGAACAGACATTCATGGATCATTTGACCAAAGCAAGTGAGAAACAGCTAGTGTTGCCCGACCAGAAGCAATTTGATCGTTCTTGCCTGATTAAGTGGGGTGAAATAGAACTAGGACTAAGACGATCGACGCGGGCGCTTGAGTTGACGATCAAGATAAGCCGATTTGAGAACATTTCATAAAGAAGTAAGCTGAAAAGACGCTTCATGGGATTTCGCTGCTCTGTTCACAACATATGATGACTTCAAAACCGTATTTGTTGGCACGCTGGGCTAGAGACCGGAAGAAAGAAAACACAACACGTCACGTTTTAAACACACTTGCGGGACGTGGATGGAGCGTTAATTGATATACGTGAATTACAACTAATCTGTCTTACTTGGTCACAGAAATGAGGAATTTAATTGGCCATCGCGGAGACGACAATGGTGCCCATGTTCCGATAAAACAATAGGAACAATACTTGAAATACGAGAAAGATGAGACCAATGAGACCGGTGCACATTAACGTGCAAAAGCAGTTGTTTGGTAATACAAACAGTGTGGAAATTCGAGAGGCATTCATATATTAGTCTATTGCGAAGTGGAACATAAACTAGTTGAAACGCCCATGTGAGCCGGTGACTTGCTAGTTGATAAGATTACAGTGATTTCGAATCATGTTCCCTTTCTGAAGTTTTATGAAATCGATTGTTGGATTTATTCTGTGTGCCGAGGTAAAAGCAGGAGTAGACGAAGTACGATTTTAATCCCTGAGAAACAAATCTAATCCAATTGAAGCAGAACACTATGGGTGGGCACCCTAAAGATAAACCAGTATTAGTGGATTGTCATTGCTAAGAGAAGAAAGAGTTCGGTTGCACAGATCGAGGCACTGGGGGACAGAATTGGGCACTCCATAATGGCCAATAAAGTTCGCACATACACACGGCCAAAGATCGATTTAGCCTATACACAAAGCCAAAAGTGGCCGTTTTCTTACGCTCTTGGATTTCAACAGATCCGACGTGATTCTGACTATTCGCGTCAGGGTAAATTTGAAAGCGCTTCTTTCAGTTCTGTCATTCTTAATTATGCTTATAATTTTAAAGCATTTGGTGTAGTTATTGATATTTAATGGCGTGTTGCTTAACTGGTCAGCCTTTCTATTCAGTCCGCTACAACCGTTTAACTGAACGCTTTTATCTATCGGAAATTTCCCTCAGTTCACCAGATTCGGATGGCAAATGGCCTTGTCCGCCGGTAACTTCATACCGACGATTAACAGAAAGAATAATTAAAAAATACTGGAAGAGAGAACTCATCCACAGCGTGCATCGGTACAGCCAGTTTAACAATCCGTTGTAAAAATACACATTTCAGATAATCAACAATTGTTAAAGTTTGCAAATGATGCTGACTGTCATGGCCGCCTTGGTCTCTGGACTGAAATCCTATTGAGAAAGAGTCACTGTGCTTGAAACGAACGACTTCACGGATGATTGACTTACGGACTGATTATACATTCAAAGAGAAATTGAAAAAAGCATGGAACGAAATGCCGTTCGCACTTGTGAACTAACCACTAGAACACCGGTTACGAAAATTCGGCATTAGTGTTACCGTCAACTGCAAAAGACCAAATAAGTGACATAAAATTCGCTGACTTCTTTGCAACAAAGTATTATTCGTGCTTCTTCTCATTAAAATGAAAAGCTTTGGACAGACGCCGATTGTCGTGTCATATCTTGCTAATAGTTTTGCCCTAGACAGAAAAAAGATAATGCTACAAGCAGGTTCTGCGTTTGCCTGTTTATTTGCTTCATAAATCGAGGTGCATGCAGAAGAGTAGTGTACAATGCGGGTATCGACTTTTACCGACGATTGTGAGAGCTAAAAAGGAGATCCAAGAAAAAACATTGCAATGACGGGTCCAATTTTATACATGATGCTATTAAGATTGAATGAATGTTAGCCGATATGGATTAAAGTGGCATAACCGGAACCCTCACTTTGTGAGAGATTCAGTAGCCTTTCCAACCACCCGCGTACTTAAGAGAGGATTGTCTGAGATATAAATGGGATTTTCAAAGCAATTTCAAGTATGTTTTCACATGCAAAATCTGTATAGAGCTTACGACGGAAATGGAGCAAATGACGAACAACGTACCGACGATATTTATCGACACTTGTTCTAGTGACAGATGTGGACTGTCGTCAAACAAATTACATCTCCCGTGCAACAGATTCCGTTCCCAATGGCGCAGCAAAAATTATGGGTATTCGAAGGGGTAGACGTACGCCTAAACATTAGTGGAAAACATTGGGCAACAACTGACTAGGAAATGCATTCCAATTTCACAGATTAAACACTGGCTTTGACCCAGTTATAAAACCTGATTTTGTTTTCGCACGTAAGTGCTTGCAGGAGCAAATTTCTGTTTTCCGGAGTCCATATATATATATATATATATATATATATATATATATATATCAATTAGGAGTATACAAGTATGTGGATGGTTGGACAAGAGGGCACCGGGTACGCATACCTGACGAGCGACAATAACCGTCAAACCGGTCGTGTGCTCCCGGGCAAGTTTTGTTCACTCATCCAGATACTACTTACTGTTTATATATATATATATATATATATATATATATATATATATATATATATATATACAACATATTACTTGTTTTCACCAAGTATAGCCTGGAGAAGACTCTTAGACTCAACTCCGGTAGTTCCAACGGACCAACAGGGACCGGACCATCGATTAAGTTCCCAATAGTTTTTCTTGGCATTCTTAACGTTGAGCTTGAAGTTTAGATTGCAAGCATTTCACAACTTCATGAAGATCAACAACATGGAGTTACAAATCGCCTTCATAATTGCCTGCCATTTCTCGGAATGTCAATCTCCACCCATTGCCTGAGCAGAGAACAGCAAACCACTGCACAGTAGATCCATGGGCATGACCATAACGTGTCTGAACTATATAAAACTATTCCTAGTCAATGCCTCTTAAAAATTTAATCTGAAAACTCGGTATGCTACACCCAGTCCATGCCCATTTGGCTGGCTGATCTATGATTCCATGTTAGCATCATTTCGGTGTTTTCCTGCGGGACTTTTGACACCTTTATGGCTTCCGCTCGCTGTTACAACCGTTCGGAATTACTGTTATTTAAAACCCCGTTGGTTCTCATTTTGGAATTGCATCACCCAACGTTGTACCTAAAGAACCTTCTAATCCATCCAGAAGAAGCACTTGTGATGGCTGTCAGGCAGCTATTAAGTGTACATCTTCGGCCATTACGGCAATGCTGAGGGAAAATATCCGTTCCTTGTTTACGAAACTGTCGAATATGTCCTCCAAAATGCAGTCAGCGATTCATGCACACATTGGTGTCATCTACATAAAAGAATCGTGGCTGAACCGAGATATTGCTGACTCACTGGCACCGACAAAGAGATTCAAACCCCAAGGGCCGGGCAGATAATGATCTGGCAAGTCCGAACATGTTTATGCTTGTTCCTCTTAAGGAATGAAAGAAGCCGCCTGGAGGTCAGCAAATGACGTGGCAACGTGAAATGAGAAAATGTACAGCGAACTTAGGTAAAGTAGGTGTCTCACGTCTTCGTGGTTGGGGTCCGAAAGACTTGTCAACTAGCTGGCTGGAGACACTGTAGGATATGGCAGTGAGCTGTGAACAGTGGAGATCGTGTTGTCATTTTCTGTCGTATCAGAATGATTGAGAAAGTGTGTTTGTACAATTAGACTGTGTTCCATATGTTGGCTACAGCAGTATCATATTTATTCCGATCTATGCAGATCCACTCTCTGTTCCTCTTGGATATTCATTCCTTTTATAGACATCTGTAACCGTGGGGAAAAGGCAGTGGTCAGTGAGGCTTGTCTTGCATTTTTAACGCTGAACGATGATGACTGAATTTCTCTAGCGCATTCTTCAACGACAGGCAGCACCGCAGAACCGTATGTTAAAATGAGCCGCTTTCCGATCAAAGAAACAGATCGAAGGTTTACGGAACATATGACCATGCTCTTAGATTTGTCGCAGACTGAAAATTTGGTCAATGTTAGCCCGACCGGTAAACCCGGCTAGGTTCTCGTATGCACACTTATCGAGGGAAATAGGTGATTGTCGGAAAATAATACCGGCGAACAGTTTAGAGGGCACTCTTGTAAAACCAATTCCCTTATGGCTTTCACATTTTGTGTAAATCGGTAAAACCACCGATCCACAACAGGTTTTAGGTGTCTTTGGTGTTACCCCGATTGATCCCAACTGTTTTCTCATATCCGAGGGAGGACTGGTATCTACCTGCATTGTTTCCCTTGTAGGGAAAAGTGGGATACCCATTATGCCAGTAAGCCAACTGAACCGCTCCATAAAGTGCTACGCCAAACGCCCAGACCGATGAGCCTGGGAGTGAATCAGTCAGCCATCGTAGCTTACACTTGGATTTTGCGATTTCCGCAGATAGCTGCAACCTTTTCCAATCCCCAAACGTCTTTATTCACCCTTGCTCGCGGCCATTGATCAAGCTCTTCACCACCTGATATTCGAGAGACGCACGGGTCTTGTTGCATGTGACATCTAGAGGGGCAGATCTTCGGGCTTCCGATATATCAACCAAAGCCGATGATATCCAGTTTACGAGATTTTCCATGGCATGGAATCCTGGACGAAAGTAGCGCTAGGTGCAAGGACCTTTTGACGCGCTCTGCTCCCGGGCATTTCGTTGTGACGAAAATCAGGTAGAATTGAAGTGTATATTGCCCAAAATCATGCAACAAGTCACATAAAAAACACTTCCGCTTTCGAAGCGGACGAAGCGCATCACCCAGCATTCGTTGTGCTGACCTACATGTAAAAACCTATCGGTTTTTCATTCATGAGTTCTGACTGATTTTCTGGTTCATTGCGAACCGCTTCATGCACCAAGGTCACCAGGTGTTGGTGTTGTCTTTGTTGTTGATAGGTCAAGGGCACCCCGTGCCAATTCAGACGCCTGGGTGCACAGCTTAAATCTGCCAGGATTTCCCAGGTCATTTGCAAATTTCACGCATGTGTGTCAATACGTGCAACCTGTTTCGTGTGACCTAGATAATTCGGAGATTATTGTGCAGGCGTGGCTACTCCAGCTCTTGTGTTTCCCTTTCTCGTACTGAAATATATCGATCGTTCTTTCATATGAGAAACATCTAACAAGGTAAATGTGCCGAACGAAGTGGTAGTTCGCGAAATTCATACCACTTTTTAGTTCTGTTATCACCTATGGCAACTACCCCTAGACAAAGCAGTAAGAAATTGTCATCGCGAAGTGTTTTCTAACGATTGGGTTAGTCATAGAGGTCATGCTATTTGAGCAAAAGTCCCGTGTGGGGTACCCTAGCATAACGGGCATGTGTGATACACATTCGGTCCGGAAGGAATTACTTAGGGATCAAGATGAATCGGTATGAACCAGCAAAAGAAACGGAAATCGAAGGCTGGATGATGGCTTTCAACCTTCTCATAGGGCAATTTGTTACTGGTGGATCGATGTGTAGTTGGGTTTCAATATACTCATAAGGGGGGGGGGCACCAAGAAAACTTCATATGTGTTTATATATAATAATTTGCATCGGCATGATAACAAACGCGGTACCGACGGAAGAATGTTTAGATAGAACTTCACGGAAAACCGATAAAAAAAGGAAAATGATAAGCAGCGCTAAAACAATGCTTTTTTTGTTTTCATCGTCCGCATATCGTGGTTTCGAAGACGGACAGGCCACACAGCATTCGCACCACTGGTTACGGTTCTGGGCCGTGTCACAGCGACTCCAACCAACAATAATCCTCTCTTGGCCCCCAACCGGAATGTCGGAAGCACTAACCGAGGCCAGAACGGCGGCAAATAGCCCCTTACGTCTACGTCGAATCATGACCTGGTCGTTCTGCATAGCTCATTAGGTCATGCAGAGTCGTAAGGCATTGGAACCCGTAAGGAGGAAGTCGGTAATGGATGCCTCGTGGGACATTGTGCCAGGACAAAATTAACAGACGATAGGGTTCTACGAAGTCAAAAACTGACCAGGTGCATGAGTCGTCCGTCGCGGATGCACAAAAACTACGATTGACTGACGTACATAAATGCCATCATCATTGGCGCGTTCGTAAAAGAGATTCGTGCGTTTCTCTACTCTGGAATAAACAACGAATGAAATCACACGAACAAGTTCGTCACTCTCAGCTGTACTAACGACGCACTAACAGTTCAAGCGGTTTTAGTACATGTGACTTGTCTTTTGTAAGCTTAATGGTTCACTCTCACCAGCGTTTCTGTTGTTATTTTGTTTAATATCATCTCACACAGCTGGTGTCACAGGGCGTTACTGTCATAATCATAACAGATGCTTTGTATTTTCTATTATTACTTACTGACCTCAGTATAAAACACCCAAATGCGCTGATGAACCCGAGTAATGCTTAGCATATGCGCCATAATTTGAGTGTGAGTACAAAGTGCAAACATGAAATCCTTATCTTAAAGACAAGCCCCAAATTAGCCATGCAGCAAATAGCGGCGCTTCTTGAACAATACCTGTTCCTTCCTGTATCGCCGCTAGGACCGTATGAGCAATTGCATCTCAAGTGCTAGGTAGCACAACGTCCTGTTGTCGACTGGGTGCTGATGGTTGGTAAATGATAAAAGACCGTCCGACTTTTTCAGCCTTATCGAGTAAGGTGAACAGCTGCTCAATCTTCAGTGGAGTATAACTGCCGTGGACTCTCAATTGTTTGGCAGGATAACAAGGGGACCTATCGGAACAAAATCATACGGATTTTCTGGCAAATAATAAGCGACTAAAAGTCTCGAAAGAAATACGATTAAAAAGAACAAAATGGACTGTACGGGGAAAACGCAACGTTACAAATGCAATTAAACCAATAGGCGGGAACGGATGTGTTGCAGTGATACGTGGGGAAACGAGAAACCGCGCTTACGAGCGCATCAGATGCAAAACAAAAGAGAAGCGAAATACGCAAAACAATAAAACGATCGACGATGGGAAAAACCGTCTTGTAAAGTAAAGTAACGAAGAACGGCAATTAAGTAAGCTTGAAAATTCAATGTGACGTTGAATGAAAGGCTATTGGAAGAGCACAATTCGAAAGTGGAACAAGGAAGTTTTCATCCGATGTGCGAAATGAGACAGCACGAGTGAGCATGGTTATCTCAGCATTCGCCGGCATAACTGATGAATGCCACTTGCAGGAATACAAGAGTAAATGCACTTCATGACAGATAGTTTGAACTGTGAAACAACACAGTCCATTTGCCACTGGAGAGCGCGTGACCGTGTCTGTCTGTGTCTTCATTGAGTATTTGTGGGATATAAATCAAATGAAGTCGCCGTAAATTATGTGATAAAGATACAGAAAACGATAGCAACTAAGCCTTGAACCGATTACGATGGAAAAGAGGGGCGGTGGACACCTGACGGAGAATAAACCAAGAAGTAAACCAAACTATACTGACAAAAAACGTTGGCTTGAGTGGTCATCGATCCTGAATTGACAAATGACTGGTGGGTATGAAAGAATGCCCGAAATCGTGTGTGCATATGTGGACGCGCGGAGAATCTGGTGTAATATCCATAACGCAGCAAGTTCAATACAATCGTTCGGAACTAAAAGGACACTTAAAAAGAAATAGAAGGGTCAGTGATCAAGACAAGGGCAATGAAGCTTCAAAATTTTCAATTGAAAATTACTCGAGTTACGGCGATCGAATAAACGGAATTACATATAGGTCATAGCACCAAAGCAAGCATATGCAGATGATTTTAAGGCCTCATTCGTTTTGCTTCCACAAAACGATTCTAGCAGCCATTAGGAAGGCTGTGAGGCTGCTCCGTCTGTTCGGAAAGTAACGCGTTTGTGGCAGACCTATCTTTCGTGAACAAATATTGTGGTTCACGTAGAGCAGGAAAACATTAAACTCATCCGGTTGAAAGAAGCAGAAGCAAAAGGGGATACATTTGTTTTGGTTTGTTCCGTCACAGGTATTGCTTTAACGTGATTCCACATAATGATCCTCAAAAGTTCCTGCAACATTTATGTATTTTCACACCTGATGAAGGCATAACACGGAGAAACTGTACAACACAAATCCCGTCCTTTTCATCAGAATCTAGTTTAACAATCATAACTATAGTGTTAGGCTCAGGGTTAAACAAAGGTCTCAATCTTTTTTGAACAGGTTTGAGGCGCGAATGCAGTAGATGGGCAATGTCTCAGTCGTTAGGGCACCACTAAGCGGGAGATCGAGAAGTGTAACCCTTAAATCTGCGGTAGCATGGAACCAAAACGGGTCTAATTAAGCTGGACTCAGCAATCAGCCGGGTTATAGCAAACCGCTATCTAGCAGGCTACTGAACGGAAGATATGGTATTAGGATCTGTGACAGAGGCTTAATCCGTTCGAATACCACCGATCTGAGTTACCAACAGTTTACGATAGATTTTATCTTATATTTCGCACAAGTCACACACCATGACAAAGGACGAAGATAACTACTGCGAAGGAAGAAAGAAATATAATATACACAATTCATTACGCAGGATAACCTTTCTGTTCTCCTCCTCTTTGTAATCGACTGTCTATTGGGATTCATGATTCTTCTGTGGACCTGATACGACCTAGAGGCGAAAACCGAATTAGAGTTGACTTGGGGGATCCCACTCCGAGGCTTTGACTAAACGACTCAACCGACAATACAGTTGGACTATATGAGAATAAAGCAACCCACTAGGAATAGGTGACTGATTGCGCAGTTCATACCCCTTTCGGATGGAGCCAAACATCTTGTGCGCAGTGAAACTCTTCGCCAAAGATGCAACTGAACAACGACCGTCTACTTTGTGTGTTGGTTTGGAGTCACTGTCCTTCCATCACTCCATGACTGACAACCAAAAACTAGTCAACATAACAGAGAGGGCCGGGCATTTGCTTTCAGCCCTGCACTTCTATGAAGCCACATCCAACAACGGCAATGAAGCGGACTTTCTCAGCAGCGTCAATACCAGATCCACGGTCATTTGGGAGCACCTCGAGAGCAGTAGGCAACCAGGAGCCTGAGACACACAGCCCGGACATGTAGGAGCATTTGAAATGCAGCGGTTGTTAGGCGTTCGGTTATAAGAACCGAGAACCATATGCGCGATATCCAAAAAGGAGGCAGGTAGTTAGTAACGAACTTTCAGGTTCGAAGGAACAAAAGATACAGGTTGTATTGGAGACAAATTCAGCTCCGTTCAGTTTGAAAAACCATTAGCCATGCACTAACGCGCTCCGGTTATGGCAGCGACCTCACGGCATCATCTGCTCAAACAGGAAAAGAAACGAGAATAATGGAATATTGGCTGAAAGAAAGTAAGCTGAAAAACTACGTGGGAGAAAGTTTCCAATGCAAGAATACCAGTAACTACCGCATTCAGCCACATCACCTATTGCTTTCAACCGGTGCTTAATGGGACCTCGTGGACCTCAACCCGGTACTCGAACTCCACGTTCGCCAGCCGGTCCATTGGTAAAAATTCCCTTGCTTTTTAGTCATGCCATCATCTGGCCACCTCAAATCAACCTTCAACCCGTACCTGTCTCGGGAAACAGCGTAAAACGAGGCAGGCGTTCTGTGCCATGCATAAAACATGTCCCAACCACCTCGATCAATTCACACACAGTGCCTCTTCTAAAGACTAAATCCTAGCCATGTCTGAGTTACCCATAAAAGTCTTTCACCATTTCCTATCAATACTACGAAGATAACCGTGTTCAAACACCGAAAGTCTCCGCTTTTGCTGTCTATACTCAACCTTTGGTCGACAACCGGATGTCACACCGACGCCACTGGCGCCTCAAATTAGTGAATACCAATCGCGCCTTCTGTATGAGGAAAGACATATCGTCTGATATACAACTGCCAGGTGAAACGCGACTACCCAAGTAGCTAAATCTGTCCACCTCATCTAATTGGTCCGCCGCAAGAACAAGGTTAGGCTTCGAGCCAGTCCAGTCCTACAACAGCCCTTCACACTTCAAAGGTACAAACCGTATACAAAACACACCTACACTATCATTCAGACGATCGAGAAAAATATCCATTTACTTGGATTTTCACTCAGTAGCACAACATCGTCCGCATATTCCAAATCAGACGGTTTTCTGTCTGAACAAATGTCAATGTCACTATTCTCACATGAAAATAGGGATATATCCATAAACATTTGAATGACAAAGTTAAACAGGAAAGGTGAAAGAGGGAAACCTTGACGAATACCACTTCTCGTGGTGAATTCGGGTGGAACATCGTCACAAGCGCGAAGTCAACTTCGGCTGTTCGCACACAGAGACTGTAAACGTGCAAGGAATTTCTCTAACACACCCTTCAACGAGAGGCAGTGCCAATGAACTGCACGATCGACTGAATCAAACGCTGCTTTCAAATCAAGAAAGACAGAGATCGTGGATCTACCAAATATGTGCCCATGTTCTAAGATTTGCCGCAAAGCAAAAATTCGATCAATACAACTCCGACCGGGAGGGAAACCCGCTTCATTCTCATGCGCACATCTTTCACT
>LUCM01000300.1:50641-80045 GCA_008360955.1 Fasciolopsis buskii
CCTAGAGCCAGCTGCAAAAGACAAATGGTTTCCGTGTTGGTGTGGTCAGAAACTGGGCGCAAACAGAAGCGAGCACGTGGTTAAGCAAAGTCTGAGTCCACAGACGTGACCCAGAATGATCCACAATCCTCAATTGATTCACATTGCCAGTGAACGGTGGCTATGTGACCTATCTCAGTTCAACGCAGTGAAGCGAAAGGGGTGTCAGGTGAGATTGATTGGTGTTCGCCAGAAACAGCCTGTGGTCAGAACAAATATGCATGATAGGATCACCGTTGTCAGTGAGGTCGGCCTTGTTCCGTCTCCGCTGAAAAGACAGGCTGGATGTCAGAATTCCCAACTACGACCACAAAGGCCGTAGATCGCACACTTTGGAGTAGTCGGGGCAAATTCTGGTAGAAATCGTCTCTAGCAGCAAGAGAGCTGCGCATGAAGGGATACGACGAACAAACAACGACACTTCAGCCAACTTCGAATTTAATCAACACGTAGAGAACCAACAAACCGAACTACACTGTTCACTGAAATCCAGTCTAGCAGTGGGCGGTGCTCCCGCAAGTTCGGAGCGATCCCAATCTCAGCTTGAACATGAGTGCTCGAAGTCGGATCACCGGACACGTGAAGAGTGAAGCGAGAGAATGGGGTTGCATCTGAACTACGAAGAGTGATCACGGAAGTAGGGTCCATGTGTGGCGAACCTTGCATATTTTCTTTTGCTTTCTCCTTTATCGCCCACTGGTTTGGTCCTTCGACATGATTCTGACCGCACATGGCCTGTACTCAGTTTTGCGCAATATATGTTAGTAGTAGGAGACTGTATATTCTAATGAAATTATTCATCATGGGATAGCAACGTTTAATTCACCATTAAGAAACCATGGAAGCACTGCACATATAATCTACTAATACTAACACCCAAAGTAGCCAAGCTCTGTAGGTCATGTCCAAAGCCCTCGTCGTACTTAGGCCACCTCCAGGGAAGTCATCTATTAGTAGTGGGTCGATAGCTTGCCCCAGCGGCCCGTGCAGATCACTAATGGATAGGCGCAACATCATATGGTGAAGTTCAACAAACCGTTGAGTGCCTGTCCGGTAGTGTTCGACTCAAAGTCATTCGCTTTGGGTTCGTGTCACAGTTCAGGTGTGGTAGATACGCACTGATCACGGTTCCTAACAATAACTCTACAGTGCTTCCATGGTTTCTTAATAGTGAGTTGAGCGTTGATATCATATGGTGACTAATACTATGGTGAACAGAAAGGGGGAGCGACTGATTCTTGAAGCCCTCCACTCGAATAACTCGTTCAATCGGCATGTGGAGATTGACAAACATTACGTCATCTTGACAAGACCCGGATGCAGAATAGAGAGACAAACAGACGGACAGTGCACAAGACCGAACGGAACTAGCGATCCCATTCAATCACTCATTCACGTTTGACAACGAGTCCTAGTTTGGATCGAAACGTCACGATAAACGTATTAACTCAGTGTACGCCTTCTCAACTCTAATATATATATATATATATATATCCTACGGTTACTCAGTGTCGTCCGAACAGGACGAACAATGAAACAGTTTCTTTCATCTAACGAATCTGGGTATACTACTTTGCAGCTGCCACGAATCAGAGATGAACGACGAATGTAGAAAGCTTACTGATCGCTGTTGGCAGATAGTGGTCCATACAAACGATCTCATAATCTGGAATGAAATCATTGAAGACTTCCGGTGAACCAATAAAGATCACGTGCAAAACTCTGACCATTGTTACTCCATAGATATTTTCATTTTACAGACTCAGCCACTTTAGCTAAGTGAGATTGCCATTATAGTTAAAGTTTCCGAAAATGAACTGTACAACAACTACTTCCTAAAGCATCTATTATAAAACACCAAATTCAGCTTCAGCATACATACTACACAGGGCACCAAGAGGTATAATGAAAAAAACTGATCAGTAAGCCAGAAAACAACGAAACGGTCAAGTCAGAACATTTCAACGAAAATCAAGCTATTCATAATGAATTGAAAAGAGCATAGAATTAGATGTGCACCAATAAATCTAAGACCAATGAGAAGAACAAGCAGATGATCAAACAAAAGAATGAAAAAACATTGTGAAATAAGCGTAGGAAAATGTTAATTGGGAAATTGACTAAAAACCAACAAGACAATCGAAAGAAAAGCGAAATGGAACTCACGAGGGGATGTTTGAATTCCATTGAACAGGTTCTATGCTGAAGAAGCTTCTATTTGGAAGTACTGATCACGTGAAGTTAGGTGGCTGTTTCGGAAAAATAACAGCAGGGATATATCAATGAGCGAACGTGGATTTCTACATAAAATACCGATTTCAAACTGCTGTTTTGACAGGCGGAGTTATAAACGAATGCAGACAATTACAACAAATGCAAACAGTGAAAACACGAATCATCATTATTGTCCTCGTTCAGCGTTAAACAGCAAGGCAAGCCTCAATGACCGCTGACTTTTCGCCACGGTCACATGTCTCTAAGAAGAGTGAGTATACAAGGGGATCTGCACAGGTGGGAGTAGATTAGAACATTGAATAACGCTGTGCGATCCACTGGGTCGAACGCACCCTTCAAGACCAGAAAGACTACGATCGTACGGCGGCCGTGTGTCTGGCGCGTTTCGATTATATGACAAAGGGTGAATATTTAGTCGATGCAACCTCAACCTCGACGAAATCCGACCTGCTGTTCGGGGATAGTACTCTCGTGAATCGGTGTCAAACGGAGCAACACTATCGAAGCTAGCAACTGGGTAACTATCGGAATTAATCTAATCTCACGATGATTGCCACAGTCACTTCGTGTGCCTTTCTCGAAGATGGGCAGAATCAATGACTACTCCCAAGATAACGGAATACACTCATTCCGAATATCACGAAGCAAGGAGATAAGTGACTTCATCAGAGCTGAATAGAACTGGAGGAAGATCGTCGGGACCAGCTGTGTCTCCCCGTTTTAGAGGTCGAATATTCGACTGCACTTCCGATTCCGTTGGGATGTCGGCAGACACCTCCCAAGGATCCGCAGCTACAGACGTCGACCTAAATACGTTGGCATGCGGCCAGCTAAACTGAGCCTTAAAGTGCTCTGCCTAACGGTTCAGCCTCCGTTGTCTACAATGGATGAGCTCTCCATTCCTATCACAAATGACTTCACTAATCGGAGTTTGCTGGCCACGGCTGTCACGTATGAGTTTAGACAGTCTTTGATTGTTACCTAAAGCGACCGCCTCCTCCATCTCTTCGGCTACCTTGACCCATCAGTTTTCACGGTCATTCTTAAGGCATATCGTCAAATGACGCTGCAGCTGTCAACGCATTTTATTCATTGCATTTCAATTGGGGAGCAGGCAATTTCGCACCATCAGACCCAGCGATCTTTGATGAACGCTAGATCTAGGACCACAGGAGAGCTTTGCTGCCAAGTGCATTGCCTGTTTAATTTGATCCCACTGCTCGTCTACATCGCTGCTCGTCGGCCACTTAGTTCTTCAGATAGTTTCTGCTCACAGCTGTAGCAAACAGTTGAATCAGACAGACGTTCCACAGCTAATTAGGTTTGTGGCCTGCATCGATAGCCGTTCAGTTGCAGCGAAAATTGCACTGAAACTAACATGGTCCGATTCGACGTACGTGATCCACTACGATCTACAGTTCAGGACAGAACCGCGCCAGCCGTAGCTGACTGCAATATGGTCGATCCGACTCAGACCACCTGTCGAGTTAGAGCGCCATTTCGCCGTGCGACGCGAACTGTGTCGGAAATTCGTACTAGATAGGAAAAAAATTGTTGGTTGTATAGAATTGGAGACGTTTTCCCTCTTATCTGTTCGCTACGCAGGAAAGGCGCATCGCCCAACTAAACAGGATTCCCACGCACTCAATTTTTCTAACTTGTGCATTAAAATCATCTGCTACCACTACAATGCCAGAGCCTTTGCTGTTCCGAACAATGGTAACGAGGTCATCACAGAACTCGCCTTTCTCCACCTCAGTGCTGCAGTCTGTTGGAGCGCATGCCGAGATGACAAATAAAATGCGCTTAACACTACTATCCCTCCAGTCTCACAGCGCTCAAACGACTGTTGACTGGGATCCAGTCTAAAGGGGCTGCTTCAGCCTTCACACCTAAGACTATTCCTATCCCGCATTGACCCACGGCTTGAGCCGCTTCGTCTCTTAAAGTTTACAGGAGATATCATGACGAGACATTAGGCGCAATTAGTTGAATTACTCTACTCGAATCCTGAGTTCATGTTTCACTCACGCAGCAGACATCAATCGAAGCGAGTCAACTGTCAGAGCCAAACATGCCTGTTGACCAGCCTTCATTAAGGTACACACATTGAAGGAACCGAGATTCAGAGGCTGGTGAGACTTGAGAAAATGTGAGCTAACAGATTGAAAATCGCCTACTACACTATCTGACAACGAACCGTTGCGAGTATCGGGCGTGTTATTAGTGGGGTCACTATGGGGAGGCAGAGCGGGCAAAGAGATTGGGTTGGAGACAGAAGAGATAGGTTAAGTAAAAGAGAGGGAACTCTGTGCGGTAGCGTACTCATCACTACCCACCCCGGTCGATGCAATGGGTAGCGCAGTCCTGATTATCCTGTGCGACGACCGATGCAGTGTGGAATTATTTGCAGACGTGTAGCTCATGGGGATTGATGGACAGGTACTTCTAGGATGTCCAGCCACTAAACAGAAGAACGATTAGCGTTCTCAACCAAAGACTTAGTTCTGACCGCGAATCGATGCTGCTTTTTTGAGTGGATACCCATGTTTTGATGTTGTTCGTAAGACATTCTCAGTACGTCTGTCCCGTTCGGGCTCTTGCAAATGTCGGCTCGTTTACTGGTCTTTCCCAAGCTAAAATTAAACTGGCGCTGTAGGTTGTCGATTTTCCCTGCATCCATCCCGCCATTCTCCTCGTGTGTGAATTGTGACGAGGCTGTTGTTTGATAATGACCAAATCAGCTTACTATCTGGATGTTACATGAAGTGTAGCACCACTAATCTGTACAGTTATCAATTTGTTGTTGCATACTGTGACGTGTGTGGTTAAGTTTGTTTGACAGCTGATTGTTAGCTATCCAAAATTAGGAAGCTTTCCCGTACTGGTTTATACATTCTCCTGGGTCTTTGAATCAGCCCCCACAATTTGTGAACCGTATTTGGCAATTTTAAACTTAGTTATGTTTTTTGGTCTTTATTTCAATTTTCCCCATGAATTGAGCGCGATTCTACGGAGATGAGATACCCACGGTCTGACAACGAACCGTTGCGAGTATCGGGCGTGTTATTAGTGGGGTCACTATGGGGATTCATAGCGGGCAAAGAGGTCGGGTTGGAGACAGGCTGATTAAAAAAGTGAACTGAGTAGTAGCATACTTATCACTACATATCCCGCCCGATGCAACGGTTTGCGCGGTCCTATTAGCCCGCGCGACGACCGATGTAGCATCGAATTATTTGCAGGCATGTAAACCATGGAGATTGATAGACGGATGCTGCTGGGGCGTCCAATCGCTAAGCCCAAGATCGATTAGGTTTCTCAATCAAGGCTTTTGGTTCCGACGAGAACCTAGCCGGAAGGCAGTGGGGTATAGCTGAGCGGAGACCCATCTACTTGGATCAATTATTCTTCCACTTGTTTCTCCGACGGAGCTGCCAAGCCCCAAAAACAACCGTCTGGGAGGATCAGGAGGCTACTTCGTCGGGCCTCCACCCATTGACCTTCCAGGCAAGATTCGATCTTCGGTTTGAAGTTATCCTGTATAGCTCGTTGGGCCATAGACGCACGCAAGCCGTCCAACCACGTCAAGGTGCAGTCTCACTGTGATAGCGTACACGGCAACTATGGTAATAGTAATTCGCTACGAGACAGTCTTTATGGCACGAAATATAGTCGGCAAACAGCTTTACAAATGTGCGCTATGATCAAGTCTGTTAACTACCAGCAATCCCTTCGGATACATTACGTAGAAAAAAACAGCCGGACGTATGGGTTGTGGAAGAAAATAAAAACTAAACATGGACCAAAATCGTCACGCATGCGATTCTTGTGCAAAAACGAGGGGAAATGTCAATAGAAAAATGTGAATCACGCGCATTTTGTGAACCACGACAGAAAAGATAATAGCAAAGGGTATAACCGATCGATGAAAAACTAGGTAGAAATAGACGATTATTTCCAAAGATTCGGTACTTTTAAAATATGCAGACGGAGTAAGAAACAAGGATGCTCGAAAGCGATGAATAACCGCCGAATGCGATAGTAGTCTGCATGTAATAGTGATGTCGCACACGTCGTGGATACACTTGCTCACTTGAGTAGGCATGGATATGACAGCCACTAGACTTGACTTGTATTTAAAAAAAGGTTGCACGACTAAGTTAACCAGGACACTAACTTCCGTTTTTAATGGGTTTTGAATTAATAATTTGTTGTTGAATTCGTATACATAAATTGCAGTCATAACAGCGACAGTTTTCCGGTGGATAACTGCGTTGAGACCAAAAGGGCTATTAACAAAAATGAATTCAAAAACAAAAAACGAAAGGAGTTGAGTGAGAAGTAAGAATGAGGAGAGCTGTTGAAGTGCTATGACCAAAGAAGGGATTGATAAGATCCATGAGGATCCACTTTTCAAAATTACTAACGCAACTAGTGACCGGACAGAATATGTTCAAGGCATTTCAAAAGGACCCATTAGGTATATTAACG
This sequence comes from Fasciolopsis buskii, assembly GCA_008360955.1. NCBI lineage: Eukaryota > Metazoa > Platyhelminthes > Trematoda > Plagiorchiida > Fasciolidae > Fasciolopsis > Fasciolopsis buskii. The sequence continues at coordinate 57,410 of LUCM01000300.1, forward strand.
GCGGTAGGTGCAGCCTCGAGGACTTTCCGCACTTGAACACAATAATCATTGTAGTATTGGTGGAAGAAGTTTGCCGCCAACTGGGTCCTAAGGCTCAAACTTTGGGACGGGCAGTGATTATGAATAGGCCAGTGAGGTTGGGTCACGTTTTGCACATGCCCATAGAACGACTGCCTCGATGTACGCTGTTCTTCAGGGCAGGTAAGGGTTAGAAGATGGTTCGAGGTGACGAGGCATGGCAGAAAGGTATGGAAGTCCTAACCACAGTACCAACCCGTGTAATTCTAGTAAAATGGCCGGATTTGGGTCCGCGAGACTTCCTTAGGCCACGCTTAGAGAAAAAGTAATTTGGTTCATTGGCGTCCTTTCAAACGAAATCTCTCCACTTCGGTACAGCTCTTCAAATTGTTACTTCGCAACTGATCTTATACTATTTCTCGTACTCTTTTCCTCTTCTGGGTGGACGGCGCCGTGGCGCAGCAACCAAAAGCGAAGCGCGTGGATTCAAGGTTAGTGGTTGTGAAAACTGGAACTGACTTCAGGACCAATTCGCTACAATAGACAACTGACAAGGCGGAACAAAAGAGTAGATTGGAGTTTACTCTCGACGCAAAAACCAGGGGAAAGAGGAGGGGAGCGTTAGGAATGTGGGGGCATGTTAGAGTTGTGAACTTTTAACGGACTAGAGTCGGAATGGTACCTCATGAATGTTTGCGCATCACAAATCGTTGTGCAAAATGAGGCCGCTTCATTTCACACGACGGTGAGAGGAAACTAAAAAAAAACAATGTTGCCAATTTCGGACAAAGCCTTGTCCCGCCATTTGAGACTATTCCAAAACAGACGTTTGGATGATTTGCCTGATTATGACGAGTGCCTGCGAAATAAATTTACTTTACTCAATTAGAAATCTACATGTATTTCACCGTTTTCGGCTGACCAATGGAAAACATACTGTGCATCGAGCACGCTTGAGGGCATGGTACGGTTTTAGCAAGCCGCGGAATGATTCGCCAAAGGCGGGTTTGTAACAATGTTTGTGTTATGGGGAAAAGCCGCGTAAACTGGGCCCATTGAAATTTGGAAAAAAGAAACTCGCAGTTCGTTTCTCATTGTCTATAATACTAACCTCACCGGGTAACAATTAGTTTCGGTTTTAACAACCACTACCTTGGTGTATCAACTATGCAGAAACAAAAAGACAAAAGCACTTAAAACAAGAAGTAAAAAGATTCACATACATGAACGGAGAACATGTGACAATTAACCACATCATCTAGTTTATCCTAGCATCCCGTAGAACTATTTTGTGCATCCCAAAGCGGCACTTTAACTCTTCTTATTTGATTCAGTCTATTGGTTAATCTTCCTCTGTATTCGCAATGATACCTGTTGAAAAATCTCTGAAAATCGCTAGGATTTATGATATATAGACTTCACAAACGAAGCAAAGTAGAGAGTAGTGCATCCCCAAGGAGGCAAGCGGATTTCAGATGCTTTATGAACTGGATCTAACTAGTCGGAAGCGAATAAGATGCAGTACCTGACGGAAAATAAGCAACTGTTTCCGTACTGAGGGCAGTTTTAAAAACAGGGATTACAGGCTTTTCGTGAATAACGAAGGAAAAATAGTCTTGGAAACAACAGTCATTTTGAAATAGTAGGTCAAACATATGAAGTGAAATGACAAGGAGAACCTAGCGGTCAAATGGGAACAGAGTCGCTTACTGAAATCGGACTGGGAGAATGATATAACGAGGCAGTCATATCACGAATCAATTCCGACCTTGGTGAACTGGCGGACTGAATGGAGTTGGCCGCGGATGGCCCAAGGACGGCACCGGAAGAGTTCCTCGGAACAACGTTTATTATTGTGGAAGACGGGACGGACGTTGTCGTGGTAGTCACCAGATGGATCCAATGGCGTAAAAGGCAAGCCAATGGCTGCAGACCCTGACGCTGGTAGACAATAGCTAGGTTACGCAATGCACTGAGCACAACTGGGCTGAAGTTGCAAGGATCGATACAGGTGCGGAAAATATACGACAATGATTAAGTTACAAGCATATTGCTAATCAATACGAACTGATCACGTAGCATCCAGATTGAATTTTCAGTTTGATAGAGTATATCCTCCGGAATTACCGCCAAGTTAATAAACTGTTCTGTGATACAGTGCGTCAGCTTCAGAAACGAAACATTTCAATCTATCAATTACACCATTCCATACATTTGCCAGCAAATTAATTTTTAAACGTTGATTTACGTAAGGTTATATTTAAAACACCGTGTCCCTGTTATTCAGTTCACCAAGACAGAAAGAACGCGGATACTGCGAGGTGTTGACTTCCCATTACTCCTATCAATCACATACGTAAAACAATGTGACATTCTTGGTGAAACATAACCTGATGAGCAGACATTTTCAGGGAACACAAAAGCTCGGAACATTCCAGTCAGGAAATTCGAGTCATCTATATGAAGAATAAGTTGATTGCGTCAATACCTTTTGCGTGCACAATAGTGGATTGCATGACCTGATAAAGAACGCCCCACTGAACACTAGTCGTTTCGAGTTGCGGTTACGCAATATCCACCAGAAAGATACTGCGTCAACTGTGTCTGCTTTTATTATGCCCTTGGCTGTGCTACCGAGGCAGAAATATCTAAGCTCTTAAAGCGTTGAGGGCAGAAGAATTGTTTCTTCGGGATATTGAAACAACGCGTCCGAAATAGGCCCAGAAGCGGTCCGGTATGTGAAGCCTAAAAGGCACTGGTTTACCTTAAAGTGTCCTATAAAGGTGACCACCTTATGACCGAAATGCGTCACAGACTCAAATCAGCTATAAACCGAATGTTTCAAGCCCAGCAGCTTCAACCGCACTCGGAAGATGAAACTGGAAAACCGTGAAAATCACCGCCTGACTAACTCTGTCCCAAATGTCGCTTAACAGTTCACGCGCAGCGGAGGTCCGAGCATATTCCAAAATGGCTGATTAAGGGGATGACGCAAGATTTTTCTGATAGCCAACAAAACCGGAACCCAAGCCCATCAACAACTAGGCACATAATGACGGGAAAACACAAGGTCGACGTTATTATGTGACCGCGACTCGAAACGACTAGTGTTCAGTGGGGCGTTCTTTATTAGGTCATGCAATCCACTATTGTGCACGCAAAAGGTATTGACGCAATCAACTTATTCTTCATATAAATGACTCGAATTTTCTGACTGGAATGTTCCGAGCTTTTATAATTCCTGAAAATGTCTGCTCATCAGGTTATTTTTCACCAAGAATGTCACATTGTTTTACGTATGTGATTGATAGGAGTAATGGGAAATTTTAACACCTGGCAGCATGTCTTTATTTTGCTTTGAGATTTCATGGTTTCGGTTGGTTTTTTAAGGTAGACGGTAACTAAAGCATAAGTTGGCAAATCAGTAGTGAAAAGTCCTGGGACCGTTGTTTGTAGCATATTATACGCCAAAGTAATTGCAAGAAAAGTAACGCGCCCCAAATAGTCACATGGTATGAAGTACAACCAAGGATCTTACTCAAGCGAGCTGATATAACTACTTTCGATTCACTCGAAGAAAAGCATTGATGTACACACAGAATTTCACAAGTGGTACTAACGGATTATCAAACACATGATCATGGCTCCACGAAAAAGCAACAACTCAAACCGTAAACCAATGAGTCTTCAATGATAACTTTTTTCAAACAAACTGAGGAGGGAAAAATAAACAGTTTCAAATTAATGAGAGAATGACTCATCGCATTTACTTCGACTTTGATCAGTTCTGGAGTAAGGGAAAACCTACAAGTCCAGATCAAGTTAAAAGCTATCGCATGATAAGCTGTAAATTAATGTCGAGAAAAAAGTATATGAACCTTGAGAAAAATGATCACTATCAGGAGGCGTTCGTGTAACCAACGGCAGACATTTTGAAGGCCAAAGATGCACGACGGGACCTTGAAATCAGGTAGGATAGTAACGACAACTGGAATATCGCATAGGACACGCCAAACAACGGCTGCAGAGCAGTTGCACTCCGAAGATAATAGACCTTGGTTCGACCGTAAGACGAAAAAATCACGAAAAATTCACAAGAATGACAAATCTAACTTAAAGCTATTAGCTTAAAAAGTCTTACTTTCAAAAAATAATGATGATCAAAAGTTAAGTAAAATTAGATAAAACTAATGCAATAAACAGAACAAGTGACTGAAAGAAATGGAGATTTCAACGTAGATGGATCTAGCGCCTAAAATTACACGTGAGAACTATCTTTTATCTTCTACTTCTCTTATTAATGAAATAACAATGTATACCATTTCTCAGGAAGGGGGCCGCGGCCAACAGAGGGCTGTCAAGTTGGGAAGTCGACCGGCGGTGGGAGGATTCGAACCCGCGAACTTCACGTCCAGAGGCCACGACCATATCCGCTTGGCTACCGCCGGTTCTTCAGCTATTGTTATGTTGCCGGGTTTGGTTGGTCTATGCACACACTGAAGCACAAGACACAAGTACTCGCGGCGCACGATATCACAGGAGCGAACACAGCCTGCAGTCTAGTAGGACACGAACACACACACACAGAGGTTGGAGACACAAAAAGTTCGGGCTCAAGACTCAAGGCCCGTGGTCGCACAACGAATGGGACAGATCTGCTGCAACATAACACCCATCGAAGAGATTTTGTTACGAGGCTGATCAAAAACTGTTAAACAAAAACTGTAATTAACAACCCGTCACATTGCCTATAACATGATCCGAGAAAACCCTAAGCCGACATCAAGAAAAGACAGAATAATCAGTCTAACTGCTCATATAGAGCTGTAACTGCACAATAGGTGTATGCCGCCAGGTTGAGCCTAGGAGAACGATCACACAAGCGATGTTTAGCCGTGAATAACGCAGGATTAGAGCTTCTCGAATACGCGACCCACCACAAGCAGCAACCATACTAAGGACATGGACCGTTTTTCTTCTGGCTATAAAAATGCCAAAGCAGTGTGCTGCACCAAAAAGAGTCCCTTTTCTCCTCTCGAGATAAGGTATTTCAAAAACAGAGGATACGAAGAGAAACAGCCGCAGTGACCGCGGCCAGTAGAATTCCCAGGAGCCTGGAGCCATGCACTAAAATGGACGACCTAGAGCACTGGCTCCTGGGTGCTAACGCCAAGCGAACACCTGGTTTCGTGCCACTAACAAAAATATTGGGGTTACATCCAACGTTTGCAACTTGCAAGAGATCGAACATAAGGCATTCCTGGTGATAACTTCTGAAAAGAACAAGAGAACAGGCAATTCAGTCAGCACAAGACCGCAAAGAGTCTTCAGAGCCTACCGTAAAGATTTTTTCGCTTTTACGACACCAAACTTTTGGTTACTAAACTCTCATCGGGTCCGTCCATTTCTTAATTAGAACGTTCGGTGGCAGAGTGCGATTCCCTGTCGCCCAGATCGGTACCGAATCTAACCTACTGAGACCTTATGTGGTTCTGCTAATGCAAATCTCAGGATCACGGTTGAAAGATTTGTGCGCCACGTGGTGGGTCTTAGTGAACGTGGGGCATGCCCTTTTCCCTACAATGATGTGCCAGACATATATTAAAAAATTCCATTATTTTTCAGGGTTAAAGAAAGAATGTGTGTAGGTTGACTGAATGCATCCGACAATAGTGAAGGCAACGGCATATGCCTTGAACGATTCACATGAACACACGCCGCAGCAGAAACAAGCAATTAACCAGGGAAACATTGTGGTGATTTCAGCCCGGTGTCAATTAAGAAGCATAAACTAGTAATGAATTACCACATGAGGTTAGAAGCCATCACACAGCCTTCGATTTCCGTTTCTTTTGCTGGTTCATACCGATTCATCTTAATCCCTAAGTAATTCCTTCCGGACCGAATGTGTATCACACATGCCCGTTATGCCACAGAGAGCAACGTTAGAGAAGAGATACAGTTGTATTAGGCACGATCCGCTTTCGAAGCAGACGAAGCGTATCACCCAGCATTCGTTGTGCTGACCTACATGTAAAAACCTATCGGTTTTTCATTCATGAGTTCTGACTGATTTTCTGGTTCATTGCGAACCGCTTCATGCACCAAGGTCACCAGGTGTTGGTGTTGTCTTTGTTGTTGATAGGTCAAGGGCACCCCGTGCCAATTCAGACGCCTGGGTGCACAGCTTAAATCTGCCAGGATTTCCCAAGTCATTTGCAAAATCAGTATCCATTCTTAGTGTAGAAGAGAGTAGGACCACAACAAATAGAGAGGGTATTTCACCCCGCAGTACGAACCAATCACAGACAGTAGGCCGAAGAAGCAACAATGACTATGTCAAAAACCCTACCAACAGACAAAGACCGCGGTATCAACAAGCAAGCGCAGCAGAGCCCCAACTCAGGTAGACAGCATGAGTCTCCTAGCCGAGAACGACAGTTCAAGTCGTCACTCATGACAATCGGACCAACACAGCCAGAAGGAGGTTCGAAAGGGTGAAAGAAGAGTGTTATTTATTCGGTTGAATCGGCCCGGGCTAGCGAAAACGTGGATTCCGAGTGAAGTATAGTTACCCTGATTTCCGTAAACCGGTCAAACAATCAGGCGTCTATCATCCCAAAAGGATCAGAGGGATAAAGCCCGGGTCCGTGGTGACTACGATGGCAGTCGGCGACTCCCTGCTCCCAAATTCTCAAGCAACTCATATTTTGAGACCCTACTTTCAGTTTCAGGGTAACCAGTGCAGTTGATCCTAGCGATTATGGAGAATGTCCATTCCATTCCATTCAAACACGTGACGAGAAAGTTGGTTTTCGACGGAAAAACAATAAAACTGCATCATATGACAATTCATGTCAGGAGTCACTGACCTTAAAGCTGTGTTGCTATTTGTTTGATCTCCATCGGATAAAATAAAATTCAAAGTATCAAGAGTCATCAAAACTGACGTTTAAATCAGGACTAGACTGCTCCAAAGAGTTTGGATTAGTCTGGAATTATAGCTGTGCTTACTACCGGGAAAACTCCGGCGATAAAGCGGATTCCATAAATGAGTCGCCCATACAGCTGTTACCAAATGTCTAGCGCGTGTCTTTCCACTTTTTCAGTTCTCTTGCCTATTGATCACATTCGTTATTATAGAATCACTTTTAGGGCAAACTCTACCACATATTTAAGATCACTGGTGATCAGAGCCGTGAATCATCACTGCACTATATAAAGAAACTGCGAAAACAATCAGTTTGTAAAGCAACCTCTCCTTTTTGCTCATTACTTTCGTTCCCCTGCAAAATAATACCGGTTTAGAGGGAAAAGATCGTAAGATCCTACTCCGGTGTCTCGCTATTGTCAGTAGTGTACCCACAATATTACTGAATAATTATCTATTAATTAGATTGATCTGCATCCACTCCTGTTGTAAGATCGGCGAAAGTAAATCACCAACTTTAGTGACTCTAATCAGTCATCTTTATTCCAGCCTAAATTTCGTCTCGCTTAATCTAAGAGGAACTATCAAATAGCATCAGGCGGTCCACACAAGCTATATATAGGTCGGCTAAAACCGAAATTCATTAGTGGGTTCCTTTTGTCCATCTATGCATATTAGCTGTTCGATATTTTCTTATTACAGACAAGGCTCTGACACGTCCCCGCAAATGTCACAAAAACAAGACCAATTTCAACCATCTTGAATTAGAGCAAATGAATACGATTCAAACATTCCTTTTATGCTTCTAGTCGATCTGAGTTCGGGCCGCGACCCCTTATGGTACATATACCGGTGAGATCCGTCAGTTTGTCCCGATTGGCTGATATCTGGCTCAAATCATACTCCGCATACAAAACGTTTACACACAAAGTTCTTTCGGAAAAAGATCACTTTATGCACATCTATAATCTATTGAAAAGTGCACTTATATAAAGGCACTCCAATTTTCGACTCATACAAACCGATGTAAGTGACTACAGTAACTCAACCGTCCCTCACTCAGTCGAAGTCTCCAAATGCTTCACTATGGTCGACGGTGAGTTTCAGACCATGGATCGCCTTGGATCATCATACAAATGATCCCAAATGACTGAATGTCTCTAACAGTTTCTGGTGGTGGAATCCATGACACTTTCTCGTGGAGGTGCTAGCACTGAAGTGAAAGGAAGAAGGCTAATGATTGGTGTTTTTCACCGGGTTGGCTGATCATTGATAGTAAGCCTAAGAGATATGGCTAAACCTGACTCAAACCAACCACGGACGACATAGGAAGCATCTGATTCCGTATTCATCGAGATCTGGGGCAAAAAGGTCTAATGGGTATCCGAGATGTGGAGCCTCATTCAAAGGACACATAAGCTAGGCAATCAGTTAGTGGTCCACAGTAGGTTACAAGACTATCCAATAGTCTTACTGCCGCTAGGCCAGAAAGTATGGTCAAAAGTTCGCAGTCGAATCCTCAAGATCGATCCCTTACTTCGATTTGGGCAACCGGATAGTACAAAGTCTAGTGACGAACCATGGATCTCGATGGATAACCGATCATGGAAGAGCCAGCATTTGTTTAATTTTCTTTCCTTTCTCGTTCCCAGTTCTTCTCCTTCGGCAGGACACCAATGAAGTGTGATTTGTGCGCAGATTTGAGTGATAAGTCGGCACAAGCGTTATAAGCATTCAGGAACTTACAGTTCAATCCTGGCTTCTGATGCCCAGGTCGTGACATCAAATTTGGCCAAACGAGTCAGTTGTGTACGGCCTTCTTTTGCCGCCTGCTCGATCAGTAACCATAACGGAATGATACGTTCTTTGTTCATCATACTGGAATGGCCGTTAAGCTCGGGCGAAGAGCCCGGTGGGCCAAGAAATCCACTGCTACCCAGTGAGGAGAAGGAAAACACTGCTGAATCCCCATCAGTCGTGTTCCCATTTAGTGCTTCTGAAGTTGGGTAGAATGTATGAGCCGGTGAAAGAACAGCTTTCAGCAAGGATTCAGCATCGTCCAGATTGCCGCGTTTCAATAAAGCAGAAGCCTGTCAAGTAGAAACAGGGGAAAAGACCAGAAGCGAACTATGAATATTCTAATTGTCCTCCATATATGGTGAACTGGAGAATCCCGCAAACCTGTCACACATCAATGCCCGGAAGTTTGCCTATGATTTGCGTTACAGAGGAGATCTAAAAGCTGAAATGTTCAGTACAATCAAACCGCCACCAGCAAGCAGATTTCAGGTTCCACGTTTTGCCAGCAAAAAGTGAATAACGCAAACAATACTTATCAGAAACGAGAATAACCTTAGTTGGGTCGAATGTGGTCAACCCTTAGTCGATTTACTTATATTGCAGAAAAACGCAACTCAGTTGAACGCGTTTACTCGGCTTTGAGTTAAGACGCAGCACCGCATATATATATATATATATACATATATATATATATATATACGCATCCAGATACTACTTCCTGCTTATATATATATATATATATATATTTAATCAGTACCATCTGAATGAACGAGCAAAACTTCCCCGAAAGCACACGACCGGTTTCGGGGTTATTGCTGTTACTCAGGCATGCGTACCGAGTAATTTCTGGCCCAAACAACCTTATACTTGTACACTCCGAATTGGAATGTCACGCAAGAATCTAAATTCTGGATTCAGAAGTGCGTATGGAAGCTCTTCGTTCAAGAAAACCCTGAAGAATCACGACTGTGACCAGTACCCTTTGCTTCGAAGTTGGCAAATCATAATGCGAAAAGAAGACAGAAATTCAGTATTTTTCAATGCCTATCTGCACAGTTGGGTGGAATACAGACATAGCTCGATGACTGCTTTTCAAACTTTCACATGATCGGATAGCCTGTCCATGCCCTTTTACAGAGCATCCATGAGCCCTTGCGATTCACGGTCGTTCGTGAGGCTGCAATCAGAGAACACGGCAGATAGCATAATACTCCGAAAATAACCTAACCAAACACAGCACCCGGAGGAAGAAAACTATCTAACGGCCGAAACTGGAAAGACAAAAATTATAGCTTTAACCACTCATGTGGTATGCGAAAGTATCACATATTACCACATAGCCTCAAGCAAAAGAGAGAAACAGCCAGAAAGAATTCAAACAAATGTAGAGTTCTCCGCAGACTATTTCTCAAAGCTCCATATTGTCTAATTTCTATCAGGATGAACGTTTCTGACGGTCTTATCCTATGCGACTACGCATACCAAAGGGAAAGGTTGTGCTAGGGTACCCCACACGGGACTTTTGCTCAAATAGCATGACCTCTATGACTAACCCAATCGTTAGAAAACACTTCGCGATGACAATTTCTTACTGCTTTGTCTAGGGGTAGTTGCCATAGGTGATAACAGAACTAAAAAGTAGTATGAATTTCGCGAACTACCACTTCGTTCGGCACATTCACCTTGTTAGATGTTTCTCATATGAAAGAACGATCGATATATTTCAGTACGAGAAAGGGAAACACAAGAGCTGGAGTAGCCACGCCTGCACAATAATCTCCGAATTATCTAGGTCACACGAAACAGGTTGCACGTATTGACACACATGCGTGAAATTTGCAAATGACCTGGGAAATCCTGGCAGATTTAAGCTGTGCACCCAGGCGTCTGAATTGGCACGGGGTGCCCTTGACCTATCAACAACAAAGACAACACCAACACCTGGTGACCTTGGTGCATGAAGCGGTTCGCAATGAACCAGAAAATCAGTCAGAACTCATGAATGAAAAACCGATAGGTTTTTACATGTAGGTCAGCACAACGAATGCTGGGTGATACGCTTCGTCTGCTTCGAAAGCGGATCGTGCCTAATACAACTGTATCTCTTCTCTAACATTGCTCTCTGTGGCATAACGGGCATGTGTGATACACATTCGGTCCGGAAGGAATTACTTAGGGATTAAGATGAATCGGTATGAACCAGCAAAAGAAGCGGAAATCGAAACGAGTTCCTCAGGGCACGAATTAGGGTGGTATCATAAAAACATTGAATCAGCATAGACTTGTGACTTCTGGGTATTGAACGACGTTCAATAACTATGTATCGATTAGAGTACCTTGCTGTACGCTGATCTCCGAGGCAGGTAACGATTGGAAGGTCGTTGGGTATGGACAATCGATGACGTAGCAAAAAAGTATGAAAACTCTAACCAGTGGAATGGTTCGGATTAGGGTCGACGAGGTCCCATCAGACGATGGTTGGAGACAATAGGTGAGACGGTGCAACTCAGCGGTCCGTGATGTATTGGCATCCGAAATCTGTTCTCCTTTGAACAGTTGTATAACTTATTATTTCGCAATCGTGCTTTCACCACATCTGCGCCAGAGCATGTTGGCGCAAGGTTACATAAAACAAACTGACCTTAGCTGTCACTAAGGGTTCATCTTATGAAACACAAGGAAATACTAGGCTTGGATTTGCGATAATCGACAGGTTCATCGTGACCGTTTGCTATCCAAGTTGCTTCTGCTAATTTTCAGAAGTTCGCATTAGGACAGTCCGACATCGTACCTGCTACAGTACAAACACTGAAGGAAGCCAGCAGAACACTGGGACCAGCTATGCAATGGAGTTAGGTCTGCAGAATGTTGGTCCAGTCTATCAAACGGTGGAATTTAATCTTGATAGAGATATTTGGTAGATCAACTCACGAATAGCAAGAGCCAGAGCAATTTTTACTAGCCTGCGATACCTGCGGCGCCGCCATAAAATTCAGACAACAATAAACAAGTCCCCAAAGCCCTTCGTGCACTGATAAGATGTTCTCAAGTGGATCATTCAAGCTATGCATGAGTGCCAAAATCGCAGGCACGTGCATTCAGTCAACCAGAGATATGCTGCTTGTTTAAACCAAAATAATGAATAAAAAGTAAGAGCCGAACAAAGTAATCATATGACAGTACAATATTTACTACCCCTACACTTAGTAAAAAGCGGAGGCTGAAACCGAAGACGAGTTTGAGTCGTAAAGTGTCCCACGATTCAAATGTGAGAAACTGTGCTTGAAATGGACAATATTCAGCAGTCGCTACGACCGACAGCATAAGTTTCAGATGCATCTTTGTGTTCAATCAAAAAAGGAAGAACGAAAAGTATAGTTCTACCATGGTTTCTTAATGAGGAGTTCGGGATTGATGTTGTATGGCGAATCCTTTGAAAATCAAAATAAATCCTCGAATTCAAAGTATCTTCTTTGACTTGAACATGATCGTAAGTTTTCGCATTTTCTGAATTCTTTTACTGGAAATCATTTAGCGTCCAAAAATCAGAGGTATCTGATAAATGTGGAATCATCTACTTTGGATACAAATTCAATGTCCAGAAATTGACGTGAAAAAACCTACCAGGTTATTTTTAGCACGAAGGACAGTCGGAGAGGAAGGTTTGTGCTGCTTTAAATAGATATCCAGTGCTTTCCGAAAACTGGTTTCGACCTATTTTAGACAGAAGTAAGGAGATAGAAAGACGAGTGTCAAATAAAGTGAATAATTCTAAGATATTTGAAATTCAGATAATTTCGAAATTAAAGAGGTAAACGAAATTTGTTTCCCATTGTTAATTACCTCTGGTTTGACGAATGATCAAAAGGTCAACAACGTGGAGTTGCAATCTGAATGAGCCATGGGCTACTGTTAAACTGGAGCTCAAACAACACTTGTCTGCTGGTTTTCCGGATAAGTGCCCGCAGATGCTGAACTTCATGTAATACGGTTCCCTCCCGTTGCGAGTAGGGAAACGGTCACTAGATCAGTGGTTGGCCCCAACAAATGTGGGGTCATGATCACATTGCATGAAAAGGGTGAAAATGTAGAGGACGTGGCGCGCTTCAGGCTACCTCCCTATAGAATATACATGCGCCCGCTGGTAGCCCCGTGACGCACCGAGTTTGACTCGCTATTAAGTAGAATTAACACACCATATTTGTTCTCGAGAAGCTGTACCGTGACAGCGGCATCCGAGTAATCGGCTCTGGTGGTAGCCCACGAGGTGTTTGGTTCCCCATCAGAAACCATCAAACGGTACATAAATTGAAGCATCAACCGTCGGCTCGAAATGCCGTATGAGGCCCTCTAAATCGAAGCTTGCTCTGGCTTCCGGTATCCGAGTGATGCAGTGTCCGCAGAATAATCACGTATCTCAGAGGACAATTGAGAACGTACAGTAAAAGCCTGGAAGAGATCAGAATTATAGTGGATTTTATATAATTTTTCTTTTCGCCCGGATTCCAACTCTCTTTTGTCAAGATTCCGATAGAGCTAAACAGGTACTCAAAGTAGTGCAATATATATATGAATATTTTTAATTATAAAAAATAAACAGTCAGCTAAGTGTAACGGTTAACAATAACTCCAAAAGGGACAGTACGATATAAGCTACAGAAGAAAATATCCTATTGCGATAACACGAGCTTGCTACAACGCATGGATTTTGCAATCGAAAGTTAGGGAAAGCTGCAAGAAGCAGTTGAAATCTGACTAGTCAGTGATTATCACCACTGACTCCGTTAAATGCATTCTGTTGCGGTTTTCATTCGAGATAAAATCTCATTTAGGACAGGAATTGCAGGGCGAGGAATTTAACAAAAAGACAGAAGCTATGGATCGATTAACTACCAGACGACGATAAGGCATCACATGTACACTTTCCCTTCCGGGCTGCGAATACCATCCCACGTACTGAACCGAACTCCATTGAATAAAACGCATTAGGTTGGCTAACCTGTTGTCACAGGGACTGTTAAACATAACGGAATGGGATAAAAACGTTTCTCGACGACAGAACTAGAATTAACCCAGTCGAAATGGACATAAAAACAGTCGTGACCGGCTCTTGAAACAGGCGGAGCAATGTAATAACTTCGCCCACGTGCTCTGTTCGTGAGGGTCAGCATCTGACGGGTGGGATGGTAAAAACCTAGCAAGAATAACAGAAGATAAGCTGCTATACGAAAACATACTCGACTCTGCCGTTTAGATCACAGCGAAGCATGAAAACATCGTCGACTAAAGTGCACCAATTGGGTCGTACATATATTGTTTGCAATGGTATAGGTAAGTCATTACATTCGCAGTAAGAAAGACCAAATGGAATGGGCCGAGATGACTTACGCAATCGATAACAGCAGGGACTGATTCGGAAATGTTACCGTACTATAATTATGTTGGCAAAATAAGGAACTGGCTTGAAAACAAAAAGGAAGAACGAAGCAAGTGCAAAGTTCAGGCATCCTGGTGTTATAACTAATATATATATATATATATATATATATATATATATATATATATATGTAGTTGTAGATATAGAAGTAGCAAGTGGTATCTGGATGAGTGAACAAAATTCGCCCGGGAGCACACGACTGGTTTCGCGGTTATTCCTTGCTTTGTTGTGCTATTACTTCACGCCACATATCTAATGAAACTTAGAGCGTTCAAATGCTAGTCAAGTCCATCTGGACCACGGTGCATGAAATGTCGATAATAATCTGAGACAAGATTAGAGAAAGGAAATTCTGTCATAATGGAATATAAGTAACTTTGCGGTCGCTTTCGGCTATGATTAATTTCTCCCATGAGAACTACGCCTTTGGTGTAGTTTTTTGTTTAATATGATATAAACGGTGACCTTATTTAGTTTAAAATGCTGGAAAAGCTTAAATACCAAATTTCAAATCGGCCGACGCTTTGAAATCACTGCTTTACTGTCACGGTAACAATGCAAGTGATTAACGCAACGCGCCCAAATGACAATGGCGCAAGGTCAACTAAGATGTAAATCGAGACCCTCCCTAAACGAAAATTCTCCTAATCGTGATCAACCATCACTACTAGACCTTAATTAAGGTAAAATACTTCAGTTAACAAATACTTGCTTTCAGCCTATAAATACATGCATAATCGTGGTAGAATACCCGTTAAATTTAGTGCTTTTGTTGGACAAGCGAGTTTATCATTTATGAAGTTAAACATAGTTAAATCCTAAGGCCATTACAAAAACGTTTCTGAAAACTTCCTGCTCCAGAAGGATTTCATTTTTTTATGTTCGGACGCGATTACCTAGTCATCTAAGGTCACCTATGACTGGCTGATCTAATTACAGTCTAGAGACAGATATAATAAAGGAAACTAAATAAATTCGAGGTATTTACTGATGCTCCTTTAAACCTAGACGTACTCGACCCTTAAGGATATTAACATTTTAAATTTTTGAATGCATCACGATCGGCGGCACCTGTAATGCTACCATCGGCCCAGGAATTTGATAATTTAAATTTATCATTTCGACGGATCTGTAAAAGTCAAGTCAATGATGGGAATACAGGGCAAACCGAAGCAGAGAGAATTGGGCAAGCTGGCGAAGAGTGAGTGAGGTACGCAGACAGAATGACGGATAGACATAGGCAAGTGGAACAGATCAGCATAAACGGTGGTAAGAAAGCAGGGAGAATAACACAGAAATAGGAAGAAACAAATGTCGACAATGGTTGGTCGTTTCGAAGAAATCAATTAGCGATGCATCAGTTGTCACGGATGTAACAACTGAGGACAAACGACTAGGAAAGTATCTCTATGACAGATGCTATGTCATAATTTGTTTCACTTTGCCCTCTCACTGTCCAGGAAAGATTATTCAGGCTAGTGTTGATTTCTGTAGGACTAGCCTAATGATTCATTGCATGCCTATGGAGCCACACATTAGTTGGATAAACAGAAACGAAAGTTGTACCTAGATAAGCAACCGGTTACATGCTTCGTGTAAAATTCAAAACGAATTTCGTGCAGCTCCCTTAATGCCGTTAGATTCGGTGGACGAACTCTGCCACACGAATAAAAGTTCGGATTCCTTAAGACTGAGCCAAAAACAGGGTGCCCATCAATGAATAGCTTCAATCTGTACAAGTGTCCCGAAGCTTTCGGAAAAAGACTGCACGGGAACACATACATGGAACTGGACATTAAAATATTTTCTATTGAGCTTGAGTTACTACTCAACAAGTGTAAAATTCTAGGGCGTGGCAAAAGATCATCAAATCGGAGAGCATTAGCTGACTCAACGTATGAATACCTTTCTTCAGACAGCTCAATTAGTTTGGTGGGGATTCACTCTTGTTTTATCGACTACAAACGCTTTCACATCCGCTTCCGCCTGACAAGGGAACCGAACAAAACATGACACAGATAAACAAAAACAATTTTTGGCATTGAAATCTCATTCCAATCGTTAGAAGCATGCATGGATAATGAATCCATGTATGCGTCGCACGGTGATTAGTCGGACGTTTTTCATCCCTTAAGAGTACCACATAGGCACACCGGACGAGCGGCAATAACCACAAAACCCGTCGTGCGCTTCTGGGGAAATTCTGTTCATTTTTCGGTACGCGAAATATTACTGAGAACAAAACCGTTTTCCCTTGATGATCAAATGCAATAAAAACCACTGAGAAACATAATGGTTCATGCACGGTGGACTAAAAATTCTCATAGATAAAAACACTGACTTAAAATGACTAGTATCCAAAGTACAACTGGTGATGCTCAAAATTCGTAGCGTGAATGGGACAAAAGTAGGCGGTATATTTCTGACCTCCATAAAGCAACCTGAGCGGGCGTCACAAGAACCTAGCCGGATTACATTCGTCGACACTACCGACAAGATAATCAGTTTATCCAACGTAATTATGCGGTGAAGAAGAAGAAATGTTTTTACTTCATTGGACAGCACAGGATCTACTAATGCAAATCACTGTCGTGGTGAAAATGTGATCTTACCAACTGCAAATTGACAAGATGAATTCCCACCGATTGTCAATTTTGTCACCCGCGGCCATATAAAAATTTCCAAACGCGCAATATTTAAAATACGATTATTTTCGAAATATTTCGAAAAGTATAGGTTCCCGTCGAAAAATAATAACAGAATTGCAATCCGTGACCCCAAAAGGCTAGAATGGCAATATCTATCACAATTTCTACACGTAAGCCGAAATGGTAGGAGCAGGCGATTTGCACAATCACCATCCAACGACCAACAGGTAAGCGAAAGATTTCGGTTCAGTCATATGAAGTTCGATGGACAAAGCGAAAGACAAGTGTAACTTTGGAGATAGAAGCCAACGTCATTTTGCCTCAGAGTCGACGGTGCATAACCGAGCTTCAATGCAAGCAATTAAACAAAATATGTCCTATGAAAGGAGGTCAGCTAGGTGCTTTAGAGCAATCAGCTTCAACTGGAACGTTGCCGTCTCTGTGCCATCCATCACTGATTACGAGTCGGATTCTTATGGGAATAACTACATGGATCCCAATGTGAAGAAGGAGAACCGAAGAACTGGTATTCTTTTTTCTTCTTGCCCTTTCTTGCTCACTGTTTTCGTCCATCGCCCTGCTTCCGATGGCACATAATCTCCGCACAGATTTGCAAAATATTTGTAGCAACGACATTAATAAATACATGGTTCCAAAAAACCTCACAAAAAGCCTATATGATTCTTTAGGACAGTTATATGCAACGAAACAATGAAATTGTGCACGCACTTTTACTGAAAACTCACCTCTTCGAATCGGCCTTGACTTTGACACAGAAGAGCCAGATTGTTTAACTGTTTGGCGACATCCGGATGGTTTGGCCCAAGTAGCTGCCACGGAGAAAAACGGCACAGAATAAACTGCATTTGACGAGGGAAATTCATATTCATGGCGGAAACACATCTAGGGGCATTGGGATTCATGACGCCGTAGGCTGGTTTAATTAGCAGACTTCGATGAGGCTTCTTTTTCATAATGCGTTCGTGTGATCACCGGCGCATGTGGTGCTCACAACCAGACGCACATCAATTTCCCACCATTTTAAACCACTCCTTACCTTGGTAAAGGTGTGGGGAGTCCCATTCACCTTCAACACCAAAATAAGTTCCCCAAACCCGTTGGCACGCAAATAGAGCAAGGATAAATCAACAGCGCCCACACAATTACATTATAATCTAATGAATCTACATACTAGGTGAGATGGAGGTTTTTCAGCTCCTACCAAAAAATTGTTATACTGCTGGTATTCTGCAATAGTGTTATGACAGAACATGAAATAATGGGTCCCAAGAGATAGAATAGGACACAACAACCACCCACGTAAACCATTGTCAGATAGTGACCTACGTATAGAGGTTTACTCATGACAACTGCAAATCTGAAGC
Organism: Fasciolopsis buskii; assembly: GCA_008360955.1. Lineage (NCBI taxonomy): Eukaryota > Metazoa > Platyhelminthes > Trematoda > Plagiorchiida > Fasciolidae > Fasciolopsis > Fasciolopsis buskii. The sequence continues at coordinate 75,629 of LUCM01000300.1, forward strand.
ACAAAAACAGCTTGTCTTGGCAACTTCCAAGGTACGCAACATACTAAAGAACAAAACTCGCAGCGTGTTGCCTCAGAAACGTTCCATCGAGATATGGCACGAAACAAATGGATCAAAGGGAAGAAAGTCCATATATGCATAAATTGTGTAACATTTATACTTTTCACGAATACGTGACTGCGTTTTCTCAACATTACATACTTGTACACACATGTGCTTATATCAGGCACAACGGAGAAACGGACACTGGTCCCATCCTTGTAGCCCAACGAAATATCCACATTTATCCTTAGAGAAACCGAATTTAAGTTGATCTACAATTTATTCAATTGTTCACCCGCGAAACTTCGAATGTATACCAAAATTTGCAATAAAAATATCCGTAACTTCTGTAATACGGTTTTTTATGTTATGTGGAGTCGATACCAACTACTCCAATGTTTACGGAATTCCATAACCACTTTTCCACACCGATATACCCGTGGATATACAGACTCATCTACGGGCACCACTACCAGCAGTCAAAATTTAGCCGCATATCTCAGGTGGAATAATGGGAATATGACAGATGCAGACATATATGCCTCACAACTACATGTAAGTAGCGCGTGAGAGTGGCGTTGATCGATTGCTTGAATGACCTTTGGCTTTATGCTTTCACGCAAAAACATCAGGTTTATCCTTACACTCCAGTTAAGCACAAACCTCAGGTCATCCGGCCAACCACACATTTCAATATAAATTGCATTAGGATGAGAAAGCACTTGATCGGTTTTACGGATGGTAGCGCTTATCAGGTATGCGCACCTAGTGCTTTCATGTTTAAACATTCTAATGATTTTACACGTAATATATATATATATATATGCATACTTACATACCTATATCTAGCTTCCTAGTTTTTTTACTACATACGAACTGAAATACATAATGAGGGGCAAACCCATTGGTGGAGGTGAGTAAAAGATGCACGCAAGAATCAGTTTAGTGATCCTGCTTTTGACAACTGAGAGATAATAAGTAAATGGTAATACAGAAACCGGGAATGTTTCACAATCTACAAGTCCGAAGAAAAACGACCGAAAGAAATACGACATCGAGCAATGTAAACCTGATAAGTGATTAGCTGCCTGTGTGCGAGAAGAGCGAGAAAAGATTGCAGGAAGAGGAACTGGTGAGGAAAGTTTCGAAGAACAAAGCCAAAGCGATAAAGGTTGAAAAGGGATAACAAAGCAATTGCCCCATGATGTGGTAGCGACTGTAAAGCAGATGTTGGTGAAGGATCGCCGATCAGCCGGATGGTCTTTCTTTGAGTCCCCAAAGAAGGGAAAGCGAAGTAGACGAAGCCAGATCCTACATGTTACTATAGTATTCAAGTGTGGAGCGGATTTGAACTCGGTACAATAGAAGATGAGCTGGAGTGAAGAAATGCTTGCGGTGGAACAGAAAACTAACTCCGTGCGCAGCGCGAAAAGCGAGCTCAAATATGAAGATCGACATAATGAAGAACTAATGGATTAGTCAAGAACAGAAACAGTCTTCCAAAATTAGAATGGACGAATCAAAGGACAAAAGTGAGGAGGAGTGGCGTTTCAGGGAGGCTGAAAGAAGAGGCTATAGAAGCACCAAATGTAACATGGCTGTTGGAACCCTAGGATAGGATGTGCTTAAGATCGTAGTTTAGAGATACACTAGTAACACAACGATTTCGATTGATGCTGGTGTTTGCATAGCGAGGGGTGCGGTAAGAAAGAGGACAATGAAGAGTGGCGTCATCGGTAAGAGAATGAGCTGAGTTGGAGGCAGTGGGTAGATCATTAATGAATAAAAGAGGATGGGCGCAAGTACTGAACCCCGGGGAACCCAAGTATTAATATATATGGGAAACTGATTGTAGATCTCGTGTCATCGGAATCATCCCAAAAAAGGGACCAGAAACGTCCGTACTAGCTCTTCCAGAATCCGCTTTCATGTTAGCGATAGCCCATTGAATGCACGGCTCCTTTGTCCAGAGCGAAAAATGAAGTTGATTCACAAAGCCCCATTGCAAGAGTTTAGTCAACAAACCTGCTCTGCAAGAAAAAAAACGAAAACCAGAGGGCTGACAAATTTCTGCGAGCCAGTGGCCGATATTTCAGCGCACGGATTTCGACCATTTCAGACGGGAGCACCCGAAATCTACGAAGGTATCGTCAGAGCTCGTGACCGCGGAATTTGGTTCGCAAGCCCCTACCATTGTAATGTTCCCAAAGAAAACAGTGAAGAAAAGATGGACAGATTTGTTTAACTGATGGGTGGCCACGATGAGGCTATATGTATGCCAAGTCCAGAAATGGTCAAACCCATCGCTGAACAAATGACTTCGTGTACTGCTAACATGATGCATGCCTTCGGAAGGCAGTCATTACAAATGGCCCGGTAACCAACGTATGTAATCAAAAATTATGTAGACAGGGCTCCAATAACACAGAAGCTTGTGGACATGCTCTAGGGATTTTAAATAAGCTTCCCGGCAGCTTATATTATATATGATCGGCTTGAAAACAAGCATGGTAGCAACGCAACATGTAAGCAGAACTTAACAAAGAATATATAAGAAGCGGAAACAGCAGGAAGATAAACGTTCTTTTTCACTGATTTTTTCTTTTGTTTTCGATGTTTTAAAGGGCAAGGAGTTCTATAGACAGGTCATCCAGCAATCGTGCCATTGACTTCGGTTCTCAGCCATATCTCAGAGTCAGCAACCGACAATCCTCATTTGTTGGATCCCAATCAGGACGGCGGCAAGCACCAACTGAAGCCAAAACCGAAGCCAACTGCTCCATACCTCTACACCAAATCGCAGCCTGACCTCTGTCAGAGTGCGAGGATTTGATCGATGCATCGCATCCATGATCAAGAAACCCAACCTGTTCCCCGGGAATTCGCTTTTCAAGCTTAACGCACAATCTGAGAAGAATGACCGACGAAATTAGCTTTGACGCTATTGGGCTTGGGCTAATACCCCATGGTCAGCGTAATCAATAACCCCCCTTTACAAAGATTGTGACAATAATCGATCTCCCCACAACGTGGAGATTTTCTCAGAGTATCAGACCTTCGAGAACAGAACTTTAAGCCCTCTGACCGGTTTCATTCATCTGTCATTAAATAAAACTGGGAAAAGGTCATCGGAGCCCGGCGCTTTATGACGTCCTACGGTTTGGGTTTCCCTGTGGATCTCTGCCTCCGTTAGTGGATCTGTTGAAACAGGCCATCGAATTGCTTGCCAGAATAGCTACGGGAAAGGCTGATGTTGAAGGCCATCTAAACTGTCATTTCACGTGCTCCGTCCACAATACAAGACGTCGCTACTGGTTGTGAGTCAGTAAACCGTCAGCCTCACAGACTGTTCCGTTCATATCCAATACTTTCCTACCGGTAGCTCCCATGAGGTGAAACAGCTTGCGGGAATTCGTCGTAGCGACAATATGTTCCATCTCCAAATCTCCTTGGAATCACCAGATCTCAAAATTCCTACGCATGTCCGCGTTCAGTTCACGTCCCGTTAAGCGCCGTGCTTTAATATACTTGCCAACAGCCGAAATGGACTAGCGTCCGTCAAAACCCCCATGGACTCTGCAGAAATCCAAGGTTTCACAACGCGACGGGCGAGGTAACAACTCGCTAACTCGGCAGAACACAAGGTATGCATGATATGCGACCAGTGCCCACTGATGCTGTGAAGTAGGGGCAATCTTGGCTTTTCAGTTAGTGTTGGTCGAAAGTGATAGGTGAATCGGATCAGATAGTTTGTCGCAATCTAGCCGACGCTGCATCGTGAGTTTTGAGCACCCACCAAAACACACGGATAGCTTAATGCATACCAACACGCGTTCGGAATCGAGAGTGCTCCAGCGCGACCAACAGTCTTGTAGACAGCTCCGTCATTTGTAGCTACTTGCGATGTGGTCCATTTGGGTCCACCGCTGACTAGCAGGCGAACGCCAGGTAGAGTACCGGCAATTGAAAATCATACTTGCGATGAACAATTGATGGCCTGAACACAAAGCCAACAACCGTTCCTCGACTTCGGAATGGCAGGAATCGAAACCAAAGGGACCTCCTAGATGCGCCTTATTCGAGGACAACCGACCTACTCTAGCATTTATGTCTTCGGTCAAAATTATGATGCCACTCCTCCTTGCTGTGCGTAAGAGGTCGTGTGGCTTTTGATAGTGTTCTTGACTGCGTCCGGGCTGCAATCTGTTGGGGAGTACGCTGAGATAACAAACAAGTTGCGTCTAATAGAGCGATGGTTATTTAGTCTGCATGAACCTTTAAGTCGCACTGCGCATACCCAGCTGGTACTAACATGTAATACATTTTACCGCAACGTGAACACAGACGGACATCAGCAAGCAAAAATCTACTTACC
>LUCM01000300.1:80070-102664 GCA_008360955.1 Fasciolopsis buskii
GGCCGAGGAGAAATTATGAGTAGTCATTGATCCTTTTTTGTACAATATGAGAGATCCACTGATTCTGAATGATCCAAAAGCGTGGTGAGTTGCAATACTTGTGCTGGTTGTTTCCGTCTGCGAGAGTACATTCTCCTACACTGTGCTTATTCAGTCTGGGGTTTCATAAAATACGGCTTGGTACTCGAAGCTTTTTCTCCTACAGGAGTCAACAGTGGGCTTTTGGTACAAAGAATAGTGGGATTAAGGGACGAAAGAGCTACAATTTTCTGGAATATGAACACAAGCATACCTTTTCCCAAATGTCGCAGAAGACACTTTCCTATATACTGCTGGGGCTTGATGGACTGTTTCTTCTCTGTCAGGCAAGGCTCGAAAGCGACAATGCCTCGCATGAAATAATTAGGCATTACGAGTGATTCTCTATTGTCTTTTTTCACTGTTGTTTTTTCTCGTTATCGATTTGAGGAATGGCAAAACAGTTTCGAGATTTCAGTCCGTCGGTCCACTTTATCCTAGATCTTTTATCCCTATGATATCACAAAAGTAGATGATGCATTCGAAAATCCTCGTTGTCGGTCGATGGATATGCTGACAAAACTGCGTTGCACAGGTTTTTGGTTAGCTCGGCCTTGTGGTATTGATGTAATGACTTCAAATACGAGTTGCTCATCATGCGAGGAAAACCGACCTACTCTAGCATTTATGTCTTCGGGCAAAATTATGATGCCACTCCTCCTTGCTGTGCGTAAGAGGTCGTGTGGCTTTTGATAGTGTTCTTGACTGCGTCCGGGCTGCAATCTGCTGGCGAGTACGCCGAGATAACAATAGAGCGATGGTTATTTACTCTGCATAAACCTTTAAGTCTTACTGCCCATACCCGGTTACTAACCGGGATCCACTCAAGCAATACTGCTTCAGCTCTCTGACTGAGAGCCATAACAATGCCAGCAAAACCAGGAGCTCCAACCTCAGAGTCCGCAGTAAGATGCAGATGGAACTTCAAGAGATTACTGGATGAAGATCGTCAGTTGATTGACGGAGCTGGAGTCTCTAGGATGCGACATACATTGGTGGTTATGGTCTCCAGTGTACGAGCTAAACACATTTATTACCCTGTATGAATCAGTGCTCGCGCACTAAGTGTGTCTATTATGAAAGGGTATCGGCGGCGAAAAAGTGCACCAGTTGGCGAAAGCGGGTTCGCTGAGATTTGGATGATATTGTGTATGCAAAAGAACAGGAACAGAACTTTGAGTGACACTACCACCAATATGATCAATTGCAGTTTCTGGTGAATGTGAGAGATTTGGGGTGAGAACAGACGTAACACGAGTTGTGTGCGGTGGAAGGTCTCTTTCTGAACGAGAGAAGAGTACGAAACGTACTTATGAAATCAGCCATGTTCATATTTGTAAGCGTCCTGGAGTGTTGAGATACTTGGTCGCCCGGTACTGAGTAGGCCATCTTATTCGTGGATGCACCTCTGGCCAATGACCAGCCAAACGTATTCTGAAAGGTAGCAGAGCCACTCCAGACTACCCGGTGACCAGTTGAGCGGTTCATGCAACTCTTCCAGAAAACTGCCGGGTCGGTGCAAGACTACACGAGTCAACAGTGTTAGTCGGTGGGCCACATTTGCCACGTCACCATGCCATAAAAAGGTTCTTGTGGTATTTTTTTAGAGAACGCTTGCCAGGTGAAAACCCACCATCTCATTCAACATTGCCGCTGCTTGACCGCGGCTGCCCATTCGATGAACTTGAATCCCCCTTGTTATAGGATAACCACCTGGATAGTGGTTGTTCCCATCTCCCAGACCCAGAGACGCGCCCAATAGCAAGCAGCTCAGAATGATAATGGATGATAGGAAGGCGAAGAAGCAAAAACCATCACATCGAATAAACATACCTTTTCGCGTATGGCTAAAGCCCGACGACACAGCGGCTCAGCTTCTTTAAACCTTGAAGCTTTTGCATACAGAACAGCTAAGTTGTTCAATGAGGCGGCCACCTAATCCGGCGAGGGGAAGAAAGGACAGAATGGATAACTTAAGGATAAGCACAATAATTAACAAACAGAAAGGGAACATTTTTTTGCGGGGACTTCGAAAGAACGTCTACCGTTTGTTATACCACAACCATCATAAAATTAACTATTGAGATAATATTCCCAAAACCCATTCCCATTGGTTTTGTTGTGTAATGAAAGTAGACGCAAAATCCCATTGGTGGATGGTCAATAGCTGCAGTATTGTTCATCGAAAGTAACATGTGATATGGTCGGACTGTGAGATGAATCGAGATCTATTTCAAAACTTTCCCTTATATGCGGAAGTGAGGTATAGAAAATAATCTGGCCATTATGAGAACCAAAGAGAATTTCTGGAACACGACGTGCATCTTCACCACCATCATCATCATTCACCGTTAAACGGCAAGGCAAGCCTCGTTGACCATTGCCTATCTCCCAGAGTTCCTTTTCTATACAAAAGTAAACATTCAAAAGGAAAAGGGACTGAACCAACACAGCAGCCAATACACGGAACACAGTCTAATTGCACAAACGCACTTTCGCAATCATTCCGATATGACAGAAAATGACAACACGATCGCCACTGTTCACCGTTCACCGCCGTATCCTTCAGTGTCTCCAGCCGGCTAATTCACGAGTCTTTCTGACTCCAACCAAAAATACGCGAGACACATACCTACGTTCTCTGTACATTTCCTGGATCGACTTTCCCGACCTATGCTCACATCCACGTGGCATCTTCCACTTCGTGGGAGGAACGCGAAAAAGGGCACGGTATGAAAGACGAGTGTTCGCCATACGCAATACATGAGCCAATCGACAAAGTATAAAAAGCTTCATACGCTGACGCGAGGTGTTCGCCAAACCGGAACCAAATACCAGATTCCTAACTTACACATTGCTCACCCGGCAGCTCTATCCACTCGTAATGATACTGCGTACATATCAGTGATCGAAAACCTCCAACCGATGAACATCTCCCACACACATACACCATGACTCGCAAGCGTACAAAATAACCGAACGCACCCCAGCATAGTACATTGTACACACGACATTGCAACTTCAGCGAAATATAATGCCCACGCCAAAGGTGCTTCAGCCCAGAGTGAGCTGCTCGAGCACTTGATATACGTGTATTTAACTCCAATCCCGAACTACCATCGTTCGACAAGCCGCTACCAAGGCAAGTGAAACGGTCCACAATTGTTACTTCCTCTCTATCCAGTATCAAATTCGGCACTACTGTCGTCCAGTCCTGCAACAGCACTTTACACTTTAAAGGTGCAAGACATATGCCAAACCGAACAACCGACCTCGGGAGTCTATCTAGTGCGCCTTGTGTACGGTCCGCGGATTCAAACAGGCACAAGAGATCATCTGCGTAATCCAGGTCACACAGCTTCCCTCCATTTCCTAATTCGACTCCTACATTCTGAAGACCTCCTAAACCATCTTCCATCACCTCGTCCATGACGAAGTTGAACAAGAATGGAGAGATCGGACACCCTTGTCGAACGCCGCTAGTCGTTTCGAATGAACGTGACAGTTCACCGTATACCCTAACGCGACCATAGGCATGTGAGTATAATGCTCGCAACAGGTTTACGAACTTCGCTGGCATACCCTTCCGGTGGAGAGAACTGAATAGTACAGTCCGATCAACTGAGTCGAGCGTACGTTTCAAATTCAGAAAGACTACGATCGTACGGCGGCCGTGTGTCTGGCGCGTTTCGATTATATGACAAGGGGTGAATATTTAGTCGATGCAACCTCAACCTCGACGAAATCCGACCTGCTGTTCGGGGATATTACTCTCGTGAATCGGTGTCAAACGGAGCAACACTATCGAAGCTAGCAACTGGGTAACTATCGGAATTAATCTAATCTCACGATAATTGCTACAGTCACTTCGTGTGCCTTTCTCGAAGATGGGCAGAACCAATGACTACTCCCAAGATAACGGAATACACTCATTCCGAATATCACGAAGCAAGGAGATAAGTGACTTCATCAGAGCTGAATAGAACTGGAGGAAGATCGTCGGGACCAGCTGTGTTTCCCCGCTTTAGAGGTCGAATATTCGACTGCACTTCCGATTCCGTTGGGATGTCGGCAGACACCTCCCAAGGATCCGCAGCTACAGACGTCGACCTAAATACGTTGGCATGCGGCCAGCTAAACTGAGCCTTAAAGTGCTCTGCCTAACGGTTCAGCCTCCGTTGTCTACAATGGATGAGCTCTCCATTCCTATCACAAATGACTTCACTAATCGGAGTTTGCCGGCCACGGCTGTCACGTATGAGTTTAGACAGTCTTTGATTGTTACCTAAAGCGACCGCCTCCTCCATCTCTTCGGCTACCTTGACCCATCAGTTTTCACGGTCATTCTTAAGGCATATCGTCAAATGACGCTGCAGCTGTCGACGCATCTTATTCATTACATTGCAGTTAGGCAGCTGGTGTTTTTACACCATTAGACTCAGCAACCCTTGCGAGATCCACTGTTTTTGATGACCGCTAGATTTAGGACCACAGGAGAAACATGTTGCCAAGTCCATCGCTTGACTGATTTTGGCCAGCACCCGTTTACGTTGCTGATCGTGTGTGTTCTCAGATTATCGGATAGTTTCTGCTCATAGCTGTAGCAAGCAACTGAATCAGATAGACGTTCCACGGCCAATCGGGTTTGTGACCTGCGTCGATGGCCGCTGAGTTGCAGCAAAAATCGCATTAAAACTAACACGGTCTGGTTCGACGTACGTGGTCCACTACGATCTACAGTTCTTAACAGAACCGCGCCAACGGTAGCTTACTGCGATACGGTCAATCTGACGCAAACTACCTGTCGAGTTAAATATGTAACAAGCTGGTTGGGTTCACAACCAAGGATAAAAGGTACCCTACACAAATTAGGAAGACGATTTATGAGTCATACTGAAACAAAAACAGCATGCAGTAAGCTCCCAATAAGAGGCCTTCAAATCTGTAAAAGAGAAGACAAACATTTCCCACTGAACGCAAGGAGTGTGAATGCCGTGGAAGGAGCATGCCCATAGCTGCTAGGGCTAACTGCACCAGAAGGGAAGAGCCTCAGACATACGCCAAAAGATTCGAAGTGGCATAGAAATACGAAGGGTATCGTTAGATCGGGTGTGGCTAAGAGACGGCAGTGTGCAATAAAGTTGGGTGGAGGGACTCGAACCTTTGACCTTTTTGAGGTGATAGCGGCTTAATTCAAGTGACCAAAGGCGGTCGGAAAGGAAAAACAACGGAGATTTGGTTTACACAATTTGATTCATTAACTCTGGTAGTGATCGGAAACCAACCTTCGATATTAATTCGAGCCCTCTACGCTTAATCGATTACATATGGGTTTCATTACGTACGCCGCTTGGGGCCGGATAGATTATCAGTCACAGATGAGTGATTTGCATGTGATTAATGAGTAAGTTTACGTCCAGAAATAAGACTTCAAGATAAACTTGGTACAAATATTTCCCCTACCAAAATACTGATCCATAACATTTACACACGAACTCCTCTTCACCTGACTATACAGTTGACGGATACAGGACTGCAAAGACGAGGAAATCTAGTCCAGAGGGACTCTGATATGAAGAACGCAAAACACACGGTCTGTCGGTGTGACAAATGTATTATTAAAAATCTCCGTCAACCAGGTTACCATGACTACCGCTAATTCGCAAACAAATGATGAAAAGGATGCTTCGAGTTAGCATGGAAAAAGCATTGAAACTTATTCTTAATTGTTTAATTTGCATTGAAATTCCACAAAATTTAATTAGGATTATGTTGTTACACTGACTCTGAGAATAAATAATTTTGTGTACAGTAGCATCGCACGCGCGCTGAAGTCGTTGCTTAAGAAATCCTTAGGACATGATGCCCTTATCTGGCATTCAGACAGCATCATTGGCGTAAGCCGATTTTATTAATGATTATTGCCAAATTGTATGAGTGTGTGCCAAAAAGAAACAATTACATAAACGCGAGATGCAAAAAAGTAACAAACAGTGGTAGTACAGATGACATTCGATAACAAAGACAAACACACCCACAAACATGAGAACAAGTGGCCAAGCTTGGCGTGATATCTTGACCAATGGGGAACGGTGGTTCACCAAGCTGACGACAAAACTGGTCCATGAGTTTGGCAATCTCCTAGCAAGGATTCAATCAATACCGGCAATCACGTGAATACCGGAGGAACGTGCACACAGAAAAACGAATTCGGAAAGATTGGGTCAAAAAGACAGTAACACAAGCTGACGAGTGCGTCCGCTGATGTTGACTTGAAAATGAAACTGGGTTCTGCATTTTTAAATGACACCGAAGAGTCCTAAAGGCTAAGCGCTCAACAGTGTTTGCCGTTCGAGTGACTTCTGGTTCCTTAATTTGCATAAGATCGCACCCGTTTCGAAGAAACAGCAACAATTCCGTTCCAAGAAGAGCAAGCTTCAGGTCTCAAACTATGTGCATTGATACCAACGACAACCAACCGGAAATAAAGTGTAACTCGAAATCAAAAGGCTAATAGATAATCAAAATTTTAATCATACAGTCAGAAGTGTGACAATGAAAGTAAGTCTTTCAAAAGAGGGCATGAAAATAGTTAAAGTTCAGTAACTTGAAAAAGTACTTTGAATCTTTAATTCTTGACAGAGATCAACGGCTCGGTGTTACATCTAACCCGTGGAAGCATAAGGTGTAGAATAATCGTACATTTTTTTCCGATATCATCTTTGCAAATCTTTTTAAAAATACCAAAGCTGACCAGGCAAAAAAAACCTCGTTTATCAACCGAAAGCAACTGGTATATGATAGATGAATGGACGTACATACGACAATTCGTGACTGCATAAATTCCAGTGGATCTACAGGCCAACTCTTGCTCATCAAAGTTTTCTGTGTCAACGTTCAATTCTGATTAACCAAAGGTATCTTATCGTGATACCAAACGGCCAAACGCTGATTAATCCGCTTGTGACTGGCCTGATTTTCATTCGGGTGATAGACAACTGGTCTCAAATGGTTCGCGTGGTTTGACTTTTGTCTGCTACTGGTTCCTAATCGTCTATCATGGGTCTAGTCTGGGCTAAGGGCGGTAATCAATGCCTTGGTATGGTCTCATTTAAGCTGATTGCCCTTTATCATGGCCTGAAAACATCTCAACTTATCCTGATTTATTACTGAATTATCGGTGGAAACGTGTTCTCAAATAACGACCGATAGCGAATGACTCAGAGCAGTCTACTAAGGCTTTGATGAACCAAAAATGCATATCTTGATAGAATAAATGGATGTCAAAATGGAAACTATGATATTACAAATTACCAAACGTAAGATTTCCCCGAATTTTATATAGCTAACCGTGAGCCAAGTTTCCTCGGAAAAAAACAGTTGTTACCAAGTGATTCGATTCGGCGAACTAAACATAACATTTTACGTGTGTATGTGCGTATGTGCGCATGTGCGACCAAAACAAACTACAAATCAGCAAACCGATTCTTTCAGTCAAAAACTTGTCCAAAAACGATATATGCTAACTCCAACTCTTGTTGTTCGTCGCAGAGAACGAACAGGAAGAAAACCAAGCAGAAGCGAGCACGTGAAATCATTTAGCGATTTAACCGCCAAGAAAGTGAAAGTAAAAGATGGAATGGACTGAAGAGATCTTATATGTATTCTGCAGGCAGCAAGAAGAAACATCGGATTTTATAGGACATCCGAATCAGCTACAGGACCTTGAATTTTATACTGACTTTTTAACGTCTGTGTAGACCACGGAAAGCTGGAGGTGAGGGAAGCCAGTCAAGTGACAGTTTTTCAGAAAACGTTTGACGAATCTAGCAGGTTTTGATCGACCATGCTAGAAACGACACGCCAAAACAAGGACCGTGGGTATCTCATCTCCGTAGAATCGCGCTCAATTCATGGGGAAAATTGAAATAAAGACCAAAAAACATAACTAAGTTTAAAATTGCCAAATACGGTTCACAAATTGTGGGGGCTGATTCAAAGACCCAGGAGAATGTATAAACCAGTACGGGAAAGCTTCCTAATTTTGGATAGCTAACAATCAGCTGTCAAACAAACTTAACCACACACGTCACAGTATGCAACAACAAATTGATAACTGTACAGATTAGTGGTGCTACACTTCATGTAACATCCAGATAGTAAGCTGATTTGGTCATTATCAAACAACAGCCTCGTCACAATTCACACACGAGGAGAATGGCGGGATGGATGCAGGGAAAATCGACAACCTACAGCGCCAGTTTAATTTTAGCTTGGGAAAGACCAGTAAACGAGCCGACATTTGCAAGAGCCCGAACGGGACAGACGTACTGAGAATGTCTTACGAACAACATCAAAACATGGGTATCCACTCAAAAAAGCAGCATCGATTCGCGGTCAGAACTAAGTCTTTGGTTGAGAACGCTAATCGTTCTTCTGTTTAGTGGCTGGACATCCTAGAAGTACCTGTCCATCAATCCCCATGAGCTACACGTCTGCAAATAATTCCACACTGCATCGGTCGTCGCACAGGATAATCAGGACTGCGCTACCCATTGCATCGACCGGGGTGGGTAGTGATGAGTACGCTACCGCACAGAGTTCCCTCTCTTTTACTTAACCTATCTCTTCTGTCTCCAACCCAATCTCTTTGCCCGCTCTGCCTCCCCATAGTGACCCCACTAATAACACGCCCGATACTCGCAACGGTTCGTTGTCAGATAGTGTAGTAGGCGATTTTCAATCTGTTAGCTCACATTTTCTCAAGTCTCACCAGCCTCTGAATCTCGGTTCCTTCAATGTGTGTACCTTAATGCAGGTTGGTCAACAGGCATGTTTGGCTCTGACAATGGACTCGCTTCGATTGATGTCTGCTGCGTGAGTGAAACATGAACTCAGGATTCGAGTAGAGTAATTCAACTAATTGCGCCTAATGTCTCGTCATGATATCTCCTGTAAACTTTAAGAGACGAAGCGGCTCAAGCCGTGGGTCAATGCGGGATAGGAATAGTCTTAGGTGTGAAGGCTGAAGCAGCCCCTTTAGACTGGATCCCAGTCAACAGTCGTTTGAGCGCTGTGAGACTGGAGGGATAGTAGTGTTAAGCGCATTTTATTTGTCATCTCGGCATGCGTTCCAACAGACTGCAGCACTGAGGTGGAGAAAGGCGAGTTTTACGATAATCTCGTTACCATTGTTCGGAACAGCAAAGGCTCTGACATTGTGGTGGTAGCAGGTGATTTTAATGCCTTGCCTGTTCAGCGAACGGGGAAAGACCTCTCCAGTTTTGTGCACACAATCGTTTGTTCCTGTCTAGTACGAATTTCCGACACAGTTCGCGTCGCATGGCGACATGGCGCTAGAACTCGACAGGTAGTCTGAGTCAGACCGACCATATTGCAGTTAGCTACGGCTGGCGCGGTTCTGTCCTGAACTGTAGATCGCACCGGACCACGTACGTCGAATCGGACCGTGTTAGTTTTAATGCGATTTTTGCTCCAGCTCAACGGTCATCGACGAAGGCCACAAGCACGACTGGCCGTCGAACGTCTGTGTGATTCGGCTGTCGGCAACAACCATGAACAGAAATTACCTGAGGAACTAAGAACTTCGACGAGCAACAATGTAGACGAGCAGTGGGATCAAATCAAACAGGCAATGCACTTGGCAGTAGATTTCACCTGTGGTCCTAGGTCCAGCCTTCGTCAAAGGCACTGGATCTCGCAAGGGTTGCTGAGTCTAATGGTGTAAAAACACCAGCTGCCTAACTGCAATGTAATGAATAAGATGCGTCGACAGCTGCAGCGTCATTTGACGATATGCCTTAAGAATGACCGTGAAAACTGATGGGTCAAGGTAGCCGAAGAGATGGAGGAGGCGGTCGCTTTAGGTAACAATCAAAGACTGTCTAAACTCATACGTGACAGCCGTGGCCGGCAAACTCCGATTAGTGAAGTCATTTGTGATAGGAATGGAGAGCTCATCCATTGTAGACAACGGAGGCTGAACCGTTAGGCAGAGCACTTTAAGGCTCAGTTTAGCTGGCCGCATGCCAACGTATTTAGGTCGACGTCTGTAGCTGCGGATCCTTGGGAGGTGTCTGCCGACATCCCAACGGAATCGGAAGTGCAGTCGAATATTCGACCTCTAAAGCGGGGAAACACAGCTGGTCCCGACGATCTTCCTCCAGTTCTATTCAGCTCTGATGAAGTCACTTATCTCCTTGCTTCGTGATATTCGGAATGNTGACGATATGCCTTAAGAATGACCGTGAAAACTGATGGGTCAAGGTAGCCGAAGAGATGGAGGAGGCGGTCGCTTTAGGTAACAATCAAAGACTGTCTAAACTCATACGTGACAGCCGTGGCCGGCAAACTCCGATTAGTGAAGTCATTTGTGATAGGAATGGAGAGCTCATCCATTGTAGACAACGGAGGCTGAACCGTTAGGCAGAGCACTTTAAGGCTCAGTTTAGCTGGCCGCATGCCAACGTATTTAGGTCGACGTCTGTAGCTGCGGATCCTTGGGAGGTGTCTGCCGACATCCCAACGGAATCGGAAGTGCAGTCGAATATTCGACCTCTAAAGCGGGGAAACACAGCTGGTCCCGACGATCTTCCTCCAGTTCTATTCAGCTCTGATGAAGTCACTTATCTCCTTGCTTCGTGATATTCGGAATGAGTGTATTCCGTTATCTTGGGAGTAGTCATTGGTTCTGCCCATCTTCGAGAAAGGCACACGAAGTGACTGTAGCAATTATCGTGAGATTAGATTAATTCCGATAGTTACCCAGTTGCTAGCTTCGATAGTGTTGCTCCGTTTGACACCGATTCACGAGAGTAATATCCCCGAACAGCAGGTCGGATTTCGTCGAGGTTGAGGTTGCATCGACTAAATATTCACCCCTTGTCATATAATCGAAACGCGCCAGACACACGGCCGCCGTACGATCGTAGTCTTTCTGAATTTGAAACGTACGCTCGACTCAGTTGATCGGACTGTACTATTCAGTTCTCTCCACCGGAAGGGTATGCCAGCGAAGTTCGTAAACCTGTTGCGAGCATTATACTCACATGCCTATGGTTGCGTGAGGGTATACTTCGAACTATTAAGTTCATTCGAAACGACTAGCGGTGTTCGACAAGGGTGTCCCATCTCTCCACTCCTGTTCAACTTCGTCATGGACGAGGTGATGGAAGATGGTTTAGGAGGTCTTCAGAATGTAGGAGTCGAATTAGGAAATGGAGGGAAGCTGTGTGACCTGGATTACGCAGATGATCTCCTGTGCCTGTTTGAATCCGCGGACCGTACACAAGGCGCACTAGATAGACTCCCGAGGTCGGTTGTTCGGTTTGGCATGTGTCTTGCACCTTTAAAGTGTAAAGTGCTGTTGCAGGACTGGACGACAGTAGTGCCGAATTTGATACTGGATAGAGAGGAAGTAACAATTGTGGACCGTTTCACTTGCCTTGGTAGCTGCGTGTCGTCAGTGCAGGTAAACACACGCATATCGAAGACTTGAGCAGCTTGCGCTGGACTTGTGGCATCGGCCTGATATTTAACTGAAGTTGAAAGGCCGTGTGTACTGTACCGGAGTGCGCTCAGTTCTTTTGTACGCTTGCGAGACATGAAATATTCGTGTGGGAGATGTTCATCGGTTGGAGGTTTTCGATCACTGATGTCTACATAGTATAGCTAGGATTGGATAGAGTGCCCGGATGAGTGTTTTGCAGGTCAGGACTCTAATACTAGGTGCCGGCTGTCATAATAGCTTGTTTGAGCGTATGAGACTTAATAGACTACACTGGTTGGGTCACGTGTTGCGTAAGGTGAACACTCGTCTACCGCACCGTGTCCTACTTTGCGTTCCTCCCACGGAGTGGAAGGAGCTATGTGGAGGCCAACAGATGACGTGGCAACGTGGAATGAGAAAATGTACAGCAAACACAGGTAAAGGAGGTGCGTCACGTCCTCATGGTTGGGGTCCGAAAGACTCGTGAATTAGCCGGCTGGAGACACTGAAGGATACAGCAGTGAACCGTGAACAGTGGCGATCGCGTTGTCATTTTCTACCGAATCAGAATGATTGAGAAAGTTCGTTTTTGCAGTTAGACCATGTTCCGTGTGTTGGATTCAGCGGTATCTTATCTTTTCCCACCTGCGTAGGTCCACCCTCTCTTCCCCTTGGATATTCGCTCTTTCTATAGGAAAGTAACTCTGGGGAAAAGGCAACGGTCAGTGAGGCTTGCCTTGCTTTTTAACGCTGAAAGATGATGTTGATGATGATGATGATGATCGACTGTTTTAGTTCCAAAGGTCTTACATGTGCACAGAACAGTTCTCGTCAATGCCCAAATAGCATATTGCCCGAGAACTGGATAAGGCAAATAGACCTAGACCGGAAAGTAGCACTGCTGATTGTGTACTGGTTGGCATCGAGTATTTGCAATCACCGCTATGCATGCTGTTGTTTTTCATGAGGTTGTCATCGTTGGGTTTGTCTCTCAGTTTGGCTTTCAGTCAACGAAGTCACCTCAACTGATGACAAAACGCTTGGGACCTGTAAGCCAAGCTAAGCAACTAGAACTTCATTGAAACGTTGTGGTGATTTGGATTGTTGTCTAGGTAAAGATAAAATGGAAGAAATGTATGGTGGTAGCTATTAGAAAGTAAAAGCATCGTTAGAAAAAAGGTGTGGATACAAAAATGTTGCTGGCTCCAATAAACCAGCATTACTCACTGTGGATGAGCTTCTGAAACTTCAGACTAGAAGTCTAATTGTACAGTTCAGTCCTTACGAATATTATTTGCAAACTGCTGTGCTCTCGTCTTGGTTACTATAAGTTCCGTATACGTCCTAACCACATGACCACAGCAAATTTGGTTGCTGAAATAAGACATTTACTTTAAGTAATCAAAATCGCAAGTCTCAAACCAGCAGTGATGGTTCAGAACCACCGAGGAGGAAAGTGGTGCACAATTGCCGACAACATTTACGGCTGACTGAGAAGCGTGTAAACTTAGACGCAGAAAAACGTAATGCCAGACAAAGAGGACGGAAGATGGTTTGAATAAGACGGTAGCAAAATCAGGCTAATGATTTGTAATTTCATAACCATAATCATCAGCATCAGCATCATCGTTCAGCGTTAAACTGCAAGGCAAGCCTCACTGATCGCTGCCTTTGACCCAGAGTTACACGTCTCTGTAAAAAGAATGAATATTCAAGGGGAACAGGAGGTGGACCTACACAGCCATTGCAACAAACATGCAGAAAACAGTCTAACTGCACAAACGCACTCAATCAATCATTCTGATTCGATAAAAAATGACAAAACGATCTCCACTGTTCACAGCTCACTGCCATATCCTTCAGTGTCTCCAGCCATTTAGTTGACGAGTGTTTCGGACCCCAACCACGAAGACGTGAGATACCCTGTTTACCTATGTTCGTTGTACATTTTCTCATTCCACGTTGACAAGTCTCATAATAGTTTCAGTTGTATCAGTCAAAATATTCAAACAGGTTAAAACAACCGTAACCGTAGATAGGTGCAGTAAAAATCGCGGTGTTTGTGCGGCACGGTCACGACATTAGCCCTGTTAATTACCAAATTGTTATCTGATTGAATAACGCAAAGCTGAAAAGGAGTGTTCGATTGCGAACCAGAAAACGAACAAAGACCACTTCTGTTGTAGTGAAATGTCTTTCAAGGAAGAACTGACACTTACCGAGGGATGATTCGGGCCGAGTGTGCGTTCGCGTATAGATACGACCTCCTGCAGAAGATTGGCTGCCTCTTCATAGTTTCCTTGATCCCTATTTGAAGGCAAGATGTCACCCAAGAAACGGGTATTAACGAAGACCTATAGTGACATCGAGGCCAAGATCACAATGGAGAAGCATGTTCTAGGTAACTTCCTCTTCGACCAAACACACTATATACATGTATACATATATCTGTGACGCATTAGAAGCCCAGAAAGAACAGCAATGTGAAATTAATCCAGGCCGATTTGAAGCAGGTATTGATAGAAATCCAGCAGCAATGGCAGTCGATAGCCACACCACTATCATTAAGTAATAATTTGTTCATTTTGTTGCGACATCCATTAATTCCAGTATGAAACTGTTCATACCTCAACAACCTTTAGAGTTTCTACCTCAGTATCTACTGGTTAAGCAGATCACTGAATTATCATGTCAGGCTATGAAACGCATCTTGGATAGGATAAAGATTCAGGCCGTGATGTTTTTATATGAAGGATACCCTGGATCTAAGTGTGCTTTCACTCGATTTACGTCAAACTGAAAAAACCACTAAGCTCAGAATAACATGTTAACTAAATTCTGACAGGATGAAACACGGAGCTTCTTTCGGAGTCACCAGCATTTCTTTGTATTGTTTACTTTCTTAGAATCAACGGAGTATCCCCATCATCACAACGATCCGTAGTGCCTTCACATTTGGTCTGTTTGCAAGGCTTTTCTCATTGTATTCCTGTTAGAACAAACAACTTGGACGGGAATAAAACAGCGCGACAACACTCTGAAGAGCCGCCTTTTAGAAATGTACATTTTGTTTTGGAGATCATCATATACCTTCCATTTATCAATTAGACTAACGCGTCCTCAGATTAAGGCGCTCGGCATTTTCTACAACTGCGCAGAATAATTATAAAAGTTACTTTATTGCCCGATTAATCCATACTCCATATTCGTTGAAACTTGGAGTAATTAAATATTATTCAACTTTACTTGGACAATGGCAAATGAAATATCGGTAATAATCTGCGCCTCTGATCCCTTTTGGTTGCGATTGATTTCCGCCATGAAAGACATACCCTTGGCATAGTTTGTTCGTGTACTATGAAGTAAATGGTGGTCTCGTTTAGTTTAAACGCTGAAAAAGCGCATGCGATTATCGCAGCGTGCTTAAGCGACCTTGACGAAGGGTAATTTCAGACGTACATCAAGATCTTTATACAATAAAATCCTTATAAATCCTTGTTCGTGATCGACTATGGATTATTAGAGCCCAAATACCGCAAAATATCCCAGTTAACAAACAATAAGTGCAGACGAAATCGTGGGTAGAATGTTCGATAAAATAAGTGTTTCTGCTGGACAAGCGAGTTTATCATTTATGAATGCAACCTGGGATAAATTCTAGGACCCTTCCAAAAACACTTATGAAATTTTCAAGCTCCCATAGGATTTCGTTTTTTCATGTACAAACCTAGTAAGCCAAGGTCACCAATAATTAACTGGTCATGTTACAACTTACGAACATCTACAATAAGGGAAAACTGCAAATAAATTCATAATATCTGTTTATGCTTCTCCACACCTTGCAAGTATTAGAACATAGGGAGAGGGAATCTTTATTGGATATATATATATATATATATATATCTAGAGTTGAGAAGGCGTACACTGAGTTAATACGTTTATCGTGACGTTTCGATCCAAACTAGGACTCGTTGTCAAACGTGAATGAGTGATTGAATGGGATCGCTAGTTCCGTTCGGTTTTGTGCTAGCAACCTGAGCTGCAGATATTTTCACTCATCAATATATATATATATATATATATATATATATATATATATATATATAGGATAACGGAAAGCGCACATAACAGGAATCGAATGACGTCAATTTCGAAAGGCGAACGGCATAAAAAGAATTGTCGACAAACAGTAATCAGGAAGACGAAAAAGAGCATCCGTTTTTAAAGACTTGGTTATGCAGTTGGAATCAAGCCAACGCTATGCATGCCGTGAAAAAGCGCCTCTTTACAGCGATTAGCAAAGACTAAATCCGTGGTAACTTGACTCCCTAATCCATCGCTGTTCCCAAAAGGAGTTCGCGAAGTCACTCCAGGTACCATGGTCAAGCACAGCCACGCACTGGCAAACAAACTACCTACACATACTACGGGAGGCAACTAAAGGTAATCAGAGTTAATTGCACTGCGATCACTTATTTGATCCCAAATGCACATCAACTGTTCTGGCCAACTGGGAAACTAAATACACTATGGTCCTTTTGGTTTCCCGGACCACGCTTTCAACAGGCCCTTCTCCACCAGTCATCTTTTGAAGGCAGCAATACACCTATTGATTATGCTTCATTTCATCTTAAATTTATGTAACTGCATTAATCCGAAGAGGAAGTCATCAAAAACAACCTTGTTTGCTACGGTCTCGCTCTCAAAGACCACTGCTAAGAGCTGGACTGACAGGAAAAATAAACAAATTTCAGCCAATAAACCAAAGGCGCAGTTTTCATCAACTACTAGGCATGAATTCTATCAAATTATTTCAGTTATGATAAACCAATCATTGGTAATCGACAGGTGCACTCTTTGGTCAATGTCGTTTGGAAAGGTGGGAACAACGGGGCACGTGTGATCGATCACAAGGATGTGTGATATAAACAAGAACGAATATGAAATTGGCAGTTCTTTGACAATGACTAGCAGTTGACACCAGACGCACAGCAAGAAAGAGCACTCAAAATATTGGACAAGTAACCTGAATATGACGACGGTGGTACGAACTTATCCTGTTCGTAGCACTGATAACTTAGCAAACATGAAAATACAGACACCATTTTGCTAAGTGGAAATGAAAAGAAGAAAAAGTAACAATTTTTCCACGGGCATTGACCGACGTTCAAATTTTGGTCGGTTTACGGGACAAAAAGTTTGCGTGTGTTGAAAGTAATCCAGAGTTATCTGCTTCTAGTTTTGTCATACTAGCTTTCTCCCGTTCACTCATTTTGTCTATATCACGCATGTGGTGCAGCTTCTTTTTCAGCTTCTTTCTGTACTTCAGTTAGATGTCGAGCAAGGCGTACGATTCTCGCAGTGTCTGGATCAACTGATCGCTCTGCTGCTTAACTCGCACATAATTAGTTATGTATTAACTAAGTATAATTATTCATACAACACACTGTGTGAAATTAAAAAGTACGATACAAGAACGTGATTTCGTTAGTCCAATTAACAGAAAATCGATGGATTCTGTGGATTAGGGATTGAAAGAGACGAATGACGTACCGGTAGACCAGTGCCAAAATATTTAACAAAACCGCAACTTCAGGCTGATCCCGACCACCGCTACGTTCCAGATCACCGATGGCTTGTAGACATAACGAGGCAGCAACTTCATGTTTCCCCTGAGTTGTATACTGCATCACAATCTGATGAATAGTCCTGAGCTTTGGGGGAATTGTGAGACTGAGAGAAGCTCGCGGCTCGTTCGGACTAGGACCGCTGTTTACCAAACTTGGATGAAAGCTTTGAGTGTACAAAGCAGAACCCATGTCACCTTGGAGTAGACTGGAATGCATTAAATTCATACTCATTGTCAGGTTCTGGCTAGCATCCATAATGATCCCGGGCGAAGGAAAAGTCCCATTACGACGATCCTGAAGGGGGTGGTATGTGTTCTGCACGCTAGTCAGGCCAAGCACAGAGGCCGCCATACTGGGATGCAATGAGGTCCCTGGTCCCATGGATTTTTCGAAAATCGCTTTAAGACAAAAGAAAGAAACGACACAAACGGGAACGGGAATAAGAATTGTGCGAATTCAATGTTAGTTTTAGTTGGACAATTGGTAAATGTCGCACAGATTGGAAAATCCGCTTATATATTGGCCCGACAAAGCTAATTGCTATGCGAGAAAAATATCCATTTACTTGGATTTTCACTCAGTAGCACAACATCGTCCGCGTATTCCAAATCAGACGGTTTTCTGTCTGAACAAATGTCAATGTCACTATTCTCACATGAAAATAGGGATATATCCATAAACATTTGAATGACAAAGTTAAACAGGAAAGGTGAAAGAGGGATACCTTGACGAATACCACTTCTCGTGGTGAATTCGGGTGGAACATCGTCACAAGCGCGAAGTCAACTTCGGCTGTTCGCACACAGAGACTGTAAACGTGCAAGGAATTTCTCTAACACACCCTTCAACGAGAGGCAGTGCCAATGAACTGCACGATCGACTGAATCAAACGCTGCTTTCAAATCAAGAAAGACAGAGATCGTGGATCTACCAAATATGTGCCCATGTTCTAAGATTTGCCGCAAAGCAAAAATTCGATCAATACAACTCCGACCGGGAGGGAAACCCGCTTCATTCTCATGCGCACATCTTTCACTAGAATTAGATTATCGTCGCAGGATAATGCCAACAAGTGGTTTGGATGTGTTGTTTATTAACCTGACTCCTTTGTGTTTCCATATGAGGATCTATCGCCTTCCTTGTAAACCGGCACAATCAATGATTCACACCGGTCCTTAGGAACCTTTCCCCTTGCCCAAATTGATCCCAAGAGTTTTGTTAACTCCAACAATAACACGTCGACATCGTCCTTGAAAAAGGACAGTGACAGTGGCGACTATCGCCTAGAGCCAGCTGCAAAAGACAAATGGTTTCCGTGTTGGTGTGGTCAGAAACTGGGCGCAAACAGAAGCGAGCACGTGGTTAAGCAAAGTCTGAGTCCACAGACGTGACCCAGAATGATCCACAATCCTCAATTGATTCACATTGCCAGTGAACGGTGGCTATGTGACCTATCTCAGTTCAACGCAGTGAAGCGAAAGGGGTGTCAGGTGAGATTGATTGGTGTTCGCCAGAAACAGCCTGTGGTCAGAACAAATATGCATGATAGGATCACCGTTGTCAGTGAGGTCGGCCTTGTTCCGTCTCCGCTGAAAAGACAGGCTGGATGTCACAATTCCCAACTACGACCACAAAGGCCGTAGATCGCACACTTTGGAGTAGTCGGGGCAAATTCTGGTAGAAATCGTCTTTAGCAGCAAGGGAGCTGCAAGCAGTGGGTGTATAAACGGATACGACGATCAGACAACGATACTTCAGCCAATTTCAACTTTGGTCAACACGTACAGAACTCATTGAGAACAACACAACGTGGCGAACAAGCTCGCTTTCAGTTATTCGTATTTATGCCAATACATAACATTAAATCCGTTTGTGAAACCCCCCTCTATGCGCTCAGAAACAATTTGTCCAGACTCTTAAACTTCCCTGGCCCACTTGTCATTATCCGACAAGTGGTCTACAACCTGGTCGTGTGACAAATTGATCAATTACACATACACAGACGCATTCTTAGAGTTGTGAACTGATGTGACTGCAAACCGATAATTTCCCTTGAACCACCTCCAGACCATATTTAATGTTATGTATTGGCATGAATACGAATAACCGAAAATGAGCTTGTTCGCCACGTTGTGTTGTTCTCAGTGTGTTCTGTGGGATTCTGCAAACGTTCAGAACCGTCAAATAAAATACACAAACGACTGTTGACTGGGATCCAGTTTAACAGTGCATGCTCGACTCGCACGCTGAAAGTAATCCCAACGCCGCCCTGACAACGAGTACATGAAATCGGATCGCCTGACGCCCGAAAATTAGTCTCACTGTGACAGAAAAGATGGTGATCATGACAATCAAGCTTTTGGCTTTGCAGAAGGACTGCAGTAATAAAATGAGTGTAGACCACGAAAAATGATTGCTTTTATGACATCCTCCACGCGTGAGTATAGCGGAAGAGTAAGACCCATTACATAGAGGGCAAAGGGTTGGCAACCATGGAGGTAAAACTCGGAGTATCATAGAACCACGTAGGGCTTCATAAGGTCAGACAT
This sequence comes from Fasciolopsis buskii, assembly GCA_008360955.1. NCBI lineage: Eukaryota > Metazoa > Platyhelminthes > Trematoda > Plagiorchiida > Fasciolidae > Fasciolopsis > Fasciolopsis buskii. The sequence goes on from LUCM01000300.1 coordinate 99,837, forward strand.
TGTAACGAGCCGGGCGACTGCGGCCTATCACCAAGGTGACCAGTGGATCTGTGATTCGAACTCCTGACCTTTTTGGTGACAGATGCCTAATTCACTCGACCATAACCGGTCACCACCTCATCTATTTTATTGTGCGTATCTTCACATAACGATTGTGTTTGATGAGATGACTAGATCACCAGAGGTGACCAAATGGATAAAGTTGTGACATTTGGACGTGAAAGTTGAGTTCGAATCTTCCCACCTCCACACACCCTCGTTTTCGGTAACGTTTCCGTGACTGCGGTCCCCAACTAGAGGTATTGTACACTCGTCGCATGATAAAACGGAAGTGAAACGTTACTGTTAATGATAGTAACATCTATACGGTTGCGGATACACATATACTAAAGTTGAGGGGATGGAAGCACAGTGCTTCCAATGGTTTCTTTATGGTCAGTTGAGCGATGATATCACATGGTGAATTATTTCATGAAAACATTCAATCTCCTACTACTAAAATGTATTTTCAGAATAACCCGAAGTTTATAAGCTTTTCGATTTAAAAGATAACAGAAATCGATGTGCCGCAGTTTAGTTTGCTGCTTCCGTGGGACAATCGGAAATGGCATAAATAAGAGTGAATGAATACTGTCGGACACTTTGTGGAGTGGTAAATACAAATAAAAGAAGTAATTTCATCTGAAGGTTACGTAGTTGACTCGACCGCTCAGCTAGTAAATCCCTTTCAGTAACTAGCATCCCGTATCATACATTTTCGTCAACCCGTATTCGTTGATCAGATCGACCTAAAATCTACAGGCTTCTCAGTGATGGACGCACAACTTCCCACAATAAATTTCCGCTGTGCTATTTATCTGAAAATAAAACAAATTAGCTGTTTTTCATTATTTTTAAAACAAGAAATCCATGAAATTTCTATTCACCAGAAATGGTAAATAGCAAGATGTCAGAGGACAACTAAAAAAACGGAAACTTTAATTAGAACACAAACTATGAGTGAAAATAAAACCAGAGAATAAGAAAACCAGAAAACAATACAGCACCTCGATCACTTTCCTTAATTGTGCCATCTACCGGTTCCTCATATTTTCTCAAATCAAGCATAAATTCCAAATGACGTTTTTCGACAACGGCTTGTGCCAACATTGCTTCGTTTTCCTGTGACCGCAAAAAAAGAATGAATGACTAGAACAGAACAGATTCACCCCCAGTTTTGCCTGAGTGTACTTCAGCTCGTCTCGGAGCCACCTAGTTTCTTCGCACAGACGTTGATTATGCAAAGTCAAGCGCATATTTTCAGCTTCCAAGCATTCCACGTACTTGGCAAACGTAACCAAAACCTACAGGAGCGTTTTCCAGTAAACCAAACAAAAAAGTGGGCAAACCTCCGAATTATCAAGACCGTCCTGAATTTGTTTCAGAGCAGATTTGATAAGAGGCAATTTCTCCTGGTTGTAAACTGTATCCGGATCAAATCCAGCTGGTAATCCACCGCCCATTTCGTTTTCGTTGTCATCTGTGCATTGTACAAGGGAATCTAACACTTTTAGAGCTTGTTCGTGGTCAAGCTTCAGCGATTCAAGTATGATTTGTGCATTCTTCAGGTTTTCTTTGACATAAGCAGGCATTCCCATCATAATTGCCAGCTAAAGAAGTACACGCAACCTGCAATATCCGATAAATTCAAGAAGTAAAATAAAAAATATTCCATTAAGATTGGCACAAAATTAACACAGCAGAAGCAAAAAATGAACCAAAATAATCCCAGACCATTGGGGCAAACGAAGCGATTAGTCCGATTCCCAGGTCTCCGTAGCAAAAATAAGGCGCCGCCACTTCAGACGTCTTAGAAGTGATTATAGTTGAACCACGATGAGATTCGTTGAGGAAATATTTGACCAACCACACGAAGCGTCCAACTCAAACAAAAACTCAAAGAAAAAACAAAAGTACACACATGATTATTGGGATACCAACAGGGGAGATTCACAGTGCAATGCGGCGGTATATGAGTCAAACGGCAGAACACAGAAGAAGCAAAAGGGTTTGTAAGAGGGCACAATGAAGAGAAATTTGGGATGGCATGAGAACTGGATCAAAATCATCAAAATCTCATCATCATCAAAATCTCGTACCAGAGCGAATATTCGACTAGATGGTAAGAGGACTTTTCATTACATTTTGGTAACATGCTGAAGTATGACTGTAGTGGAAGGACCATGCCCCAAACCACTAGAGCCCATTGTAAGAGGGATGGAGGGAAAACCAGCAACCATGACCCCGAAATTCGATTAACACAGAAACGCATAAGAGGCAATAGGTCAGATGTGACAACGGTTAGGAAGGCAGAGAACTGCCGTCTGCCACAGGTGGGGTATAAATACAAAAGAACGGGTCTACGACACGAAGGGGCCCAAATGATGAGCATCGAACTTGGAGTGATCTGGAAATAGAAAAGGTGCAAGCGAAGAAAAATAGCACAACTAGGCTAACTTTGAATGAGCAAACGCCGTGGAGTTATCAACGAACGAAGATATGTGGTCATCATCATCATCCACCACCGTTAAACAGCAAGGCAAGCCTCACTGACCGTTGCCTTTTCCCCAGAGTTACTTTCCTATAGAAAGAGCGAATATCCAAGGGGAAGAGAGGGTGGACCTACGCAGGTGGGAAAAGATAAGATACCGCTGAATCCAACACACGGAACATGGTCTAACTGCAAAAACGAACTTTCTCAATCATTCTGATTCGGTAGAAAATGACAACGCGATCGCCACTGTTCACGGTTCACTGCTGTATCATTCAGTGTCTCCAGCCGGCTAATT
>LUCM01000300.1:103899-141045 GCA_008360955.1 Fasciolopsis buskii
ATGGGTACAATCAGTGACTCCCCGCAAGATAACGGAATACGTTCCTCGTCCCGAACATCATGAAACAAGGAGGAAACTAGTTTCATCAGAGCTTCTCCGCCCAGTTTGAAAAAAAGTGGGAAGAGTTCTTCGGGACCGGCTGCTTTTACCTTCTTTAGAAGTCGGATATTCCACCCCACTTCCAATTCCGTTTGGGTTCAACAGACACCTCCCAAGGATTCGCAGCTACAGACGTCGACCTAAATACGTTAGCATGCGGCCAGTTAAACTGAGCCTTAAAGTGCTCTGCCCAAACAGTCCAGCCTTTGTTGTCTACCATGGATGAGCTCTCTTATTATCGCACACCACTCCACTAACCGAAGTTCGCCGACCACTGGTATCGCGTATAAGCCTAAACAAATTTTGGATGTTACCTGAAGCGTCCGCTACTTCCACCTCTTCGGCTACCTTACTCCACCAGTTTTTGCGGTCATTCTTACGATGCTGTAACTGCTGACGCATCTTATTCACCTCCTTTTAGTTACGCAGCTAAAGTGTTCGCTTTACCAGACCCACCGACCTTTGCGAGGTCCCGTATTTTTAATGAACACTGGATGCAGGACCACAGGCGAAACCCGCTGCCAAATTCACCGCCTGTTTGATCTGATCCCACTGCTCGTCGAATTTCGTAGTTCGTCTGATAGTTTCTGCCCATAGCTGTTGCGAACAGCCGAATCACACAGACGTTCGATGGCCAATCGGGTTTGTCGCCTGCGTGAATGGCCGTTGAGTTGCAGCAAAAATCGCACTAAAACTAACGCATGGTTCGATTCGACGTATGTGGTTCAGTGCGATCCATAACTCAGGACAGAACCGCACCAACGGTAACTTATTGCGATATGGTCGATCTAACCCGGACCACCTGTCGAGTTAGAGCCCCATGTCGCTGTGCGACACGAACTTTGTCCGAAATCCGTGCTAAACAGGAATAAATGATTGACCGCACAGAACTGGAGACGTCTTTCCCCGTTACCTGTTCGCTAAGCAAGCAAGGCGCACCACCCACCTAAACGGGGGTTCCGACGTTTTTCAACTTGTGCATTAAAATCCTCTGCTAGCACTACAATGTCAGAGCCTCTGCTCTTCCCAACAATAGTGATGAAGTCATCATAAAACACGTCCTATTGCATGTCAGTGATGCAGTCTGCTGTGGTGTGCGGAAAATGCGCGCAACCGCACGATAATTTTATGAAACACTATGAGAATCACGGAAAACTCTGGATTATGAAGTTAAATAGAAGTTGATGTGGAGTATTCCTAAGAGAGGATACTGGTAACGGAAAACGGAACAGAAAGCACACCACAGGCTCTCAATTCAAGTCAACACTATCACCATTTAAACTTGCACAAACGTGCTCCGGTTTTAGCCACTAATTCAAAGCATCATTTAGTCAAAAGCGGAAAGTGGAACGGAGAATAGCGAAAGATCGACTACAAAATAAGTTAAACAACCATATAATTGAAAAAAGATTTTGAATGGAAGAACGCCACTTACTGCAATGTTGAGCCACATCACCTACTGTCTCAAACTATCGCTTAGGAGGATTTCGCGGACCTTAATCCTGCAGCCTAACTGGGCCTACATTAACAAGTCCACTGGTCAACGTTTCCATGCTGGCTTCCCCGAACCATCAATATTTGCCTCAAACAACGAAGTAGCTGATTGGCTAGCATGCGAGAAAGATGACCAACCACCCCAAACTGTTCATAGTACTTCTTAAGATTTAACCCTTACGCCTAATCTTTCAGCTATTGGCAAGATTCTCCTACTATATTTTACCAATATTAAGAACACAGCAGTGCCTAGACGCCGAAAGGTTCCGCTTATCGCCTGCTCCTAATGGTCAGATTTTTGAGCGTACAGCAAGACAGATCTTACTCGTTCTCCGATCGAATAAAGGTTGACGCCCCGTTTACGTTTACCCTAGGTAGACCAGTGTTCCTCATCACTCAGTAAAGGTTGCGACTATTGCCCAACCAGCCTTTTTCATTTCCCTGCACTTCTCTAGCCGCGGTCATTTATCAGACTCTTGGTCAGTTGACGTCTCAGAGAGTTACGCGTCTCACTACGCGTGACGCCCGAAGGGATGGGTCTGCGATCATCCAAAGGAGGAAGTGTAGTCGAGCATATCCATCGTTTCTGAAGTCTACATGATTTAGAGTTCTGCGTGGCAGTCACCGCTAAGTGAACGGCTCCTTCGATCCACTCCCAACGTTCGCCCGGATCCCGGGCATTTCGTCGTGACGATAACCGGATCGACAACGCCCACTGGAACTGATGTTGGCGACTATCGCCTAGAGCCAGCTGCAAAAGACAAATGGTTTCCGTGTTGGTGTGGTCAGAAACTGGGCGCAAACAGAAGCGAGCACGTGGTTAAGCAAAGTCTGAGTCCACAGACGTGACCCAGAATGATCCACAATCCTCAATTGATTCACATTGCCAGTGAACGGTGGCTATGTGACCTATCTCAGTTCAACGCAGTGAAGCGAAAGGGGTGTCAGGTGAGATTGATTGGTGTTCGCCAGAAACAGCCTGTGGTCAGAACAAATATGCATGATAGGATCACCGTTGTCAGTGAGGTCGGCCTTGTTCCGTCTCCGCTGAAAAGACAGGCTGGATGTCAGAATTCCCAACTACGACCACAAAGGCCGTAGATCGCACACTTTGGAGTAGTCGGGGCAAATTCTGGTAGAAATCGTCTTTAGCAGCAAGGGAGCTGCAAGCAGTGGGTGTATAAACGGATACGACGATCAGACAACGATACTTCAGCCAATTTCAACTTTGGTCAACACGTACAGAACCGTCGAATAAAATACACAAATGACTGGGATCTAGTTTAACAATGCATGCTCGACTCGCACACTGAAAGTGATCCCAACGCCACTCCGACAACGAGTACATGAAATCGGATCGCCTGATGCCCGAAAAGTAAGGCGAGGGAATGAGGTTGGGCCCGGGCTACCATAAAATTACTTGGATGTCAGTGCCTGTGAATCCTTGGAAAGCGCCATTTCATCACCCAAAGGGATTGAAATTAGGGTCAATCACCTGATCATTGCAGCGGAATAGATCGGCCGATCTCGACGAACTGCCACCCGTTTTTTTCTAACCTGGGTTGAGACATCTCAGTAAACTGGCTTACCTACTCGTTATGTAACACTCTGAACGAGCAGCGTATTCCGTTGTCAGGGTCACTGGTTGTACCCATCTTCACGAAGGGAACACGAAAGGGCTGTACTCATCATCGCGAGAGTAGTTTCATTCCGACAGATTTTAGCTTCGCAATGCTTCGGCGTTCGACGTCGGTCCACGATAACACCGTTTGCGAGTAGCAGACCGGATTTCTCCTACGTCGAGACTGCATCAACCAGTTTGAGTCTGTATCAGTTACTCGAAGCGCGTCAACAGCATTCGTAGAACAGTCATCATAGAAGTGGAGTCTTCTGTGCGCATTCCGAAGATACAGCATGCGTCTTTTTAGCATTCTTATTTCTAGCTGGGAAAGCTTTTTACCCTATCCGATTAAACGTAGGGGCATTGCGGACACGGTAGTGAAGTGAACACTTGGACCTAAGTACTGTCTAAAGTATTTCCTGCGCTTCCGCTAATACTCCCATCAGGTAAATCTATTCCGCTGGAGTTCTTCATGGCACTATGCGGGGTCGCGTTATTATGACCAGCTTCAAGCACGAGTGTAGTGGAAGGAGTATGCCCATAGACAATAGGGGTCATTACAAGCGGTGCAGGGGGGACCGGCAGAGCGACCCCGAAACTTTGAGTGGCGCAGAACCAATCTAATTAAATCACGTACGGTAGGGAGTTAGAAGAACGGAAATTGGCAAGGAATCCAGCAGAAGTAGCGCTGGAGGCATTTGGGCGAGCGATACTTCGCGGTTCCACATATCTTAGAAGGGATTTTTATCTCGGAACACTAACTTGAGGCTTCGACTCAAAAGTCTCACCCACAACGTAGTGAGGCACTATCCAGCACGGAGACTTATAGTAAAGGTGCACTTACTGCTATCCAACCTGCTCAGAGTAATGACCAGCAGGGTCCTGACTATGGTGCGCGGCAACCGAAGCAGCATGAAACTTATTACTCGTACAATTCCTGGAAGATTGTGGACGGGTACCGTCAGGGAATCCATCCAATGGACGGGAGGAAGAGTAACGTCCTCAACCTGTCTGTGGTTCAAAAAGAACCTCTGCGCAAGGCAACTGGAAGCCGTCAGGCTGAAACTAATCCACTTGGATCAATTAGTCTCCCATTGATTTCTTTATTGAGGTACCAAATCAAGTTGAAAGCCAACCTGGGGGATTAGTAGACTACGTCACTAGGATATGCGTTTGTGAGATGTTCATCGGTTGGTTTTCGATCACCGATGTCTACATAGTATAGCTAGGATTGGATAGAGTGCCCGGATGAGTGTTTTGCAGGTCAGGACTCTAATACTAGGTGCCGGCTGTCATAATAGCTTGTTTGAGCGTATGAGACTTAATAGACTACACTGGTTGGGTCACGTGTTGCGTAAGGTGAACACTCGTCTACCGCACCGTGTCCTACTTTGCGTTCCTCCCACGGAGTGGAAGGAGCTATGTGGAGGCCAACAGATGACGTGGCAACGTGGAATGAGAAAATGTACAGCAAACACAGGTAAAGGAGGTGCGTCACGTCCTCATGGTTGGGGTCCGAAAGACTCGTGAATTAGCCGGCTGGAGACACTGAAGGATACAGCAGTGAACCGTGAACAGTGGCGATCGCGTTGTCATTTTCTACCGAATCAGAATGATTGAGAAAGTGCGTTTGTACAGTTAGACTGCGTTCTGTGTTGGCTACTGTAGCAGTTATACTTTCCTGCCTGTGTAGGTTTAATTCCTTTTCCTATTGAACATCCACTTTTTTATAGATTTTTCTGACCATGAGGAGAAGGCAACGGTCAGTGAGGCTTGCCTTGCTTTTTAACGCAGAACGAAGATGATGGTGATGATGGCTACGTCGTTAGGTTTCCAGGCATTAGAGTCTTCGGCCTGAGATAACCTGTTTTATATAGCTCGTCGGGTCTTGGAAGCATTCAAGCCATCACACCACATCAAGGTGCAGTCTCACTGCGAAAAACCACAGTCTTCCATTTCGTTATAAGTGGGGCGAAAAAATCCGCACGCTTCCTCGGTACTACATTCTGAAGAAGGTAGTTCTCTCGTTCTCTTTTTATGATATGAATGAAGCATGACTGCAGTGGAAGGACCATGCCCATAACCACTAAGGTCCACTACAAGGGGCAAGGTACGGTAATTCCGACCCTGTAACCCAAAGATAGAATAATTGCATGTCCTCAGCAGATATGCCACTTTACTGGGAGTCGTTGAAATACAACAGTTTGATTAAAGTGGTCCTGAGTTGGAGGAGGACGGATGTGCTCCTTGCATGAGCTTTGTCGCCTGTATAGCGCTTGCAGAATAACGGTGGGTGCCAGTAATTAGGATGTGACAGAAATCAAGCTGACTGCAGGTGACCCTGCTGTATCCCGGCTAAGGTACCCGGTCTTTTGGGTTATCAAATTCATCCCCAAGCTATATATCACGGCAATACGGCATGGCGCCCCCACTCTTTCACTCGCCGTAATTATCGTAAAGGTGAAAAAGAATTCAACACAGTGACATGCACAGACTGAGCCGTAGCAATGATTCTAGGGGACGAGTTTTCAAACCACCCAGTCAGCACGGGGGCGCTAAAACGCTCCCAAAAGGGTCCGCCAGGGACCGGTTTCCAAAGTGGCATCATATCATAGGGTCTTTTCGCAAATTTACTGGCAAAGTCGTAGACCAAACATTCCCGGGTTTTGCTTTACTCCGAAGGCTGAAACACAGAGTACATTAAGGATTTCATGTATTGAGCAAAGCAGTTGACAACTTTAGGAAATGCTGATAAATAACTACGTGAATAGGCTACAGTGGATGAGTTTCGTCCAAGAAAATTCCTAAAGTTTATAGAACGTACGAAGAAATAGTCCTTGAGGCCTATAATGTTCTACCACGCGGTTTTAATGAGGTCAGGCGAATTCGAAAAGCGACCCAAAACGGTCTAATTGTTATTTCAAAGGGTTACATTTGGGGTCGCTTTAGGTTATATTCGGGTGTTTTTAAGGCATCTGTGCTTATTGGGCACTTCCCCCTTGCGCTGAAAATGGGATGTCGATGAGATTGTGGCAAACGATGATCGAAAACAATAGGGGAAACAGCTCACTCTGGCAATCCACGGCATTACTTCCTGTAAAATCCCTCTTGCTTTACATTGCTGATCTACTATTCGCGGTTTTCCCTTTTCCTTTGGAGTAGACACAACATTATTGGTGGTAGGAGAGCTGCATTGAAACCCACGACTTGATAAATGCCCAAAATGTTATGGAAAGTACGGAAGGGAAATCAGTGAAGCCGGAGTGAACAATTCAAAACAAAATCGACCCATAACGTGACCCAAATCGCAAAAAAAACTTAGTAGACACTAGAGCAACGATTTTTGAGTAGTGTGGTTAAGTTGATATTTGCAAAATCTGGAAAACCGCCGTGAGCCCTGACCAGTAAGCTTACCAGCCAGCATCAAGACTTAGACAACTAGGACAGTAGGGCGGGCTACAGGCCACGCGTACAAGGACGATAGCAACGGCAGGCAGTCCATTTTGTGCTTCGTAGGTATCTTCCAGTTCCAGTTCCGGTTAGATTACAGAACTATGCGGCGAATTGCCTCATTGTCCGGGTTCTTGCACGAAGAGAACCCTTGGATCAGACGATGCTTCGACAACAGGAGGGTGGAACCCCTCTTCAGTTCCTACAAGGGGGAATAATTGATGAAATGCTTTCCTTTCGACCTTCTCCTCAACCTTAAAATACACACAACGTCCCGTCCAAACACAACTAGCCATACAGTTTCGAGTCTCTCTGTGAATTCGCGCTTTGATTCCACCTCGACCACTTCCTCTGGTAGTCTGTTCCAGCGGTTCGCCGTTCGCATGGCAAGCGATTTGCCCCCCAAAACGGTAGTTGTATGCTCCCGCACAATCATCTTCCACTTCCCTCTCAGTGCATCGTCCCCCTTACCTGGAATATGGCTCCGTGGCGAGCCCGTATCTCGGTCAGATCCTTAATGATCTTGAAGGCCTGTATGAAATCAATTCTTCCTCTGCTTCTTTCCAAGGAGTATAAGCTAATCGCCCTCAGCTTCTGCTCATATCCCATGCGCCGCTGATTTCCAAACCACCGTGTTCGTTTCAGTTCTGTTTCGATAGGAAATAATTTACAGCGGTCCTTCATCAAGGATCTAGAGCTTCTTTGACGGTTTGAACAGGATCTGGCGTCCACCACTGGCGGTCTTGATTTATATTTCCTGTTTGGATGGCTGCCAAATTCGTGCGCTCGCTAAAATACGAGGGAGAAGCAACGATTTCTCACGTTTGATGCAAGAACATCCTTTCTGCTTACCCTTTATTGTTTCATAAAATCAGTGTTAGATAATCACATTATTGGTGTCTGCTTTGCAAATCGTTGATCCGAGGCTCAACAATACCAGGGATATTCCATGCCTCATTTTATTTCGTGATGAGTTAAGCACTTTTGAACCTTGAGATGTAATACTGTCGTCGGTAGCAATTCCCAAGCACGGACCACTCTACTGCAAAATAATTCTCACGCGCATTCAACTCAGAGTGATCCTGATTCTTTTGACCTTTGCCGCTCCGCGATCTATATTCAGTAGCTTGATTGAACCTATCGTCATGTTCCGCCCTTTTCAAAATCTTCGAGATTTGAACTTCTCGGGCACATAACATCCGACCACACCCTCTTACGCTGCTTTTTGACCTACGTCCTCCAGACGTCCGATAATCGATCTGCCTCTCTGTTCCTTAGCCATTCCAGTGCACAAAACTATACATTCCCTGCGTACGTCCTTATCGAAATGGTCTCGATGCTTGCACATAGGATTCTCAGCGTGGGCCAACTATTACATTCCGCGAATTAATACTTCCGGCTCCCTGCACAATGATGCAGGGGACAACCCGAAGGGATTCCCCCACTGCATTCAGACGGCCGCCTGCACCGTTCAGCCCACTAGTGTTCTGCGAGTGCCATTACCCCCGGGTCTTTAGCGGGCTTGGCTGCAGTAAGCGAAGGCTCTCATATTCCACCACCTTTTGTTGCTGCTTTTCATTCGATTAACCTCACCTCAGCGGGCATGGGGCCCCGTTAACTGAAGGTTTCAGATTAGCATCCAAGGTCCTTTCGATGGTGGTCACAGAAACAGTCATCCACAACCACGGATTTTGTCTTTGCGGTATCCCCAGCGTTCCAGCGGCCACCTCATCTCTTTTCCTGCATTTCCTTTTAGTGATAAAATAATTCTCATCATTCGCAGGAAACGGCTTAGCCGTCACTGGGCTTCCAAATGAGGATATTGACCGGCAGTGGAAGGATTCGAACTCGAAACCGCCAATTCAAGACTTCTCGACTTCATCTACTCGACTACCACCGGGATGAGTGGGCTACCTAGACATCTTTCGGGGTCCTTGCTCACTCCATGTAAATGCTTAAGTAGTCGACCAGTAGTTTCGAATTGCTGTCGTCGCCAAGATCAACAGACCTTTCATCCGCTGGTAGTAGCCCAGTCTCCTCCCTAAGTTATCCTTGAGGTTTGATGACGGCCTAATATTTCTTGAGCTGTCTCCTGGCTTACCTGAAAAATTTGTCACATGTTTGTACTTGATATCGTGCACTAGCCCCCAAACGTCGTTCCCATGTTTCACACAACGATCCCTTTTGATAATAACAATGATGCATATTTCTCGATTTGCGATAAGCATGTGCAAGTCAAGATCAAATTTTTACAAGGATGCTGCAAAGAAAATGCGAATAACAGAAATCGAAAGGGATAAAGGAATGAGTGCGATCCTGATTTATTGGATAAGCACACTGGTAAGTGAAATGAGACGCTGCAAAGTGATGCGGAAAGTACAAATATGCCGTGATAAACGAAAACCAAAAAACTAAATTCACAAGACCTTACAAGGATTCCTGGGACTGTTTGCGAGCAGTGGACTACCAGTCATTTCCTGTTTGAGTGCACTAAATGTGCGCATTGCTGACGCAAAACATGACCAGAGATCAACGGCAGATGTGGAGATGCGACAGGAATCGCCAGACTGCAAGGGCGTTACATGCTGAACGAAAACGTTGAGCTGAAGATATGTAGAGCAATCGTAATAGGATAGTTGGACAGAAGTCATGCAAGGTGGATAACACACGTATTTGACAACGATATACAGCCAAAAATGCCAAAAGTGGAGGATATTTTATGTGGAATTCTCAGTACTAGTGATTGTATTTACACAAAGATGGCGGTAAGCTGTAACGGGAGGTGCATCTGATAAAAGAAATTTTGTCTAAAAACATTTCTTTAATATACTAGCCAAGATCGTTTTCTATGCCCTCATTTTTGTTGTGGAAGATTTTAGTCTTAGCCAGCAGTGCGGTTGGGGAATATAAGGTTCGCCTTATAAAAAGTTCATCCCAGGCTCGGACGTTCTTTGGCTTTGCGTGTTTTCGCTGCCCGCCGTATGGCTTGTCCACCATTTTGTTGCCTTTTACGGTTTTCTTGATGCACGAGAACCTACTTTTCGCGTGCCATGGGCTTTTACCAGTGTTCCATGATAGCGCTGTCTCCCCTGAGGAATCTGCCTTATGTATATTTCCTTAACACATTGGTCATTTTTGCACATACTGCATGCTTTTTCCTGAATGATGAACTTCTGGGACCCTTGTCTTGTATGTACAGCAAACAGTTTCTCGATGAGTTGTGCGGCTGCCCTCAGTCTCGAGGCCTCTCCAGTCCCAACGTATCCCTCGTCATTCCGTGCAGGGAACTGCGCCACAAAAGAAGTACTCGTAGAAAGGTCACATATTTGGCTGCAAATTTTTTTATACCTTACTTTCTTTTTTCATATCTGTTTTACTACTTTCCTCATCGTTTTGCATCCCTATAATTGATTATTTATGTCATCGTCACCGATGTTCTGAGGCGGGTGGAATTTGGCAAACGGATGTTCTCCGAATTCGACTTCTGCTCCTTAGGTAATTCATGCCACATTTTCACCAGCTCTTTCATGACACCTGTTCCCTGCCTACCGGGAAACTGCGGGTTTACTAGGTATGATGTAGTAGCGCCTCTCGTCTGCAAGTCCGGATTTTCCGGGAGGCCAGCTGTCTGCCCGCACGATTCTTGTACTGTTTAAGGATTTAAGAACCCAGGTCTCCATTTCAACAGCTGTGAATCTCATTGGGGACTATGCGATAACGCACAATTGTGCGATGAAATGTGGCGATCACCCGGTTGCCTACTTCGGGTTGTGGCATCTTGAGGACAGGAAAATAAAGATCTTGCTACGGCTACCTTGCCTAGATTCCTTTTATGAACAGACTCTGCAAACTTATGAGGCCTGAATTGCCAACCACTGTTGAAAACTGAAGGGTACTTCTAACCCTTCTACAATCCTTGCGGACTTCGGATTCTCCGAAAAGCGCTGCCCTTCATGGAGTTCTAGTGCGTTATGTCGTCTGACGCTGGTTTTCCGTCAAGCCGTATTCTTTGACCAGGCTTTCCTACACGAGCTGGAAGTCTTCGAATCCAGTTTTCCAATCCACCTGCAGTCTATCTGCCGCAATTGCTGGCTCATGGTTTGCATGGTCCATTTTAACACGATTCATGACCCCTTAGTCTGCTCCGAGATTACTGCTGTTGACTCCATCATTCCATTTCTTGCCATGGTCGTCAAAGAAGCTAGCTTTTACTACTTGCACTTGGAGTTGGACACCCTGGTGACTTACGCACAGAACATGATGCACCATTCCCTATCCCTAGCTCTCGACGAGTATTCTTGATGCGCTGCTAGGCCTCGTGAAATACAATCCATATTTTTCATTAATTTTGCCTAATTGACGCTCCTCACAGTTTCCCACGTTTAACGCATGACCACTGAACCCACTCGTTTTGGGCGTAAATCCTGTGGAGCCTGTAACTCGGTCCCGACCATTTGCATAGGCCCTTTTTCGTAAGTAATGCATGCGATATATTTAGCGGCTTTCTTTTCACGGAAATCTAACGCACACTGTACGATCGTGTGACGCATCAAGTGAAACTGAAGTAGTGGAATAATGTAGTCGAAAATCTTCCCCATAAGAATGAAAATGCTTACTGACACCCAAGGAAGAAGCGGCCAGTTTGGCAGCTTAGCGCAGTTGACAACTAGTGGTGGAACGTAGCGCTCAGCCATTCTGCACGATGCGGACGTTAGAACTTTGGCGAGATTGTTCAAAACTGATCGAAAATCCTGTTGCTGCAATAGGTCGGTGAGGATCAAACTAAATTTGAAGATAGAGCCAGTCCGGGCAGCAGTATATAAGTGCTCCCATTTTTCGGGCAGGATTTCTGCCTAAAAGCCTGGGTGAAATAAAACCGCGAGATTACTTTTTTCTTCACGATATCCATTGCTTATTCTAGCGGCTTGAATTAAGCTTTTTGGAACCTAATAACGCACAAACCTCATTCCCACAGATTGGGGAAATTATACATATATATGTATCTATATTTACTAAGGAATATCTCCCGAAAGCTGAGAGACATGCTTGGTTGCATGAAAAAAGCGTTACATTGGTATAGCACAACTCGTCGAGGGGTAGAACTCAGAGATAAAGGAAAATCAGTTAAGGTTAAACATCGTTCCCAAGAGATCAATGTTACCTATGATAAGCGAGGTGCGCCATGTTTAGACAAACCAACAGTGCGCAACGCAGGCTCGGACTTCGGTAGGAGGACAGCAAAAACTGTCAAGATATGGCCGAATTCTTCACACTTTTACAATTCTACATAATATCCGCAGAATTCAAACTGAAACAAGGAAAGTCAATGGAATTAGGAATGACGGATTAAAATTTCCGTAGTCAAAACTATGGAGGAAATGACGGAGGAAGATAAAAGAAGAGTAACTTGAAAATGGGAGTGTAACCGGAAAATCATACATTGTACAGCATTTTGGCAGACAAGAACAGCAGTGAAATCCATTGGTAAGTGTAAGAAAAAGAAAACCAATGGCGAAGAATTTGGCGAATCATTGTTCGAAGGCTTGGAAAAAGAAAATTTCACCTAAGGCCTGCATGAAAACGAAGAGTAGTATGAAATTCGATAAAAAACATCGACGTCAGTATGAAGTGACTATGGATATTTTCTGCTCCTTTCAACGAGAAATGAAATTGTTGGCATTCACAGATGCAATAATAACCCCTAGGGGACAATTCGAAGGGGATACCCTGAGCTATGTGGACAGTTGAACGGCAGGGTTTATACGGGTGTATTCGTAAGTATTCATTGTCAGTTTGATGGGCGTGTTAGCCAAGGCCAAGTCAAGCTGTGTGCATTAGAAAATTTGCCTTTTAATACCATGTTTCCGTTGGGGATCGGAGCATATGGCTTCTAGCTCCAAGTGAGCTTTCATTAGGGATCGTAAGTTTTCACTGGTGGACAGTGGGGATTAATAACATGGTTCTGTTTCAGAAATGCCTGAAAATTAGGTTTTTGTGATCCACCGGAAGCAGCATCCTCGGTGCAACTGGATAGCCTGAAATAATAAAAAGGAGACGGCAGTCTGGAAAGTGTCCCAGCTGGCTGGTTACGGAGAGTGACAAAGAAGGGAAAATAAATAAAAGATGAAAAGTACGGACTTGTATAGGAAAACGGGAGACAGATCCGATATATGGACACGTCTGTGGGTGTGACCGCTTTGGGCATAGAAATATGTCAAGTGCAGTTCCACCCTTGAAGTAATTTGAACTATTTCATTTGCCCAGTGGCCAGAGTGGGTTAATCTGAGTTGTTGTCCAGGTTGCACTAGTATGTATGGTTCTTTCGCTCTTTTAACTGGAGTTGTCAGGATCAAAAATGGAAATCAGAAATAGGGGAATTTTTTGGGGACTAGCCCTCATATGCCGTAGTGGATGTGATCAGGTCCGGAAGCAAGATTCCCCGTTTCATCCCTGAGAAAAATAGGAAAAATCACCAAGTGTGGGGAAAATCCAACGTGTTAGACGGGGAGGGAATTTAAGAAAGAAAAGTGTCAATGAGTTCGTCGTTCTGATAGTATCAAGAGGAGGTAAACCGGAGGGAGTAGTTCATCGCTTGTGACTCCAAGGAATAAGAAGCAGGTTTGATGAGGCTATAGGTTGTGTATTTTATGGCTAACAAAATGGATTAGTGACTGGAGCAAAGGACGTGTCTTCAGCTGGTTCAGAATAACCCGTACTGTTGGATAACTGTCATTTTTCAATTTTAGACTTATAATATTAGGTGTGCACATGTGAAAGAAAGTTTTGGAGAATGATGAAGATTTCGAGCACGATTATACGATGATCTTTCTAGGGGACGTGAGCAAACGTGCCTGACATGCATATGGGTGACAGGGGAGGCGGGGTAGCTAATCAGGTGGACAGGGCCATGAATGTATGCAGAGGGCCGAGTGGGTTAATACGCCACCAATTCTACAGCGTGAGGGCCAGTAGCATGTAAGACAAACACGAGCAGCGCGGGTTATCCCATTCCACTGTACCTGGTCCGAGCTGATGGAAGACAAATCCAGTGCTGAAGATGGTCATTTCCTTTACAGCCCGATTTCATTATTTTGTATTTATTTTTTCCAACAGGGAGGTAGATGAGCTCACATCGGAACTTTCCATAGGTCGTCCGCACAATAAAAATTGGGCTTATTGGCATTTTTCGCAACTTCCGGGATTGGTCTGCCTGCCGCACGTCCTTAAGTCATGGCCTTATTGCTGTTGCAGCGGGGGGTTTTACTGCACAGAGCTATGGAAACGAAAATTAGGGATAAACAATCACGCGGATGGGTGTAAAATTTGTTGCGGGGTCGTGCGCGGTGATATCAACAAAGCTACTACAAAGCCTGATCAAGTTTCGTGACGCACACAGTGTCTTATATGCAGGTCAGGTGAGTGGTCTTCCCTAATGTGAAAATAGTCATCGCAGCAAACTTGAGAAAGACATGCGCAAACATTTGACCGTACTATTTTTCAATGTTACTCTTCCAATTAACGGTGCTGCACTGGGGGAAGCTTCGTCGTACTTCCTGTTCACTGTCTCATGAGTCTGGACGGATCAAAGGGCGGTAGTTTTTTCATGTATCGGGATGTGGTTACAAGCCTTTTTTCGGCAGAACACCGATAGCTACGATGAACTCTTGTTTCCGACGGTTTTTCGTTTCTTCTCGTAGGTGGGTCTTCAGGGCCTAGGTCCGGAGTAAGATGTAAGAGCAGATCATGAATGGCTGAATGAATGCCAGCCGTTTACCTAGCATTGATTTAAATCCAAAATATGCCAAGTAGCTCTCATCGGAATGCCGTTAATACGCGAAATGCTTGCCATCACTCGCTTTGCAGTGGGCCCATGTTGCACTGCATTGTAGACGGCGAGCCTACTTACACTGTGATCGTAAAGGGGTACGCTGTTTATTGTGAAACAGGACAGCAAAGGGAATACAATTGGATAAGGGAATAAAACTAAAACTGTAGGCAAAAAAACAGGGAACGACAAAAGACGTATATGCTCCAAAGTTTCCGGCTGCTGACTGCTATGGTCGCTGGTTTGACTGGGCTCGATACGTTCTGCATCTGCAGCACGTCCCAATAGTGTCTGCTGTGATACAGCGTGTTCCTTGGTGCGCAGATGATGCATTCTGGTCTGGTGTGAGTTAGTGTGCTCATGGATCTGTTAGAAGCAGTCCACTGCCATGTTCTATGTATTCTTTTTTCTTCTTCATCCCGTCTTTTCTTTCCCTTTTTCTTTCTATTTCCTTCGTTTGCTTTCTCTGCGTCCCCTTTCTTGACTACCTCTCTTTCCTTTTTGATATCACAGCCCTTGTCTTTCTTTATATGGTTGGAACTGCCATCGATTTTTATTCAAGTTTTCTCTCTTTTACTTGGGTCCGAATACCAATCAACCATCATCTGACAGCCATATTCCTTGCAATATATGCCTGCTGAAACTTCCTTTAACGTGCATTGGGAGCTTCGTCGCCGCCTGATTTTCGCTTCATATCCTATGCTTCGCTGTGCTTGTTTGTTGACTGGCAGCCTTTTAATTTATTTTTCCAATAATTCTTTGCAGCATTGAGTAAATTCAAAAACCCTTCGTTTCAATTGTTCTGGACATTTCGTGTTAGGTTCTGGCGGTTGATCAAAACTACGCCTCCCGAATGACTGACTTCGTACTGCCGTCCTGTTTTAGTTTCTTTTAGTGTCGGATTTTGCCGGTCAACAGTAAAGGTTGGTTAAACGCATTGGGCGCGACATTTTATGAGGTAGACAGCTCATCGTATGCGTACAACAGAGGCAGCAAACGCACATTTTCGGTGGCATGCATATAACTGCACACAAATAGAAGAGTTAGTCAGGCGGCCATTCATTGACAGGTGCCTCACAATCGTATCAACATTGAACCATTTTTTCCTCACAGGAGGTGCGGTGCTCCTGTGAGTGTGATTAATATTTTTCTTGGTGGCACACAGAGACACCCACATATAGCTGCCGATTTAGTCGCCACCTGATTCCCCATTTGCTTCCCGAAAGCAGTGACGCCCCTTAGTAACTTCGACGAGTAAAACGCTGGGACGAAGAAATTTGTTTTCCTGCCCACCCTTAGCTCCCGTAGCTCCAGTGAGTGGTCATGTAGCACTGATATCGTGGTTCATGTAACCATGTGTCCGTTAGGTTGCCTGCGTTGCCTTCAAATTGTTTGATGGGTACGAGTCCTCTTTGGTAGGTCAAACTATACAGAGCATAAGCAGGAGGCCCACCGGGATGTGCGAAGGCCATGGTGTCAAGTGGACCCTATGTCTCCCTTCTGCAGCACTCTCTGCGCTGTTCTTATTTTCCTCAATATTGAGAGATTTCCGCTGGATTTTGCTTCAAGATGCGGACTGGGCAGGCTTGAGAAAAGCCCTGCTTGCTGGTCAAGGTTCAGCCTGCCCTGAATGAAACTGAGAATTCATCTGGCAACCGATGAGTTTAACTTGGCTGCCTGAAATGGATGGCTTGCAGCCTCCTACCCATAACGTTTTCCTCCACGTTATCCTTTTCATGTCTTTTTCCAGTTTGCACCATTAGCTTGTTACGCACCAGCATACCTTGCAGTGAACTGAAATTCGCCGAAAGGGTAATAACTGGCGGTCAAAAACCGTTGTGGGTTTTCAAGGCCTGATTGACCTTCATCTCACGGCTAATTCTCACGTTCTTAACACACAACTGGACAACGAAGTGTGCTTGGAGAGGAATGCTGTTTAGGAAAATCTTGAATAGTCTTGAGTCAAATGTGAATCCGTCCGCGGGGACCCGAAATATTTGGTCTCGCGGGTAATTCGAAAACCGGGCTGAGAATTTGCTTAAGAATTAGTTCTTTTAACCGGTCCGTCGGTTGAAGATGCTTCACCCGATAAAAGGCTTTTGATGAGATTGCATATGACTAAATCCTTTTGTCAAACGTTGGCTTATGGTAATCTATGAATCTAGTGGACCATTTGCTTCCCCTCAAGACAAGGCTGCACTTATTACACTTTGCCACTCTTGACAAAGTAGGTTAATAATAAAAATAATAACGTGTATTTCTCAATTTTTCAGGGGCAAGGGCAAGGGGAGATCGAATTTGAGGCATCGGTATTCGAATCTTCCATTGCCTTCAAGGCTACCGACAGTAGCTCAGCGTGGAGATGTCTTGACTTCGGGTCGATTGTCAAAATAGAATATCCAGTAAATTCCTCCGGAGCACTGCCTGACCGCAAGAATCGAGCCAGTGGCTGAAATAACAAAGGAGACAGTTGATGGGAACAGTGCTGATGTATGATAAACGACGCCAAATCGAGGGCTGTGGGTTTCCGTGGTTCCAGTGTGCGTAGGATTCGCCGAAATTGCGAGGCACACTAATTAACGTTTTTCGCCATTGTCTAAGATAAATCCTCTTTTTTCCCGCCAACGGACTCATCGTCTATCAAGGTCCGCGGCGTATGCGCAACAAAATACAATGAAGATTCCTGTGCGAAAAGTCTTTGGCTGCTTTGGCATTACTCTGATTTTCCTTCAGTCGGTCCACGCTTCTGTTCCAGGCCCGTCCTGGCGGTGAGTACCTGAGCGGGACGTCTGTAGAAGCTTCAAAGAACTTGCTTTGTCGGTTTTAAAAGTGCTGTTTGAAGTTTGCGAACAAGGCGCATAAAGAAAATAGCAAAATTAGCTGCTGGCGGATTTATTTGTTGCAGATGGAGAGAATGACGCTGAAGCACTAGTGATCTCACCATCCTTGGGCAAAGGCAATCGTAAGGTGTTTACAACTCCCCACGCTTTGAAAACCTCTACAATTCTGGGTAATGAACCGTAGAAAAATGGAAGCCAGATAGATTACAGCTAGGCGTCGGCTCTGGACTAAGAAATTAACGCTTTAAGAACGGGGCTAAAGAACAAAGGTGAATGCGCACTTCCTTTGGAGTCCGCCAATACCCGAAAAAGGCATATGAATGTAAGCCTCAGTGGCGTACAACACCAATTTACGGGGCTATTAAATAACAATCTATGAGCTTATGTAAATCACACAAGTTACAGAATTTTGCAACCATTGGGCGGAGATAGTTGAGACCACCATAATGATCCAGAGGTGGCTAATGAGAAATTCTGAATTAGTACTGGCACAACGGCGCAGACTAACCGTAAAAGCCACCTCAAACATACAATCGAAATCTGAGCTCCCAAGGGCGGTGGGCCATCCATGCCGAAAGATTGATTAGGGCGTGAGACAACCGAGGTGCACTCCACAATCACCTCCAGAGGGCACACCTTTGTGATGGAGAACGCCAAGCAGGTGGTTACTCACAGCATCCAGCGCATTACGAGATCAGCGTAGGCTGTAAGCTTATGGGCAGGATGCGATAAATCTGGGTGCCGCAAAATCCTGGCAGCCATTAATAACAACGGCATACAAATTTCATATCAGGTCAGCCGCAGCCGAAGGAAGGCGCAAAGAGAGGAGAAGCTAGCGGAGGTCATAATCGTCTTTTGCAACTAAGCAGGGAACACATCTAAAGCTATCAACACGTCAGTCTGACCTAGCTAATCCATGAAAAGTTAAAGGACAATAACAAATATAAACACGCTTTTGATGAGCCATGGACTGACATGCACAGCTCACCATGACCTTCTCAAAATCCCATCTTACCCTTTGCATTTATCTGGTTTCTTGGATGCGAGAGGGGGAGGATATGGATGTCCGCTATCTGGATTCAAGCATGGCATTCATCTCGGTCAGTTAACAGACTTTGATCCTCAGGGCGAAGGCTTTTGGCAGAATAGCTGCAAGGCTGGCTGAGTCACTTGCTAGGTGGCGGGATGTTTGACGTCAGAATAGAAAAACGATCCCCACGCAGCGAAGTTGAAATTTTCGGTAACTCAAAGGTTATTCTAAAGGCCAGTTTTTATCTACATTGCTGACCTTGACGGAATGACGTCACTGGCAGGTGGATGATGCCAGAGTGGCCTGTGAGGCAACAGAATATACTTATCTAGGACCCCTTAAAACTAATAAACGGGACTACCAGATGTAAAATATAGCCAAAGGTTAGTGGAAGCCACCCGTCCACTGAACCCTCCATGTTGCTTCCACGTCCTGGTGATCACGGGACGCTTTTAAACGGTTCGGCTGCTGCCTCAAGGGACATAAAACTGACGATAGGCGCGAGAAGAGTGGGCTGTGCTGAGCAGGAAAGGTGCCACTAGAACTGTGACGGAGGTTCTGAATCTGTATATTTTTTGTCTTGGCTGTGCAGTCCACGGAGCCTGATCATGAGTGATCTCACAGGAGCCGAGGCCGGGATAAGCAACGCTTCTTAGAAAGCATGCATCATGTTTACAACAGATTTAGCGAACAGTGTTTCGAAGGCGAAAGATAACGCTGGAAAAAGCAACACTATATTTCAAGTGACCAGATGTTATTCCTACTAGGAATGCATCCGGTTGTAAACGACATCACTGAAACGATCAAGGCACAAGAGAGGTCGTCCAACTAAATCTTTGTAAAGAATATGTAGTTTACCGAAATTCAAACGTGTGGAACGGCATAAAATGCCGAAAAGGACAGAGCGGATAGAACGTCAACGAAACCTCTGCAGCAGGTTGCCTAAACAGAGGAACGTTTGAACAAGAAGCTTTCGACATGCAGCCCGTAAAGATCCTCAGAAATCTACTAAACGAGCTGGGCAATGTACTTCCAATCCTTCGAAAACAAAGCTGTTATGAAGTACAAAAAGAGCTCCGTGCAAGGTTCTCAGAATTTGTAATAATTCTCTCAAAGCATGGGGGAGAAGTCATGTAGAAATTGTCACATAACTTAGGCGATACTGGTGGTCTGTCGTTTGAGAACAGAGTCAGTATCAATGAAAATGACAAAAGTGTTCACGCGCAGGATTGGACAAGGTGGGCAACATATAGAGTAACGAAAAGGGGAATCACATGACACTAACCACAAGGTTTACGTTTAGGAAGCGTTGCGCACAAAATTCGAGTTAGCGTGGATCGACGGACTTTTACCTTGTTATGGTGACCACCGTATCAAACCACGCAACAAGAGGGTTTGTAAGGACGGGAGTAAATATAATCCACTTGACTGGATGAAGCAATAGAAATGAGTCGTAAGCCGATACTCAAATGGAAGGGAAGCCTGCACAAGGAGTAGAATCGATGTCAAGCGGATGGCGAAGGGCAGGACAGCAGGCGGTGAAAACATGAGCGATGGACTTTTCTTAGGAGCGCTTAGTTACAGACAGGCAAGAGTGCAACAGTAGTTAAGGTAAACTTGTTAGCAACAATGTACCTGATTCTCCTGAATTTTGCTATTGGATGCCGTTCTGGAACTTTCGAGGCCGTGCAGTAAAGAAAGAAGAATTCAAAAGAAAACTCAGCCGTCGTCAAGCTGAGTAAAAGAGTCAGCCCAAGCCAAGTGAGGTATTGAATTGCAGGTAAGCTATGGGGACACAGGGTACAGGTAAGGGACGTTACTCGAAACACGTTTTACAACGGAGTAAAATGCGTCACGCCGTACAACTCTCAGTTGTATCCTATATAACTTTTTTATAGCTTCAAAGTTTATTCGTTCGCCCTCACCGAAAGAGAATCAGTCATGACTTGAACTACGCGCGTGCGCCTGTGGAATTACATCAGCTCTCATTTTGAATCTTTGTGATCGCGTGTTTGGGGTTCGTGTGTATAAGCTTACTGAAATACTTCATTTACGAGTATTATAAAATTTACGAGTAAACGTGACATTTTGGGGTATTCAAATTTGACTGCACATTAGTCAAAAGCTGGATGCGCAGGATAAAGAGAACTAGTGGATATCGGACTTCACAAAACGAGGTCATAGACAGGTCTATGGAAAGCGTTATTTTGTTTACGGCAGTAAAGTAGAATTTTAATTGAACCAGCTCTAATGCAGTACAGGGCTAAGTGGTTAGAAGGCTGGAAGGTCAGTGCATATTCTCGTACTGAAAAATCGAGTCTGGCAATTTAGTGACGACAACGTTATCAGCTTGTGAGCTAGCAAGCACTTTGCCGCCCTATGTCGGAGTTCGGGGTTTTTAAAGACGAGACCGTGGGAATAGAATGCCAGTCGTTGCAGTGGACAGGAGTTTCGAGAATACTAAATCAGGAATTCTGGATAGTGTTTGGCCATTTCGGTCATATTCGCCCCGAGCCAACCGGACACAGATAAACAGCCGACGAATTTTATTGATCATTCTGGACAAATCTCATATGAAGGCCTTCAACAGATCCAATCTATTTGCTTGGTTATCTGTTTGTTTCAACCAGCCTATCTCCTTTTGTCAAAAATCCACTTTCGATCTTGTTAAAAATTCGTTTGCTTGTGTACCGGTGTTTTATACTGCAGGCGCTTTCGCTGCCCTTGGGCACCGTCAGCTTCTGACTGGGGACAACAAGTGTACTCAGACCACCCAGCCCTTATCCTCCTGTTTAAAGTACCGCAGCAACTTCATCCATTAATAAATCTTCGTCCTTTTGTTTGCTTGGCCGAGCACTTGCGGAACTCATCTAGTTCCGTCCGATACAACGCGGAATCACCGTCTGGCTAACTCTTTCCCCTAAGCAAAATGACTTTTCCCGTGTGGACCGCCGCAACAACGTTTGGCCATCTTGCCTAGCTGGTAAATACTCTGAAAATAAAGTGTGGGAAAAATGTGGGACCTTTGCTATCCTTTGCCAAACTTTCATCGGTGAGTGCCCTGTAAAATGTTAACTGGCACAATTTCCATATGTCCCCCCCCCGAAGGCAGAGGTGGCAGTAAAGAGCTATACAGCACCAGTAAACTGTGTGATCTTTCCGATTATGTTGCATTTCCTGGATTTCAGCTCCATAATTTGATGGAATTCCTGTGTCTGTTGTTTCAATCCTTTTTTCGCTTGATGAATGGATAAGGTTTACACCACGTAAGGAGCACCAAGGATTAATTTGTGCTTTCAACACTGCATCACGCAGCCTAATGGAATCTTTCACAGCTGTCCGGTGAACATTTATGATAACGAATACCAGCGGGTTGAGTTCACAATAATTGGGATGTTCGGTGAAAGCCATATCTTCTTTCGGGCTTTGTTAGTGGGTGCCAAACAGCCAGCGATTTTTACCCGAGATTAGGAAGGACTTACGACTTGCAGGAGAAAGCCTAACTGCTTTCTGAGTGGCTTGGAAGAATAAAGATTTGGCATACCTCGTCATTCGTGGCACTAATGCTTTGTCAGAAAAGTTGTCCGATATGGCACGTGAGTTACGGCGAGAGAAAAAATATCACTAGTAAAACTTGAGGCAACGCTTAGGGGATCCATGAGAATTTCCCAGCATAATCTCAGATTCGAAAGAATCACGACCGTCCACGGTAGTGTAAAGAAAGGAATTTTGTTAGTTAAATTGCATCACACATGACATACTAAAATTAATATTATTCATTAATGGAAAGGTGCCAAAAGCGAAAAGTGCGCATGACGTACGACGATAGTGGCAAAAGAGCAGAAATTCAAGCACTCACGGGCAAACGTTTATGGACATATAAAATAGCCAACAACACTTAACTGAGGTAATATATTTGGCAAGAGCACAAACCGAAACGAACTTCCACGTGGGGAGTTTAAGTCCAGCGGGATTTCGCGTCGGTGTCGATCAGCGTCATTTCAGCGCACCTCGTAGGCCACCAGGTACACAAAACAAACCGAAATGGATCAAAAAAGTCACGGGAAAATCCATTGAGGTGGAAAGCTTTCCAAATGTTGAGAAAAACACGAACTGAATTGGGTAGAATGGATAACGCGTGGCAAGAAACAATGCAATAGATCAAGGAATGGGAAATTTGGAGGCAGTTTATCTTGGAACAGATAGCCTAGTGAGCGGTATATTGAACGGACACTATCAGCATAAACGCGATGAATTTGGAAGCCCAATCCATTGGACAGGGAAGACGGCGGCACGAGATAGATGTGTAATGGTATGCCTAATTTATGAGGTTTGTTTTGGGCAATTTTGATTTCATAAATCACAGCTGGGTCCAGCGATGAAGGTGGGGTTGGAGAAAGAAGAGGAAGAACCGGAATCACATAAAACAATTTTTGGTGGACTCTGGTGAGGAAGAGTTTCCAAGAGCAGCAGCACATCGCCAACTTCCACAGACCAGGACATCGTCCTTTTCTCCATCCGCTAGATGACTGCGCGATTCAGGATCAAAATTTTTGCAAGGATGGTGAACGGGAAATTCGAATAATATAAATAGAAACGGAATAGGGGGCGACAGCAACCTCGAGTAATTTGAGAGGTTTGTTAGTTTGTGTATACTTCTCGATATACGAAAGGCTAGATGGGGATTCGCAAAGATTTTTCCATGACTGATTACAAGTCCTGCACTGCGAGTAACGCTATGCTTGAATAAGTCAAAGGTACGCATCGCGGACGCAAAGTACGACTGGAAGGCAGTGTCTGTCGCCGGCAGTTGGCCGGGATCCCTAAAAATGAAGAGTCAAATGGTGAAAATGGCAATCAATATGGATTTGGTAACGAGATGGAGATGAGTCAAAACCAGACTGGATATTATATGGGGCAGTGCAAAACGCAAAATGTCTGTAAGCACAGTCCGTTGAGCGAGGAAAGCGGCGACATAGGATGGGACTTGTCTTGTCGTAAGAATACACCATGAGGTTTGTTTTGAACAATTTTGATTTCATGAATTTAAGCTTAGTCCAGAGCTGAAAGTGGGGTTTGAAAAGGAAGAAGAGGAACCGGAATAAAATGGGGCAATATTCGGTGGACTCGTGTGGTGAACAGTTGCCAAGGGCACCAGTCTATTGCCAAATTTCGCAGACCAGAATAGCGGTTGATGAAAAATAACATAACGTTGTTGCTAGATAAAATACGCCTCGAGAAAGACTACCCACGGCATTCGAGACGTTGGTGCATTACATCTGCCAACAACGCTGTATTTTTGACATTATATCATTCACAATTAATAACCAAAACATGGCTCATCGATTTTTCGATGCACTCCTTACGGCATCTCAACATTCTTTATGAAAGTAGCTGAGGACCGTCATTTCTCATGGACCTTCACACTGGTTTGTGGAAGTTGGCGATGTGCTGCTGCTCTTGGAAACTCTTCCTCACCAGAGTCCACCAAAAATTGTTTTATGTGATTCCGGTTCTTCCTCTTCTTTCTCCAACCCCACCTTCATCGCTGGACCCAGCTGTGATTTATGAAATCAAAATTGCCCAAAACAAACCTCATAAATTAGGCATACCATTACACATCTATCTCGTGCCGCCGTCTTCCCTGTCCAATGGATTGGGCTTCCAAATTCATCGCGTTTATGCTGATAGTGTCCGTTCAATATACCGCTCACTAGGCTATCTGTTCCAAGATAAAGTGCCTCCAAATTTCCCATTCCTCGATCTATTGCATTGTTTCTTGCCACGCGTTATCCATTCTACCCAATTCAGTTCGTGTTTTTCTCAACATTTGGAAAGCTTTCCACCTCAATGGATTTTCCCGTGACTTTTTTGATCCATTTCGGTTTGTTTTGTGTACCTGGTGGCCTACGAGGTGCGCTGAAATGACGCTGATCGACACCGACGCGAAATCCCGCTGGACTTAAATTCCCCACTCAGAATATCTTTACCAGTAATGCAACTTCCACAGAAATATAACCTGACATATACACCATTAGCTCCGGTTTCTGCCCCCACCCGTTGCAAGCGAGCACTACGTCAACTTTAGTCTTTCTTTTATTTTGTCCTTATCCTTCCACGTCATGATTACACCTACTGCATATCTTAGCACTGTCCAAGAAATATGTTATCATTACCACTATAAGTTTCTCGTCTGGAACATGCATACCGATTAAGAACATGTTAGCACGTAAGAAAATTATGATACTTCAAGCAGGATGCTACTGGCTTCTTTGTTGAGCCGGGAATTAGATTGGAATCTTTTCATCGTCACATAAGCTGACGCAATTAGTGCTGTGACCCTATGGGGAGTTCTTTGTGGATACGAAACTTGACAGCAGTCTGCCTTTCCTAGACGTGCTTGCCAAAGGAACAAATACATGCACGTTGGATATATCTGCTTACCACAGAAATGCGCACGCGGAATAAACCTCACAATTTTAAATGAAACATGAAAGCTGCTACAAGGAACTCTGCATCGTGACAATTATAATGAGGACAGCACGAATAAAGATCTGCTAAATGAGGGAACCAATGGGAAAAATATGTTTCTGGTGTTTATGTGTAACGATTACACACAAGGCGTTAGCAAACCGAGCAACAATAAAAACAATACCGGGACGATGATCAAACAGCCAAAACATGAAACCTCCTGCCGTTAATCAAATGTATTTTTGAAGAGAAAACAAGGTTACTCAGAGCCCGTGGAACTGAAGTGGTGACCAGTGCAACCATAAGTCCACGTATGATATTATTTAGGATAAAGGAACCGGCAGCTTACAACAACCAAACTAACGTTCTCTACAGAACCAACTGCAAGGACTACAAAAATCAGTACACGGGACAAACAAAGCAGAAACCCAGGATAAGGATCTAAGTGCACCAGTCGGCTAAAAATAGGCATGATCCAACCTCCCCAGTAGCAGTCCACGAAAACACAAAAGGTCAAAACTTCATCTTCGAAAACGTGCCGATCTTCGCCGGGTTAGAGCAAACATTCGAGGGAATTTGTCAAAGCTTTTCAATCCTCGGAAAGATCGATACAAAATCACGTCGGTCTGGACCCCGTGTGTCTATCGGTCCCATCGGAGGACCAATAAATACATTCCAGTTAAAACGGACGCTGATTTAAGCCGAAACACGTCAGTGGTAGAAGAAGGTGGACAAAGAAATTGGACAGCGTCCTTGGACTGCCAATTCACCCCGAGCAGAAATCAACAACGACTGAAGTCTAGGTGACCATGGAAACCAAATAGCTGGTTTCTTGTTGAATAATTCCGCTCATGTTATAAGGTTCCCATTCCTCTTCATTTTCACAGTTTAACTTTTCTGTCCATTGCATAAAGCTCTTGATCGCCAAGGACTCCAGCACTACCCCAACACCCACCACTGCACCTAGGCCAAATTGTGCGCTTGCCATAGGCAATTCTGTTGCATATAGGCACGAAATGACTTGCGGTCCGCCACTAAAATTTGGCCTCAAAATATATTCTACAATCTTGTCAAACTGTATTTATTTCTGACTGGAACATGCACGCTGTTTCCATCACATTGCAGGTTCTGATCCCGCTTCCAGGAGCGCTTGAGTTATCCGCGAAAACATTCACATATACGCCCAGGTCAAGTTTGGTTTTTGTTTTTTCTGTCGCCTATGCACTTACCTTGCACAAATAGATCTTGCCCTGCACATTACTGTCATGAATCTAGAAAGATAAATACTATTTTTCCACTGAAAAGTGGTGCAGGGATCTACAACAATAGACCATTTTGGACCGCCAAACTATTGCTTCTGGCGATGCACGTCCGTCCTAGACGTAATGTGCGTTTCACGGTCCATCTTAACTCTGGGTTTTTATTTGCATCATTCTATAGCTAAGGTTGACATGGGCCACAATACTCTCAGCCGTCACTGCACAAACAGCTTTGGAAAGGCTTTGTGTCCCTGAAATGGGTCTCTTGTTATATATGGACACGCGTAAATACATACCTGTAGATGACCGTCAGATATTGTGGCAACTGGGCCCTCAATTTGTTGCAGTATTTCCAGCCCTGGTGCTTCAGTGTAATATATCGGCAACTGAATGCCGTCAAAAATTGACTGTCCCAATTTATACGAATACCAGAATAGTCTAACCAAAGATGCTCGGCTGCCAGGTGGTTTCGGGGTACTTCCGCTTTCGCCCAATCCCCTTGAGCATGGAAACCCCACGGGCCAAAATACCAGGTGGCTGAGGTATTCTGCTGCACCTGCACCAAAGGCTAAAATGAGTACCATAGCCTCGAAGTTCCGGATGCCAGCGGTAATTTATTGGACCCTTGCGATCGGAGATAGATGAACCCGGGAAAACAAAGGTGTTGCCGCCTCGGAGCTGGCCGTCCATGGCACCGGAAGGACATCGCATGGGGGGCACACTTGAGTATTGTGCACTGCACAACGGCCAAAAAATAAAGGGCCACTAAAAAGTTCCCATTAAAGTTAATGGAGCACGAGGCTACTAATATAATGCGAGTTTAAAATGGAGGAAAGGTTCACCCAGAGGTTCCTAGCACAGCAATGGGACTAATGAAATTGTATGTAAGTAAGGAACCTAAAGTACATGGCCCGAACAAAATTACAACGAGTACTAAGGGTTTTGGTGCGCTGAGCGCGAACATGGCAGTTGGGTCACGGCAAGCGGCAATAATTGCTGCTCCTCACAAAGTGCCATATTAACATCGATTGTCACAAGATTTTTCAGTGAGACATGTAAGCCGTTAGACTTACGTTGCGTCTCTCCAGTTTACAAAATCGCCGGGTGGATGAGGAAAATATTTGTGGTGGTCTTTCATACCTCCGACCAAAATGCTCAAAATATCGACCAGCCGTGATCTGGTATGAATAAATGATTCATTTTTGCTCACCATCCTCCCGAGTCTACCAGTCATCTGTAGTACTATAATAATTTTGTCAAGAAAAGTGTTCCCTCGGCTTGATCTTTTTCAACCGGCAAAATTGGCACTATATGACTCTGGCTGTTCACAGTGAACCACGCGCCCAGCAGCGAATACGGTACTGTGCATCCCATTGTGGAATTTCTGAAATTTATTATTCTTTCAGGCATCAAAATAGCTTTTAGCATGAATAGATGCAGCGACCTGAAAACTGAATCGGGACTGAAGCATGTGCAAAATGTAATTCGCTGCGCATCTACACAATGATTCGTACTCAGCATTGGGGAATCTGAAGCGATAAACCTGACGACTGGCCAAAGAGTTTTCAACATTACTGAAATGCCGCGCAATCCCCAAACCTCCCGACCCCTACCGCAACAAAGCACCATGATCTCTAATGTCAAGCAAGGGCAACACAAGTCATTCATGGCAAGTGTATTGATTGTAAATCTTACACGTACTGGTTTTCTCTCCGCCACACATCACAATCCGCTCCCAGCGACATAATTCCAGTGACCATTTTGTAAGTTCCATTGTCTCTCTCTCCACAATTCTTCATATGTTTTCGTCCCGTAAATTATTTGATGCAACCTTGAAGGTTTCCTGCTATTTCATCTTAAGCGTTATTTTGACTATTGAATGTTGTTAATTACCATTCTCCATCCACCTCATATTGTATCCAGTGTGATTTTGACCATTCTCCATCCTGTTATTGCACCGATATTGATCTCCATCTTTACCATATTACCCTCTTGATTTTTGATTAACCCGGCCACTTGACAACATTCACCACTTCTTCCCAACCAAATTATGCGCTTGCGATGCGCAGGTTTGATGCTTTTGAACATGGATTGACTCGCAGCGCTGCACTCACGGTCAAACCCAGAAAGTTTCGGCGATGGATCAGTCACCTCTGATTTAAAGCCCCTGCTGGACTTCCGGCAGTATGAATTTCGTCCTTCTTCCGTGGCCACGCCATGTGCAACACCATACGCCTGGATAAGTCCACTTACTTATGATGCACCTGTGTGCTAAATAGTCTTACGAGGCACAGTTCTCCCTGGAGCTTTTGCAGAGTGATGATAAATACCGGGCGGGCTGCGTTGTCTTTTGGTGACTTTCTACTTAGTACGCCTAAGTCGCTTGGTGATCTATCTCCTTATTATTGAATAGTCTGTGATTAGGTTCCATCGCCTTCCCGAAGGGAGAGTAAACAAACGATTCTTGGTATCAAAGATACTTCGAAAGTTTCGGTCGGCTACTGAGCCCTGATCCTGACACTAAAACCATGGCCACTGGCGCACCTCGAGCCATGGACTCGACTCATGGAAGCAAAAACGATTCCGGGTGTCCCACCAGTGCGCGGTGTCTGTGCAAAAGACCAGCTGTGAAACATTCAGGCTCACGTCATGCTCTCCCTGCAACAAAGCAGAGCTCATCTCACAAGCCGTAGGCAAACTTTGTTTTCCTTCGAAAATGATACACTTTGCCTTAGATAGATACAGCCATTAGGTAAGCAAATTGCTGAGGAACAGATTGACATGTCAGCAAAGCTGCAACTTGAGTCTTTTCTAGCCGAGCAGAAAGAATCACCAGAAAGAAGCGATGAAGACTATCCAGATCACGGATGGCCGTTCAAATCCTGAATTAAAATCTTATCTTCTCTTGATGCAAGCATAAGTGACCATGGAAGAAAACTTGCGGAGCCTCTTTGGAAACAAAGTAGGCGACGCGTGGAACGGACAACCTGGGTCTCAGAGGCGACGCAAACAGTCCCCGCAAAATTGTATTACATATAAACGACCATACCGTGTGCCCCAGGCTGCAAAAACACGCCCTGCTGAACCAATGATTACCCGTAATAAGTCTCATTTTCATTCTACATGGTGGAAATTGCTGCGCTTTGATTTGAGTGGCAAGAGAGTGCTAGGCGCAGATGGAGACGGGATATGGTGTTTCTGCCCGCTGTTCTCTGAGGTAAATTTTGCTCAAAATGCAGCAACTGGATGGACAGATGTGGCGTATAGGGTTGTGGGTGTTCAGTACTCACGGAGACCCCGTGAAATGCTTTTGTAAAAAGACACCGAACTGAATAGAAGCCTTGTTGATCCTGACTTTGCATGGGCCGGAAACAAAAATGTGTACGAGAAGCAGCACTTGCAAAGGGGAGGCCAGTTCATGTGCGCGCCACTCACAGAACGCCTGAAGCTCGTTTGGTCATCTGGGTCAAAACTTTCCTGCTAAACTAAAATGAACTGCACTACACAGTATTCTCGGTTGTTTGGACAGCTTGGATAGGAAAATCTGTAATGGGGTACTG
Source organism: Fasciolopsis buskii (assembly GCA_008360955.1). Classification (NCBI taxonomy): domain Eukaryota; kingdom Metazoa; phylum Platyhelminthes; class Trematoda; order Plagiorchiida; family Fasciolidae; genus Fasciolopsis; species Fasciolopsis buskii. Next base: position 133,549 of record LUCM01000300.1, read on the forward strand.
ATAAAAATTCAAGCAGGCGGGCATTGACCAGTCCATGTGAACTGCCGGAGTACCGGAGAATTCAAAAGGGTTTAAAAACTAAAAGCTTCCACCCAAACGGTTGTTTTTATTCCTTCCCCGATTGATGTCTTTAAGGTGTGGGGTCAGGCAGTAATCGCAGCGTGCACCAATGTTTTGAACTTGTTTTAGTTGATTGGTCGGCTAGCAGTGAGCAAAAGGGTAGGTCAGTCAATATGAAGATCACCTATTTCTAGCATATAAGAGGACATTTCAGCGAATGAACGTAATGGTAGAGAACCATTTGGTCCGAGGGCGAGTTGGCTTAAGGGTTTCAGCATGACGCCTGCTGCAGACGGCGCAGTAGTGCAGGTGTTGGGGTGACGACGAAGGAGGGCTGCGTTGCTTGTAATATACCCGGACTGGTTTCACCCAGAATTCAAAAAATAATACAAGCATACACAAAAATCAACAAAGGACTATTTTGTGCGAGACTCTTAACAGGACCTGAGGTAATGTAAACGCTTAGACTGGAGGCTAGAGGTGCGTAGGATAAGGAAAACATGCGTAGCAAAAATAACCAGTCCTCGTTCGTGAAAGAGATTTTGGTACCGGATAAGATTAGTGTGGTGGTGCAAGTCTGGTTTACCCCGAAAGTCCCGGAATCAGGAAGATGGCAAGGCAAACAGTATTTCATAAGAAGGTAGCAGGATTGTCAAAAACAGAAGATAACCCAGGTAAACCGAAACCGAAAGACAAGGAGACAGGCGACGCAAGATGGCGGGGCCAGCCACTCAAACAAGAAACTGCGGGATTGGTTTCAATGATGGTCTCTCACAATCCGTGATTTTGGTCTCAACTACTCAGCCTGTCTAAATTTCTCAGAGCAGGTAGTTATTCAGTCGGCTAAAGCCAGGAGAAGTGTAAGCCTGATTTTTCGCACAATGAAACTATCCAGCAGTATCCTCAGCATTTATAAAACACACGTTCGACCACACGTTGCTGCTATCCAGCATGTCAAAGTCGGATAGGGTCTCCGTTGAAAGCATTCAGAGGCATTTCACTAAGCAATTGATCCTTTGGTCGGCAACTCTGAATTACAAGGAGCACTGCCTAGCCCTCAAACTTGAGCCACTTTGGCTACGGCGACTGAAAATCAACCTGACGGTTTTGCATAACCTGGTAAATAAGCGCTCCTTCTCCACCAAACCACCTATATTCTCCTCTGCCAGCCCCTACCCTTTCCGTCATAGGTCACTAACCATCCATACAGAAGTCGCCAAATCCTCTTTAAGGTCGCATTTCTTTCTTGTTGTTCATGCTAAACGTTGGGACAAACTTCCCATTAGCATTCGGTGCATACAAAACCAATCCAGTTTTAAGGCTGCCTCAAATACTGACCATAGGGTCCTTCAATTGACCAATACCCCTATCTCGGAACAGCGTGCCTTTGAGTAAGCCATCGATTTCTAAATACACATTTCACTCCCCAGCATTGCATAACACTGCATCTTAGGGCGAAAAAACCTAGTATACTAGTGTAAAACGGCCAAAATCAGAGATTAACTCTCGCCGATCGCTGGGTAGATGGAATAGTTCTAGCCATCTCAAGGGAGGCCTGCATTTGGCCCACCACTAGGCCCAAAGCTTCCCAACGGGCAGACGTGCAAATACCATGGATGTGTCATCCCCGCTTTCCCATTCACTCACATACTTCTCGGTTCTACCCTGGTCACCCTACCGCATAAGTTATTCATTACTAGCCAACCCTAGGTCGGACCGTTTTATTGTGAAATATTGCTCCTTGTGGAATTCATTGCCCCATCAGTCTAACATCGCCTTCAAAAACGAAGTCCGGAAACTACTGACTGTTCAGACCATTATCCGCATATACGACCGTTATCTTTTGAAGACTCGGGCGTACAAAGCTTGGTTAGGATTATAACAGTTACTACAATAGAGTCTCCAAAACCTAGATCTCGGCCAACAACACTAACTAACATCAAGGTCAGTGATAGCAGAAGGATGCTGGATTCTATGACAGCTATAACCCTCCTCATATCGGTTTTCTCACCACGGATTCCTTTTCCCATACATTTCTCTGCCCCTGATTTACTCTGCCAACATAAAGGATTCTGTCTTTATGCTGGGTATTGCCGGAACTAGTTTCTTTCTTCGTAGACATTTCACTAGAGAACATATTCGAGGTTCCTTTTACTCTTCCTACCTACTCATCTTACGCCCAAGTAACCTGCTAACGCGAATCAAGTAGACTCCTTTCCCTTGAGTACCCAGCCCAGTTTCATTTATAGAAAAAGGAAATCTCTCCACGTCACACAGACGATAGGATTTGCAAAACACAAGTCCACATTAGTAAGTTTCAAGCAGCACTCGTTAATGAAAGCAAGACAAGGCGTTGACGATGACGGAGCCCTACGTACAGGTCTGCGTTTTGCAGCATAAAATACCATCCTCCGTGTGCTTGCTTATAACCACTTTTGTTTCTTTAGTCCGTGCGAAAACCCAAATGACTGCAACAGGTTTGCTGCAGCATCTTCGAACGTGCAGGAAACAGATCATCCCCAGCAGTTGCGAAAAAAACAATGCGGAAAATTAAGATCAGGAGGAGGAACTATGGAAAGTACCTATATGGGCTCAACCATTCCTCTGTTAGAAAAAATGATAAGAAGTCTCCGCTTGATCAGATTGACCCCAGCAGCCAAAACACACTCGGGCTGCGAAGAAATGGGCCACCTTCTACAATGAATGTGTAAGCCATCAGCCCAGTCCTGACCCTGCGAAATGGGAAACCCCACACCGCCCTTGTTTGGTAAATAAGCGTTTGGCTACTTTGTTTGATGGTCTGGGGAAGTGGCTCATCGGGTAGGCCCCCCTGAAATGGTTACCAATACTCCTTTTGACCAGTGATCGGCGATGGTAATATTATTAATATTATTTTTGTTATCTGATCCCGGTACGGCAGTGTGAAAATACCTATTCGCTTCGCTATTTTGTTTGCATTTAGGGTATTTACTGATAGAGATTTAGGTCGTTTTTGACTTACGTTAGCCCTATGATTCCTTTACCAACCGAACCAAAGCAACGTCAGCGCCGCACCATTATACTCAGAAAACCCTAAAAATCCTTGATTCCCACTAAAACATGCTCAGTCCCTCTTATTGACATATTTAGTAATTCTGATTCCAAGGCTCTGCATATCCCAAAGAGACTAAAAGACCTAGCAATCAAAGCCCAACAGATCGAAAACTTTTCATTGAAACTGGCCCCATTTCCCAGCCTAGCTGACACATTTATTGACACTACTTCCGCAATCTCGCTGCAACGGGGCGCTCCTTTGATTCCGTAACCAAAGAAGCCCGTAAAATTATTACGAATACGAAGAAGGCCGTTGTCCTTAATGTATCCGACCGCTTCTCGCTGCCACTGATACAGTCCATCTCACTCAATGCTTGTAGTATAACCCACCACCCTTGTCTGTGCTCTAGGCTCCGGAAGAAATCCTCCGAAAATAACCATCCAAATTTATTCCAATTTCGTGGTGAACTATATGATAGAGAGTATATGACAAGCAAGGCAACGTTTGCCAAATACACGCCTTATAGAAACATCAAGATCTCAACAGGCGAAACAGTTCCAGAGAGATATATGACGGTCACAGATTCTTACCGCAGTTTCTCAGATCGGTAAGACTTCGGCCGTATCTGGCGCTTCCCCTCTGACCAGTGTGCTGCCAGTACGGGCTAGTTCTGACGGGCCAAATCGTGAGCCTACTGCCGTGGTTTCAAATAACCTACCTTCCCCTTGCGATAGGCTTCATCACCCCACATCGCCCTCTATTCCGTGCCACGTGAGTACTGGCGGGACCTACCTACGGTCGATGAGCACTCAAAACCCTTCAAAATCCACACCTTTAAACAGTTCGCACGATCCGCCTCTTCCGCACTTACGCCGCTCAACTTCCTGCCCAAGCCCTTTACCCTACAAATCCGTTACTAGCCTATCTGGGAACAGATCTATTTATGGTAGTGACACCCTACCTTTGCTTGTACCACTGCAAAAGCGGTAAACTTCGGACATCATTATCGTTGGTCGCAAGCAATACCTGTAAACCTGAATAAAATTCACTCCCCTTAGCCCGTTCGACCACTTCGCAAACGTGCTCATCCAAATCTACCAAATGCGATGCTCCAAGCCAGGCGTGTTGACGGTAAAAACACGCAGGTATCTGCCGTTTCACCGATGTCTTTTCAATCCAATACCAAACGGTCCAGATATGCCCTCATGCACTTTTTCGTCCTTCTTTCAAGTAATAGATCTGTACCAATCCTGAATCAGTTGACTCGCGCAGGGAGCGCATACCACCCACCTATTCAATTGTCCACACAACCCCGCACCCCAGTAGCCATCGTGCTATTCCAGTAGGCCAACCTGTCTGTACACCGCGACTGCCCGGCACCCTCGGCACATTAATCATGCTATCCCGGCACCAGCTCTGCCAAGCTAAATGGCCCACAAACGCACGGCGACCAACTAGCCGCCGCTTGCAATCACGAGTTGGTTGGACCACTGTACTCACGCCTCCACTCATCTTCGGTAACAGTTGCCACATTCCAGTGAGTTACTAATGCCCCTGCATATCTACGGTCCGTCGCTTATTCTCCATATTTTCACCCGCTTATTAGTCAACCTTATTTAGATGCATTCCCGCGACTACAATGACCTTTACTTTTTCCTGCACGCTCAAATCCTCACCCCAACTACCAGCATAGTCATAGATTTTCACGATTTACTCCTGGATCCAGCCCAAACTACCTGGCAAACTTCAGAAAACTGCACTTCGCCCGTTGGGTCACAACCTATCGTGAAATCCCCTTCCCAACTCACTCTTGTTCAGCGCTTACCCCAAATGCTCCGGCTAGAGACGCTGCTCCCCTGATTCCTGCGAATTTCAAAAGTGACGCCTATCCCAAAAAATCCATGCGCATACCCGCTAGCCGGCTTTTTCTCCATCATTTTCCAAAATCCCATCCCCACTAACACCCTAGATTGCCAGTTCCGCCAGGACAAGGTAACAATTCGGCCATCTAACTGTCCCACCCCACTGATACCACGTCCCCTACACCGTAATTCTCTGACAACCGGTTAATTAATCCCCAAGCTTTTCCTACCACCTTGGTCTTCAGCCCACAAATCCCTCGCCGAATATGCTCCCTTATCACAGCTATGCACTATCCGAACCCGTGATGTATCCGTCGATCATTTGAACCTCGCCGAACCCACCTTCTGGATACCACGAGAACTTAAGTGTTCTAGTGAATATTCCCTACTCCTCCCGAGCTACCGCTCACTGAAACATAAAGTAAGAGAGCTAAGACTGGTAGCAGCTGAAAGCTCTCACGATATTATTTTGACAACAGAGACTTGGCCAACGGACCACAGCTCCAGTCCTTCTTTTTCGTTGGCGAGCTACACGAACCACAAAACCAATAGATCAAATCGTAGAAAAGGCAGTTGCCTAGCCTACAAGGAGCAGCCTCACAAAGCTTCCGTTCTGTATCACCCACATCTTGATGTTTCTATAAGGCGTGTATTTGGCAAACGTTGCCTTGCTTGTCATATACTCTCTATCATATAGTTCACCACGAAATTGGAATAAATTTGGATGGTTATTTTCGGAGGATTTCTTCCGGAGCCTAGAGCACAGACAAGGGTGGTGGGTTATACTACAAGCATTGAGTGAGATGGACTGTATCAGTGGCAGCGAGATGAAGCGGTCGATACATTAGGACAACGGCCTTCTTCGTATTCGTAACATAATCTTTACGGGCTTCTTTGGTATACGGAATCAAGGAGCGCCCCGTTTGCAAGCGAGATTGGGAAGTAGTGTCCAATAAAATGTGTCAGCTAGGCTGGGAAATGGGGCCAGCTTTCAATGAAAGTTTCGATTGTTGGGCTTTGATTGCTAGGTCTTTTTAGTCCTCTTGTGGGATATGCAGAGCCTTGAATCAAGAATTACTAAATAATGTCAATAAGAGGGACTGAGCATGTTTTTTAGTGGGAATCAAGGATTTTTTAGGAAGGTTTTTCCTGAGTATAATGGTGCGGCGCTGACGTTGCTTTGGTTCGGTGGTAAAAGAAATCATAAGAGGCTAACGTAAGTCAAAAACACCTATAAATCTTCTATCAGTAAAATACCCTAAAAGTGCAAACATGAAATAGCGAAGCGAATAGGTATTTTCACACTGCCTAGATGCGCGGCCGATGCAGATCAACAAAAATAATAATTAATAATATTACCGTTATTCGCCGATCACTGGTCAAAAGGAGTATTGGTAACCATTTCAGGGGGGCCTAGCCCCGATGCCGCCACTTCCCCAGACCATCAAACAAGAGTAGCCCAAACGCTTTATTTACCAAACAAGGGCGGTGTGGGGTTCCCATTTTTCGCGTGGTCAGGACTGGGGCTGATGGCGTTACACATTCATTGTAAGAAGGTGGCCGCATTTTCTTCGCAGCCGAGTGTGTTTTGGCTGCTGGGTCAATCTGAATCAAGCGAGACTTCTTATCATTTTTTTCTAACAGAGGAATGGTTGAGCCGCATATAGGTACTTTCCATAGTTCCTCCTCCTGATCTTGATTTTCCCGCATTGTTTTTTTCGCAACTGCGTGGGGATGGATCTTGTTTCCTGCCACGTTCGAAGATGCTGCAGCAAAAACCTGTTGCCAGTCATTTGGGTTTTCGGGCACGACTAAAAGAAAACAAAAGTGGTTATAAGCAAGCACTGACGGGAGGAGGTATTTTATGCTGCAAACGCAAGACCTGTACGTAGGGCTCCCGTCATCGTCATACGCCTTGTCCTTGTTTCATTAACGAAGTGCCGCTTGAAACTTACTAATGTGGACTTTGTGTTTTGCAAATCCTATCGTCTGTGTGACGTGAGAGATTGATCCTTTTTCTATAAATGAAACTGGGCTGGGTTACTACAAGGGAAAGGAGATCTACTTGATTCGCGTTAAGGCAGTTACTTGGGCGTCAAGATGAGTAGGTAGGAAGAGTAATCCCAAGGAACCTCGAACTATGTTCGTCTCGTGAGAATGCTCTACGAAGAAAGAAAACTAGTTCGGCAATACCCAGCAAATAAAGACAGAAACCTTTAATGTTGAGCAGAGTAGATTCAGGGGCAGAGAACCATGTATGGGAAAAGGAATCAAACGTGGTGAGAAAACCGATATGAGGAGGGTTTTAGCTGTCATAGAATCCAGCCATCCTTCTGCTATCACTGACCTTGATGTTAGTTAGTGTCTGTTGGCCGAGATCTAAGGTTTTTGGAGATCTAATTGTAAGTAACTGTTAATAATCCTAACCAAGCCTTTTGTACGCCCGAGTTTTCAAAAGATAAACGTCGTATATGCGGGATAATGTCCCTGAGAACAGTCAGTAGCTTTCCGGACTTCCGTTTTTTGAAAAGGCGATGTTTA